>CM060113.1:5601466-5988966 GCA_030522415.1 Channallabes apus | reverse complement strand
AGGGCCAGATAGCCCTTCAAACGAAGATTTTTCAGGACCTCACTTCAAACGAAGGGCTAAGAGAAATTTTCAACATGGCGGCTCACTCGAGCAAACAGACCCATAAATGTAAATTTTTGCCATAAATAAAGATTTTTATGACAAGTTTTCATTATATGTATATTACCTCTAGTCTTGTGTTTGTGTTTATGGTGATGTTCTGTAAAGAAATGTTTGCAAAAAAATCGCTAAAGTTTGCTAGCGGCTAGCACCGATTGCACGATATTACAAATATATATTTTATTTTTATATATTTTTATAATTTATATTATGTATAGGGATGAAATACGGCGCGAAAATACTTTGGGAGTGAGTAATCTCTCTCTTATTGCAATGTGTGATAAACATCGGCGCATGTCCTTTAACGTAACATTAGGAACTAGTGACAACGTATGATGACGTATAACAGTGTTGTAGTGGTGTCCCATTTCTTAGGGGAAAAATTTAAACCCTTCCCCTTTCCACTTCGTTTCAAGGGACAAGGGGAAGGGGAAGGGGTAGGGGAAGGGGAAGGGGAAGGGGTAGAAAATAGAAATGGGATTCAGCCTAACTCATGGCTTATAGCACGACGTAATCAAGCGATTATATAATGAGTGGGTCCAGTGTTATGGATGTGGTGGTGAGACGCATATTGATGAACAAAAAGCCTGAGAGCATGGACAAGCTTACTATCAGTGAATTATTACTTATAATGCAAACTTTTAATATAAACTCTGCAGATAAAAGCAAACTTCAAAATGCATTTAATCATTTACGTCCTGAAAATATACGGCATTTTCTCGGTGTTCTGGATGAAACATTGAAACGGACTAACTTTAATGAGAGACAGCTGCAGAAAGAATCACACTCGTACTGTAGTATGAAAGAGACTTGAATGAATACTTTACAGTTTAATTTAAAAGTCAATGTTCACACTGTAAGCAGATGTGGTAGATGTTTTAAGGCCCAGGTTTCTCCCCATGGTTTAGCTGCCCGCTGTTTGGAATCGCCCTAATCAGTTGCATAAACTTCCTCGTTCGTAAGCACCCAAGTAAACGACCAAATGCGGAAATCAGTTCATATTTAGCTGTTAATAAATATCTCATTATTACAAATAGAATGTTTTATTAATTGATACATCAAAGAGAGTTTACAGTACAGTACCAGCACCCTGAGGAGTGGGAAAGGAAGCATGCGTGTCTCAGCGCTCACTGAGGTCTCATCCCCTTACCGTGCAGGATCTGTAACCACGACGACGATGTCTATCTCAAAGAGAAAGCAGTGAGGAAGAGTGTGTTTGGATAGTTAAAGCAGATTGGGCCGTCTGACTCAGTGTCTGTGTGAGATGAGACGATTTACTCTCCACCTGACTCATTCTGGTCTTAATTAGTGCCTGAATGATGTTTGGAAGATCCTTGTTTATAAATCCTGCATCACAGCATCGAACCCTTTGATTTTTTTTTTTAAGAGAGATATTTATTGAGAATGTGATGTGAGAGATTTCACCAGTGAATCACAATGAGATTTAAACAATACCAGAAGGCTGGAGTAGAATTTTCAGTCGAACTCACCAGGATTTCCTTGTCTTCCCATCCGGCCACGCTTTCCTGGAGGACCTGAAACGAGACGAATACGTCACTGTAGCAGAGAATCTATTTCACGCAATCTATTTCATTATTCCTAAAGCCTTTTATGTCAAGTGTGTTGCCTCTTTCCTGTGTCTTTTTTCAGTAATACGGATACCAAGCTTGTGTTTATGCTAAGATCATACTTTGATTTCTTGATTTTAAGAAAACATATTCACATTTTGTCAAAATGATATAAAAATGGAGCAGAATAAGAAAGGAAGCAGTTTAACAAACAGTCTAGTCTGTTTAAAGATGCCTAAAACTTTGCCTAATAATTAATAACTTTTCATTATTATATAATTCAATATGTAATTTGAACAGGAAAATATTCCCAAAGCTCTTTGGGAGCATCGTGTCAACAAAAAATGTAAATGTTCAAAATGTTTAAAGGCTTAATACATTAATAAAAAGGAAGGTAGTGAATAGAGCCGAGTGAATTATTACAGTGATTATTTTCTCCCTGATGTGAGCATTAGGAGAGACCCTCGGGGGATCGAGACGATGAAGAGACAGACACTGATGTGGACGAGGCTGAGAATTACAGATTTCCCGATTGTAAACGTATGATTATTTTTCTCTTGGTTTTTCAATTTAACTTTACTGGAATGAAAAGTCTTAACATTCCAGCTTGTCTCTTATTCTTGGAGAAACCAGACTTTATACTGTTACTTGTGATTGAGTTATTGAATTTGCAAAGAAAACACCAATTTCATTTGTGTGGAGGTTTAGGGGGAGGAAACTATCATGTGGTCAAATTTTTGGAAAACGTCTGAATTTGACCACATGACGTTTTTTTTCCGCCTCCAAACCTCCACACAATCATTTATTATCACTTAGAGAAATCCACAGATGAGACTCATTTGTCCGAGCCTAGATCCCTCTGCATTTGTTGCTCATGAATGAAGTCGACCTTGTCTCCTTCCTCTGCGCTAAATCACTTCCATTGACTGATCAGCGCCTGACTTCCACTGCAGTGTGAAATAGGAACCATACAGTACCTGCCGAGGCCGCCGGGTTTCTAATGAGCTTTGGTGGCTTAAGTGGCATAAAAGCTCCCTGTGTTTGTAAAATGAGTGTTATTAAACTAAGCTAATCAGCTCCTGCTGCCTTAAAGCCCCCCCATGGGCAGGAAAGGAGGATTTACCCATAACCCCAACACGACATGCATGACCTGGGCTTTCTCTCTTATTACACAGATACAACTTAGAGATTGTGGACTGTTGCATCACAGCGTCTCAAGATATTATCCTCATGCTATAACTGGACAGAGGTCAAATCCCCCCCCGATTAGGCACCAGGGGGAACTCCTGACCCAGCACTTCTCAAAATCTCATGTCTGATTGGTCAGAAGGGGTTGATTCATTTTCCATAACAGAAACAGGCAGCAGTTCCAATAAGGTGGAGTTAATTACATTTCACACTTAAAGTAAAGAATCATAAGCTTCAGGACATTTAAGACAAATGAAAATGAATGAATTTGCTCCGAGGCGGCACAGTACAGTAGCTTAGTGGTTAACACTGTCGCCTTGCACGTCCAGCGTCCGGGTTCGATTTCCACCTCGGGTCTGAGTGCATGGAGTATGCATGTTCACCCGGCACTTGGTGGGTTTCCTCCGGGTACTCCGGTTTCATCTCATAGTCCACACACATTCAGATTAGACCAATCGGTATCCCAAATTGTCCAAAGTGTGTGTGTGTGTGTGTTTGTGTGCCCTGCGATGCACTGGCTACCCGGTGTAGGGTGTACACCGCCTAGTGCCCAAGTCTCCTGGAATAGGCTCCATCCCTCCCACGACTCTGTATACAGGATAAAGCAGCGAGTTTAGTTCCAAGTGGTGCCACAAAAA
Source organism: Channallabes apus (assembly GCA_030522415.1). Lineage (NCBI taxonomy): Eukaryota > Metazoa > Chordata > Actinopteri > Siluriformes > Clariidae > Channallabes > Channallabes apus. The sequence continues at coordinate 5,985,473 of CM060113.1, read as the reverse complement.
AAGGGTTTGTCTTTTTATTACTATCCGGCAATCACAAGATCAAATCCCTCTTTCAGATCAATCACAAAGATACAGTAATAGCCAATCATGGGCATCTGCATGCTCACGCAGGCGGAAGAGGGTGGATAACATTCTCTTTGAGTGGGTTACGCTGCCCCCTAGTGTAACGTCAATCGTCTTTTAGACTCCAATGTCAAGGCTTTGAAACTTTGAGTAACTTTTCCATCACAGGTTTTTAAATCTTTGTGAGGGAACAACCAACCCCCCCCCCCCTTGTGTTTTATTCCTGAATACATTATTAAACATGCTAGTGTTGGTCAAGCAATATCTCAAAACATCACTTTTTTTTTTTTAGGATTGATTTACTTCCTCGAACTCATCCCCACTTCTCTTCTGCTTGACCTTTCCCTTTTCCCATAACACCTCTCTCCTTTGGTCTCTCCGCTCGGGTATCATAATGACGGATGCATGTTCCAGCATACATGTACAGCGACACAGGAGCTGCCACTCTGCCCACATACTCCGCATCGCTCCACGCGGCTCGGGCTTTGAGCTCCGCCAGCTCGCTGTAGCGACCGGTGTCTCCTTACAAACTTCTCCCCAAGCCGACAACGCAGGTAAAAATATACCCTTGTAGAACAGATTCCCTTCCTGAGCCACAGTCGTAAACACCGCAGGGGGAAGGAAAAGGGGCTGCAAGCTGACGGCTCAATATCGACAACCTCCTGCAACATGCGAGTGTGTGTGTGTGTGTGTGTGTGTGTGTGTGTGGACACAGCGGACCACTGTGTTTGTTTTAGTGTTATGTTTATTATTAATATTACATTCTCGTATGTAATTAATATATGGATAACATACTGTATGCAGTACAAACTGGAAAATGAAGTGCAAAAGTTTGCGCACCCCTGGGTTTTTGAAATGGGAAAAATATCGGCTGTGTTTTATAATTTACGTATAATGAGTGTATCGGACAACACGAATGTCCAAGCCTGCGCCCCAGGGACATTTTAACCAGACTTTTTTTTTTTTTAACACTACATGTGCTAGAAGTTATATAGGGGGCGTTCAATTCAAACTGGGACTTGTGATAAACTTTCTGGTGAATGAAGGCGCACAGTGATGAGACTCATAACTGCTGTAAAGTATTTGAATGGTGTAAATGTTTTAAGGAAGGTCGCATGTCCGTGAGTGACGACATGCGACATGCAGTCGTTCCCGTTAACATTCAGCGAGTAGAGCGCCTGATCCTTGAAAATTAATCCATGACTTGTCTCCAACTTGAGAAAGAGACACACACGCATTCATCAACGCCACTTGCACATTACAGAAACTCAGCTGGTAGTTATTGCCATATCCTGTACAGTCCTGACCTCGCTCCACACGTTTAATTATAGGATTAAGGGAGTTCCTGATAGGCCAGTGTTTCAGATGTGACGCAGGCAGTCCGGCGTACTGAGAAAAGTGTATTAGTGTATTAGATACAGTAAGTGTATTAGTGTATTAGTGTGTTAGATAAGTGTATTAGTGTATTAGTGTATTAGATACAATAAGTGTATTAGTGTGTTAGATAAGTGTATTAGTGTATCAGGGGATTATATAGAGAAATAAATAAAGGGAGTTTTGTTATTCTGCACAACCAAAAAGTCCTGGTTTGACTTGAACGTCCTTCATATTAAGCAAACATTTCTACTACAGTATGTGTGTAGTCTGGATTCCACCTCGCAACCACTCTGAATCCAGTTGAACCATATAACCTTTAAGCCTGGTTATTTTCCAGACATTAACCTGAATCACATGACTCTGTTACCACAACTGTAAAGTCTAGATTTAAATATTTAAAGGATAAAAAAAGGACGAACAGAAACAATTTGAATTAACTAAATGATGAATGTCAAATTTTGTCCATAAACCTCTCAGTATCCAGGCTCTTAAAACAACAGGGTCCGACATCTGACACAGTTACAACCAATATGTCAAAAACAATATAAAGGGAATTTGTATGTTAGAGGATCTAAAAGACACTCAGTGCATAGGACAGAGAATGGACTCAATTGAAATTTACTTTGTTGCAAGGGTGTACAAACTTTTGCACGCATCCGTTAGCCATGTGCAGTGCATTTCAAATACGGATGCATTCTAATTATGTCATTAAATTACAATTTAACCACAAACACACGACATGGCTGTCCTCGTACCCCTTCACCCCCTCCTCACCCCCTCCTCGTACCCCTTCACCCCCTCCTCGTACCCCTTCACCCCCTCCTCACCCCCTCCCGGGCTGACCTGGCTTGGATTTCCCACCCGGCTGGTTTAGCTACTGTGACAGTTTCTCTAAAACTAATTTGCCCGAGACGTCTGGACATCTCTTTTTTCGGCCACACTAATGTCTGCAGTGATTGTGCAGAATCAAAACACAGAACCCGATACTCTTGCGTCCCGTTTCCTGACGAGGTGGACAGAAATTCAATTTATCACTTTGTGTGTGTGTGTGTGTGTGTGTGTGTGTGTGTGTTTTCCAGATCTTTAACGCGCTCCCTATAAGGAGAAACAAACCGACAGCTGCTTTAATTAATGCAAAATACAACTCGGGTAGCTGAACATGTTCTCAGGTTTATTGAGGTTACTGCAGAACGTCACGCAGAGGCTGAGCTTCTTCTAGGAACCCACGTTTTATTTTTTTTTCCGCCTTTATTTAAAGTATACCGTCGAGTATTTTAGCAGCATGTTAGCAGCATTCCTCTGGTGTAATCTAATTGACATGTGGTTATATTATTAATATATGCGTATCATACTGTTCAGTGATACCTTCGGGAATAACTAAGCTAATTTTACTGCAGCTTTTAGACGCTTTTCAGTCACTCGATCTTTGCATTAGGGAATATCTGTGCTAAAAAGAACAGCATATAATTTTAGAATACTATAAATGTATTATGAAAAAAATTATTAAAAAGCCCCGTGGCTTAGTAGTCGCCTTGCACCTCCAGGGCTTGGTGGGTTTCCTCCGGGGTTCTCCGGTTTCCTCCCGCAATCCAAAGACTTAGGCTAATTCGTGTTCCAAAATTGCCTGTAGTGTGTGAATGAGTGTGTGGATGTTGACCAGAGGTTCTACCACGCTTGTAAAAGTGGAAATAAACACAATGTTAATCACCATTGGCGTCCCCGGCCCCTAGTTGGACTACAGAGGTTCCTACAGTAGATGGACGGATGGAATAATTTAATATCATGCTGTTTGACTAGTGTGTAGCATTTTTCTTAGTTTCGACATGGATATGAAATTTCTTTGTTAGAATAAATAAGGATAATGCTCCAACATTTTAACAGATTTTTCTTCAGGGGGAAAAAAAAAAAAACACTTTGAGAGGCAATTCTAAAGACATGTAATTACACTCTAGTAAAAATACTCACACACACACAAACATTCCACATACTGTAACAAGACCACACTCTGTAGGTACAGATGAACTTATTCCACCATATGGTTGTGTGTCTGTACAGCATTGTTAAGCTGTTTGTCTTAGCGTATCTGAGCTCTCCTCTGCATGACGGTGTGTTAATTCACTTGATGCCCAAGATAAACGCGACGGACCGCCCTCGCACCAGCTGCCCCGCGGTGAAATGTTTCCACGTGTTTGTTGACGCTGGAAGTGGTGGTGTTTATGGACGCCGCGCTCCAGCGACACGTGCTGGGTGGCACAGCCGTTACAGGGTCATTACTATGGTCCATGGCAAGCAAAACCAGCTAAGAGGATGTTTAACCACAAATCAGGTCGAGTCAGCGGGACGACGGCTTCAGCCGTTTCCGTCGTTTCCCCCGGAGACCTATCGCATTACCGTGGTAACGACTAACAGAATATATAAAAGTGTTTTATATACAGTGGTGTGAAAAACTATTTGCCCCCCTCCTGATTACTTATTCTTTTGCATGTTTGTCACACACAATGTTTCTGATCATCAAACACATTTAACTATTAGTCAAAGATAACACAAGTAAACACAAAATGCAGTTTTTAAATGAGGGGTTTTATTATTTAGGGAGAAAAAAAATCCAAACCTACATGGCCCTGTGTGAAAAAGTGATTGCCCCCTGAACCTAATAACTGGTTGGGCCACCCTTAGCAGCAATAACTGCAATCAAGCGTTTGCGATAACTTGCAACGAGTCTTTTACAGCGCTCTGGAGGAATTTTGGCCCACTCATCTTTGCAGAATTGTTGTAATTCAGCTTTATTTGAGGGTTTTCTAGCATGAACCGCCTTTTTAAGGTCATGCCACAACATCTCAATAGGATTCAGGTCAGGACTTTGACTAGGCCACTCCAAAGTCTTCATTTTGTTTTTCTTCAGCCATTCAGAGGTGGATTTGCTGGTGTGTTTTGGGTCATTGTCCTGCTGCAGCACCCAAGATCGCTTCAGCTTGAGTTGACGAACAGATGGCCGGACATTCTCCTTCAGGATTTTTTGGTAGACAGTAGAATTCATGGTTCCATCTATCACAGCAAGCCTTCCAGGTCCTGAAGCAGCAAAACAACCCCAGACCATCACACTACCACCACCATATTTTACTGTTGGTATGATGTTCTTTTTCTGAAATGCTGTGTTACTTTTACGCCAGATGTAACGGGACACGCACCTTCCAAAAAGTTCAACTTTTGTCTCGTCGGTCCATAAGGTATTTTCCCAAAAGTCTTGGCAATCATCGAGATGTTTTTTAGCAAAATTGAGACGAACCTTAATGTTCTTTTTGCTTAAAAGTGTTGGCGCCTTGGAAATCTGCCATGCAGGCCGTTTTTGCCCAGTCTCTTTCTTATGGTGGAGTCGTGAACACTGACCTTAATTGAGGCAAGTGAGGCCTGCAGTTCTTTAGATGTTGTCCTGGGGTCTTTTGTGGCCTCTCGGATGAGTTGTCTCTGCGCTCTTGGGGTAATTTTGGTCGGCCGGCCACTCCTGGGAAGGTTCACCACTGTTCCATGTTTTTGCCATTTGTGGATAATGGCTCTCACTGTGGTTCGCTGGAGTCCCAAAGCTTTAGAAATGGCTTTATAACCTTTACCAGACTGATAGATCTCAATTACTTTTGTTCTCATTTGTTCCTGAATTTCTTTGGATCTTGGCATGATGGCTAGCTTTTGAGGTGCTTTTGGTCTACTTCTCTGTGTCAGGTAGCTCCTATTTAAGTGATTTCTTGATTGAAACAGGTGTGGCAGTAATCAGGCCTGGGGGTGACTACAGAAATTGAACTCAGGTGTGATAAACCACAGTTAAGTTATTTTTTAACAAGGGGGGCAATCACTTTTTCACACAGGGCCATGTAGATTTGGAGGTTTTTTTCTCCCTTAATAACGTAAACCTTCATTTAAAAACTGCATTTTGTGTTCAATTATGTTATCTTTGACTAATAGTTAACGGTTTTTGATGAGCAGAAACATTTAAGTGTGACAAACATGCAAAAGAATAAGAAATCAGGAAGGGGGCAAATAGTTTTTCACACCACTGTATTTTGTCTGATGTATGTTTCACATCTAAGAGGTTCATTTCTTCAGAAACTAAAAAAGGAACTGAAACTCTATAATGAACAAACCAACAACAGTGATCACGGAAAACGTCCTGAGACAAACATAAGGAAGAATCATTGAGAGAGATATAAATCATTACAAGAGAGTGAAAGTTAGAGTTAGAGGTTAAAAGTTAGGTCAAGTTCTGTGTATTCAGAATCGTGTTACGCACCTGCTTTAGTCCATTTTCTTTGCTCTCTTTTCATATGATGCAAGATTATTTTATACTGTACAAGGCCTCCAATGTCTGGAGTCACGGGAACTCTATAGGAATGCCTACTGTATATCTGGAGAAGACATGCCAGTCAGTTCAAAAAACTTAATTGCTGTTACACCCAAACTGCTTATGATTTTTCTCCACAAATGGCTGCAAATTCAGTCATGATGAGCTTGAGCTTGGGGTAGTCCTACTGTATGACCACCAAGAGCTTGGTTTGCTGGGGAATATCTCAGGGTGATTCAGTGACTTGTAGCCTGTCGGTGTGGGCATGCAATGGGCGTGTATGTTTTGAGCATGCAACTTTTTATGACTGCCTATTCATGGTCACTTGTGGCAGTTGATTGCAGACAAACAAAGCTGTCCATGGGTTTATGGAAACCTGCTGAGACCTACAGCACAGCTACATCAAACTGGAATTAAAGAGGAAGCATGAAAAACCTAAATAAAATGCATTGCAAATGTCAAAGTCTTCCAGCAATCAATCTATGCTAGAGAGGATCTAACTATGACTGTTCAGAAAGGTGCTATCTGTACCAATCTGTATCTGTAGACCAATTAGGAATCGTGGAGGCCAGTGGTGATTACCATTGTATTTATTCCCATTTATACAACCGCACATTCACACTACGGGCAACTTGAGAACGTTATTTAGCATAATCTGCATGTCTTTGGAATGTGGGAGGAAACCAGATTCCCCGGAGGAAACCCTAATTAAAATAACTACTGTACATTAATTAATGACAGTGGAGTAACTCGAGTAACATGGGTTTACTGAGCAACATGGGTTTACTCCAACACTCCGTCCATGTCCCCTATTTCTGTCTCTAATGTTCTTTTGGCAAGAAGGTCAGTGGTGATAAGGACTTGGACACGATGTGACATGGGGTAGAAGTGGTCCAAGTGCTGCCTTTAAAAGGGTCTACAGTATAAAGCAAGAAGGGCTTCTTAAGGTCAGTTACATGCACTGTTTTAATCTGGTGGTAAGATCTTTTTGAGATACCCTGAACCAAGGTCACCCTGAGCCACATGTATATAAATAGTCTATGGTTTTTACTTTCCCCAAAAGATTTCATCCACACGAGCAGGATTTTTAAAAAATATCTCTGGCTACAAACAAAGATATTAAGCACTAAAAAAGAAAACTAAAACTAAAGAGAATGGCGATGTACTGTAGAGTTTGACTCAGTACCAGGATAACTTTGCTAGGCCACTTACTGTATACTGTATAGTACCCCTTAATAACCAGTAATAATTATACCACATGGAAAAACAAACCCATCAGAAAGAAAACACTAGAGGCGTTACGCTGTGAAAGAGATGGACTTCCATATTGTTGGACCACAAAACTTATCTGTCTTCAAGTTATAAGACAAAAAGATACAGGTTGTGTAGTTAGAAACCCTGACAATTTCCTGCAAAAAACTCTTACTGTACATGACACTAACACTGGAGACTCCTTCCATGAATTCTACTGTATATTAACAGAAATCCTAAAAATCAACTCTTTTCTGTTTTCTTAAATATCAAAGCTGTTTATTTGAAGTGTGTCATGTTGCATCCGTGGCTTTGTACTGTATAGAAAAGTCCAGTGTATGGTACTGACTCACATTTAAAGCAGTCCATAAGACAAAAATGCAACAAGGAAGGGGCAAATACTTTTTCACAGCACAGTATATATATTTTAAAAATCATATTAACAAACACCTCAAACACTGAACATTTTCGCCGCTTTTATGTTTTGCAGTCGATCATTTCGACTCGTTTCTCCTGGACTTGGTTACGTGTAAGTCAGTTTGTTAACGTCGCGCTAATCTCTGCTTTAAAGTCTCTCAGAGTGAAAACAGTTCACGAAGGAATAAATCACTGCGCATACCAGGACCAGGTTCAAGTCTCTCCACAGCACACTTCCTTTGATTTCATTCCAAACAACATTCCGCAGAACAACTAAACCACTTTCAGCATGTAAATTAGTATTCAGCTGCTGCCAGGAACGCAGATTTAAACACAATCAGCTCGATGTGATGTGCAAATTGTCACCATTAAATGATATTTACTGAGAGATATATCACTGAGTGACAGAAACACATTACATCATTTAGCTTACAGTAGTGTTTCAGGCCTGCCATAGACTGGCAATCTCAGCTGATTAACAAGAAGACACTTTCCCCTGGTGTCGGTGCCATTAGGGTCCAATAGTAACGGTACCATTGTACAGTATATACTGTAGTATCATGGTACTATGGTACTAGATAGGGTTAAGGGTCTGGCTCAAGGGCTCAACAGTGGCAGTGCTTAAGCTCGAACCCCCGACCTTCCGACCAGTAACCTAAGTAACCCACATCCTAAGTACAGAATTATTGAATCCTTGATTCTGATTGGTTAAAAGTGTGTTATAGTTTCTGCTGAATTGCTAACCCTAGGACTTGTATGATGGGTGCTCCATATGAACAGCCTTTTAATTTCTGAAGAATTCTTAAAGCCATTTGGACCACATGAGGTTGTATTGTGGGCGTCATGGTGATGGAACATGGTGTTATCCCCTCAGATCTCAATTTTCAACCCTGAGTCCTGAGTCTTCATTCATTCATTCATTCATCTTCTATACCGCTTTATCCTGTATTTAGGATCGCGGGGACCTGGAGCCTATCCCAGGAGACTCAGGGCACGAGGCAGGGTACACCCTGGACAGTGTGCCAATCCATCGCAGAGCACACACACACACACTCATTCACACACTATGGTCAATTTGGGAACGCCAATTAGCCTAACCTGCATATCTTTGGACTGTGGGAGGAAACCGGAGTACCCGGAGGAAACCCACCAAGCACGGGGAGAACATGCAAACTCCATGCACACAGAGACGGGAATCGAACCCGGACCCTGGAGGTGCAAGGCGACAGTGCTAACCACTACACCACCGCGCCGCCCTCCTGAGTTTTCAGTATATGACAAATTTCACTTGTTCTTCTGGTGACTATATGGGCTCTAAGTTAACTAGTTTAGTTTTTCTGTTAATTTATGTTGTAACTTTATGTTGCATGAAGCACCTTGGTCCTGGAGGAACGTTGTTTCGTTTCACTGTGTACTAACTGTATATGGTTGAAGTGACAATAAAGCCTAATTGAACTTGAACTTCCTTGTGAATGTGAATCCACCTGGACATGGTGGCGTTTGCTAGCCTTCATTCAGTGCTCCTGCTGCAAATCAGGTGATTCTGTGGAATATTCTGTTCCTTATACTTCATAAATTTTCCTTCAATCTTTCTTATTAATAAATAACTAACTCTTCTGGTATTGAATCTCAAATAGTGTCAAATGGAAAGCTAGTGCTCTATGTAGGGTGTACAATCCTGTGTACAACAAGTAGTGCCCTTGATCAGTGGTTAGAGAGGGATTTGGGATTCAACATTGCGTTATAAGCTACTTAGCACTGTACTGTAGTTAGCCCTGAAACACAGACAGTTCAGAGGCAATTCAGAAAGATTTAGAAGTTTAGAATTTTAGAATTACTAAGCAGACAATGTGTTGTTGAAGACGACAAAGCGTTGTCAGAACTGTGTTTTTTTGTTGAAACTTCTTCTGTGACTGTGAGTTGTGACACTGACATCCGACAGGTAAGGCCAACCAGTTTTCCAGATGTGGGTGGGACCATCGCAGACAGATGTTGTGACATCACATGCAGAAGGTCTATTGTGAAAACCTTAATAATAGTGGTCTTAGTAGTGAAAAACTTCAGTCTGCAATAAAGTGAGGCAATCTGATATCCCAGTTTTTATATTTAACGTCTTCCTACATACAACATACAGTCCAGTTTGAGTCTCTCTGAAGCCGTCCAGGCGGAGCATTTCTCTTCCTGTTCTGGTGCTTACTCTCATATACACACTTATACACAGCACTCAGAAGCAGAACCAGATAATCAGCCGACATTTATTCAGGAACTCTAAACTTTCAGTACGCCGCGTTACACATGTGCACATGTTCCAGCTCTTTCTGTGAGACAGGGCCAAGCGGAGATTAAAAGCATATGTGAGGTGGGTTAGAGATGATATTTGATGATGACAATGAAGATGATGATGATGACGATGATGATGAAGCATTTCTTTGTGGCATTAAATCCCTACAAAGCACAATTGCTTCCATGAAATCCAATTGATTGGACAGCAACAGTCGCCTCTTAATAAACAGTAGACTGTAGAACAGTACCATTGCTTGTTCAGCTCATTATGAGACAAATTATTTTTTTTGATAGTAAATTTTATTCTACTTTTTATGTAAGCGGAGACACAATTGCATCGACAAGAAACATTCTGATGTTTAGATTTTCTCAATTCAACAATCCAGAATGGAAACTCAGAATCCTGAAACCCGCGAGTCTACAGTAACGAGCAGCTGAGAGCATCTGATTAATTTCAAGAGGAAACTGATATTTGTGATGATTGTGTTTATGCTAGAAAATCTAAAGGGAACAGGAATAGGACTAAATGTGTGGACAGGAAAGCAGATACAGGATAGTGTAACTGATGGAACTGGAAAGTGACATGGTTTATTAAACATACTCGAATTCTAGCCTGGATCTCAGCTCCCAGTTTACATTATTTGTTTTGTATATATTTTATTATTGTGCAGTAAGAAGCATGCTGACTCGCCATTATATTGTGGTTTTTTTACATGAAAAAATCATCACACTTAATCTATTTATGGTCAAGATATTCACTCGGTCTTGTCTTGCTCATCAGGGACAATCTGATCATTCTGGTCCATACATATATTATCACACATTTCATACTAATTTCCATAATTTTCTCTCGATTCTGTAAAGCTGCTTTGCATCAATGGCCATTGTTAAAAGCGTTATACACGTAGTCCTCGACTTACAAACATTCGAGTTACGAACTTTCTGCAGATACGAACAAAACTGCGGATCTACGGTAACATTCATACAGTAGGTGCGAACAAATGGCGGAAGTTTGTATTATACAAAAAATAGACACACCAGATACCAAGATTTCCAATTATATACAATATTTTCAGTGTGTAAGTAAATGTATAAAATATTTAAAGTCCAGTTGTATGTACAGTGTGTGTATGTGTGTGTGTGTGTGTGTGTGTGTGTGTGTGTGTGTGTGTGTGTGTGTGTGTGTGTGTGTGCACGCGGGAGAAATGAGTCAGCCTCAGCGGTTTCAATGAATCAGTCCGGGAGCACGATGATAGGAAATATCTGTCCTGTAAAGCTGTGCTGATGGTGAATAATCCCAATTTTGGAAAATCCTCAACAAAACAGACCAATACAGTGAAAAACAGCTCTAAGACAAATTGGCATCACATTTGTTACATTAGACATGTGTGAGATTAATTTCGGTTATGGTTTTTGGCCACATGATGGCAATGTGAGGAAAGGGAACAGATTTAATCACGTGGATTGGTGCTTTACATTGTATATTTGTGTCAAACGTGTATAAGACTCACTTTGTCTGACTTAAGAACAAATCCAACTTACAAACATGGCCCTGGAACTTACTGTAACTTATTCAGAAGTCAGAGATTACCTGTACAAATATTGAATTGAAGATATCAGCCACGCTTGCATGGGCTAATATACTAATATTCCACTAGTAAAGGGAATAATAATCCAAATAACCTAATCAGAGTAAAAATACATCCAGTCCGATCAGAATTTTCAATGGAAATGGAAGGGTGTGTAAACCTTTGATATTTGTTTAAATGTAAATAATAGCCATGCAAACACCTGACCTGATTGTTTCTCTCCCGTCAGAATGAATATATTATTTTTCTATTTTATCTCAAGATAACGTAAGGTGATGTAGAGGAAAGAAAGGAAATTCATCTCCTAGTCTCGATCGGTAAACTCGGTGCCGATTGGCTCACATTTCAGACATCGTGATGCGTATAACCAATTATATTTGAGACTGAACCCTTCTAACCAATCAAAACACAAACGGCGGGATTTGTTGGGAAAACCTTTTCTTCTGCTATACTGTAGATCCAGCAGATTAAACTCCTCACAGCAGGCACAGATACTTTACTTTTACTGATCAATCCTTTGAGCATGTAAGCCTACTGTACACCTGACCAAAAACTGAAAAGAAAAAAAAAAAAGCATGGATATTCAGGGTATTGCCAGAACATGAATTCAGTCCTCAGGTCTAATGCCATGAAAAGTAACTACGCAGCCGAGGACGTCACCCGGATGATTCTGTGATGACTGAGGCTGAACGAAGCATCCTGGTGAGAGAGGGAATTGCATTCAGGTGAAGCGCAGCAGGTGCATCTGCTCGCGTTGTCGTGTCACATCGGAGCGTGTACAGTTCACATTGTTCCGTATGAACCCTGAGCGTTGGACGGCTGCCCGTGTGCCTTTTCCATCAGCGACCTTCACGTCCTTGGGAAAGCAGCTGCTCCGTCTCCTCACCCCGAGGTTGGAAGCGTGTCCTCGACACCCCCTCCGTCTGTCTGACGACTGCCGAGTTGAAAGTGAGAGGCTTGCTGCGTTTGATTAACTTATTTGCTTTCTATACTGCAGACCAAAGGAAGCTCCCCTGCTGCTGCTTCCTATCAGGAATGCGGACTGTCCTGAGTCTCACACACACACACACACACGCACACACACACATTCTGAAGAAGATTCACCCCATGTATAATATTGTACATTCGAGTGAGAGTGAATAACGAGACGGGGAGATGTTTTTTTTGAATAATGTGTGAATTCTGGCTCTAAGACTTCCTCGACCTCAGCTACATCACCCAAGTTAGCATAAATTTAAGTATACGTGACTCAATTTTTCGATCTCACTCAAACATCTAATCAACTGTGGGCGATTCTATTGTATTTCCCAAACGTGTAGCTTAATTTAAACCTCATTGACCCAAACCAGGCTGCACGGTGGCTCAGTGGCTCAGTGGTTAGTAACGTCAACAGCGTCTTTTGGAAAACTGGGTGAGCTTTTCTTAATTTGCTCTATATACATTAATACTAAATCAAATCTTCTATATGCTTGCTGCAAGAATATCTACAAACATTTACCAAAAGCTCCACGTCTTTCCCTCTGTCTAGCCTGGATTTCCATCATCAGATTTCTAAAGCTCAAGGATTCGAGGCCGAAACCCTACGACTCTGCAGACAATCTGACTTCATCCACTCAGGCAGAACGGTTCTCCCATGTGACATCTACAGTTTCATCCTATTTATCGCAGGTCAGCTCACTGGCCCGAGCTAATTATGTCCCACAGGCACCGTCTGCAAAGAATCAGATCCACACGGCAACCTGGCGAGTCTCACGACGAACCCGTCTGCCGAAAGCGCAACGTCTCATCCGTATGTCTAGATTTGACGTCTGATGGACGGTCATCGATATCCCGGTCATGTTTTTTTTTCATCGCGTCTATAGAATTCCTCTGTCGTCAATACACACAGAGGATACAAGCAACATTTCCTAATGTGAGCCAAATGCGTCTATTTCGAACTGTTGCAATCTGTTTATACGTTTATGTACTCGAACGTCAAAACACTCCGTTGAAAAATTGCTGTTTACATGCATGTTGAATTGCAACCGAACCAAATTTATGTATATGTTTATCCACCACTAAAACTCATTTCTAAATACATTTTTTTTCTTTTTTTTTTTGTCAGACACTTTATGCATTGTTTAAAACTGGTCTCCTGTGAGAACGCTCTCACTGTCCCGGGCCTGAAACTGTCGAGGCCCAGATGTGTTGTTCTGGTGAAAATATGGTGTGATGAGGAGAATATTTTCATATCAAAGGGGAATATTAGACATGCATGAACATACAGTAACATCTGGATGAACAATCAAAAACCCTGAACATTAATAATTCACTGGAGTTTCTAATTAGTGGAGTTTATAATTTTCCACTAAACACGAATCCACAACCTTTAGTGATTTCAAAATACAAGTTTATTTTTTATTTGCAATTTTGTTTCTTAATTATAACAGCCAAAGCCGATTATATGAAAACACTCAGACAAAGGCTCTTCTGTGGGGGGTTTTCGCAACACTTGTACATTGTAAATTTATACAATGATGTCCATGAGGTTGGGCTTTTTAAATGTTTTTAAATGATGTTGTTTAAAGGAACACATTTCCCCCACATGCTGGGAATCGATATATTAGATTTGAAACTACAAAAGGCCAGAATTCTAGTTGAGGAGCATAACTGATGGACATACAGGGAAAAAATATTCAATTACAAAACCACGATTCTTTTGTGTGTCAATTCACGTATCGCCAGACTGACTCCAGAATAGATTTTTCAATAAATATATTTTTTCTTTATATGTTTTGAGGTTGTAATATGTTGCAGTCCTGCTATGACCCTGCAGGTGGCGCACACTAAACTACTCACACACTGCCAGACACCACATCATCATACAGTAGGTGGTAGAAGCAAATTATTTGCTCTGTTTGTAACAAAATTGTAACAAAATACAAACCGGATTCCAAAAAAGTTGGGACACTAAACAAATTGTGAATAAAAACTGAATGCAATGATGTGGAGATGGCAAATGTCAATATTTTATTCAGAATAGAACATAAATCATGGAACAAAAGTTTAAACTGAGAAAATGTATCATTTTAAGGGAAAAATATGGTGAATCAAAATGTCATGGTGTCAACAAATCCCAAAAAAGTTGGGACAAGGCCATTTTCACCACTGTGTGGCATCTCCCCTTCTTCTTACAACACTCAACAGACGTCTGGGGACCGAGGAGACCAGTTTCTCAAGTTTAGAAATAGGAATGCTCTCCCATTCTTGTCTAATACAGGCCTCTAACTGTTCAATCGTCTTGGGCCTTCTTTGTCGCACCTTCCTCTTTATGATGCGCCAAATGTTCTCTATAGGGGAAAGATCTGGACTGCAGACTGGCCATTTCAGTACCCGGATCCTTCTCCTACGCAGCCATGATGTTGTGATTGATGCAGAATGTGGTCTGGCATTATCTTGTTGAAAAATACAGGGTCTTCCCTGAAAGAGATGACTAGATGTTGTTCTAGAACCTGAATATATTTTTCTGCATTGATGGTGCCTTTCCAGACATGCAAGCTGCCCATGCCACACGCACTCATGCAACCCCATACCATCAGAGATGCAGGCTTCTGAACTGAGCGTTGATAACAACTTGGGTTGTCCTTGTCCTCTTTGGTCCGGATGACATGGCGTCCCACATTTCCAACAAGAACTTCGAATCGTGACTCGTCTGACCACAGAACAGTCTTCCATTTTGCCACACTCCATTTTAAATGATCCCTGGCCCAATGAAAACGCCTGTGCTTGTGGATCTTGCTTAGAAATGGCTTCTTCTTTGCACTGTAGAGTTTCAGCTGGCAACGGCGGATGGCACGGTGGATTGTGTTCACTGACGATGGTTTCTGGAAGTATTCCTGAGCCCATTCTGTGATTTCCTTTACAGTAGCATTCCTGTTTGTGGTGCAGTGTCGTTTAAGGGCCCGGAGATCACGGGCATCCAGTATGGTTTTACGCCCTTGACCCTTACGCACAGAGATTGTTCCAGATTCTCTGAATCTTCGGATGATATTATGCACAGTTGATGATGATAACTGCAAAGTCTTTGCAATTTTTCGCTGGGTAACACCTTTCTGATATTGCTCCACTATCTTTCTGCGCAACATTGTGGGAATTGGTGATCCTCTACCCATCTTGGCTTCTGAGAGACACTGCCACTCTGAGAAGCTCTTTTTATACCCAATCATGTTGCCAATTAACCTAATTACTGTTAATTGGTCTTCCAGCTCTTCGTTATGCTCAAATGTACTTTTTCCAGCCTCTTATTGCTACTTGTCCCAACTTTTTTGGGATTTGTTGACACCATGAAATTTGGAATCAACATATTTTTCCTTTAAAATGATACATTTTCTCGGATTAAACTTTTGATCTGTCATTTATGTTCTATTCTGAATAAAATATTGACATTTGCCATCTCCACATCATTGCATTCAGTTTTTATTCAAAATTTGTTTAGTGTTCCAACTTTTTTGTAATCCGGTTTGTATCAAATCGTGATGTTTATAAAAATCGCAATACAAATTGAAACGCCACCAGGGTATCGTGATAAAATCACATCGGGTGACCCCTGGTGACCCCTAGCGATTCCCGTCCCATGAATACATACAAACTCTTTTCCTTATATAGCTGCTCGAGTCTGTTTAAATCCAGGAGGAGGTGAGACGCATCTCAAACACTGCTGTCTGTTAAGAAAATCTCTCTCTCTCTCTCCAACATCCTGTTTCTGTCAATCTGTTGCACACCGTAAACCTCAAAGCTTCATTTCTTTTTTTAATCTCCACTTAATGACAGAGAGTCGAACGGTGATGAAACACTCCGGCTGTTTCGCCATCGCAGGTGAAACCTTCTCCATGTTTATTAATGTTGCAGGCTGTGAATAGCAGTAATATCATGTGATCTCCAGCTCAAGTCAGGAATGTAAAGACACAACAGTGTTTTCATTTAACACACACACACACACACACACACCATATATCCACATGCAGCAGAGTGGCTTGCTAACACCTGTGTAAACTTCAGATATTCGTCCTAAAGTGGTACAGTATATGCGGTTTAATTTAAAGAAACAGTTTAGAAATTTTTTAAAGTGTAATTCCTAAAAACTTTCACTTTTTTTTTTCTTTTTTTGCCCTCGAGTGTTCGAACCGGAGACAGGACCAGAGAACCTGAGACAAGTCCTACTTAAACAATGGTTTGTGTTGTTATGCCAAGTAAAGTGATTTGATTCCACTCGCCACGTTACTTCCTGTTTCACATTTTGTGACAAAAGTGAAAAAAAGAGATGAAGTGCCGCACATGTTCATTAGCACTGATCATGAAACAACAGAACAGATCAATGCACAACAGAACATCTCCTAGGAGAACGGCTGCTCATTTGCAAGATTCCTAAATTTTAGTCCGACTTCAGGAAGGTTCTTCCAAAAAGCATCTAATAATTTTTTAAAAAGCAAATGGATGAAACTGATGTCTATCATTTTGTGCTCAAGCGACGCATGAAATAACTAAATAATCAACCCATGATTCTGAAGGAATTCTCCAATCGACCCCGAGTTACGTATTCCACACCGAGCGTGAACGTCATCCAGATGACCTCGTCCTCCACCCTGAAGAACCCGAGCGCTCCACACCACTGCAACACATCTGACTCGCTTTACTGCGGCCGTTAATATCGTGCGACGGCTCCACAGCATCTCTGCAGACTGATGGGACTCGTAACTGGAATCAGCAGTCGTAACTAACTCCTGCGAGTGATGCCATTGGAGAGGTGAAGAAATATAAAGGCTTTGAAATCCTGATTGAACATGGCATGATGGGAAATTGTTAAAGATGAACCTTTAACCTGGAAGGCTTCAGCCGTTAGCGCGGCTTCTTCATAAATATGGCTTTAAACCAGTTGTTCATGAAACGAAGATATTTTTTTGAAACAGTCTTAATCCAAACCACAATAACAAAGCATTCAACCTATAAATAACGTCAACCTTCTTCCAGAATGTTCAGGAATAAAGGAGTCTAATCGCTAGCCAAAGTATTCCTGCACGCGGTTAAATAAACTGCATGAGTTTTATATTTTACTTGCTGGATTTCATTTGAAGGAAGCCTGCAGTTTTTATGTTCATCTTTAAAGCGGTGATTGGCTGTAAAGCTTGAACCTTGTGAACCCGCGTTAGATTAACTTTCCATCATTCTGATTTGGATCATCACCCTTTAATAACCTCGTCAATTACGCAAAAAAAAAAGCAATGGGATTTTTCTTCTTTTGTATTTTGATTTCCTTTGATGAAATAAAAACAACAATTAAAGGTTTTGTTTGTTTGTTTTTGTTTTGTTTTTGTAAACATATCCCAGTAGATGATGCTTCCACACGGTTGAGGTGTTGCTTCATAATGAACCGATGACCTCAGCGGTGACCTCAGCGCTACTGTAGCTCAGTGGCGCAGGTGTTGGACTTCGACAGTATTTGTAAGGTTATAAGTTCAAACCCCAGATCCACCAAGCTGAGCCCTTGAGAAAGATCTGTAATCCCTTAACTGCCCGGATATATGAAGGACGTTCAAGTCAAACCAGGAATGAAGGTGTAAATTCGATTGACGTTTAAAGAAGACTTCCAGCACGGGACGATGATGAGACTCTTCGCTGCAGTTAAACATCTGAACGGTGAAAACTTTCTAAAGAAGGCCGTAGATCTGTGGATGACAATCCCAGCGGAGGAGGCTCGGGGCCCGCTGCAGTCGTTAGCGTGAAATATTCACACGCCTGATCTGTGAAAATCGCCAGAATTTGTGGAGGAAAAAAGATCTGTGGGACTGTACACATGATCATTCACCAACACCTGCAGCTGCACAGTCAAACGTTCCGGCTTTTTTTATTAACTGTCTGATCAAATGTCTAACTTTCTTAAGTTTAAGAGATTCATTCATGTTCATAACTGTACCTTTCATCGTAACATTATTTAAATTTTAAGGGGTTTTATATGTTAAAGATACATGGCAACTTTTTACTTTTATTTTAGAACTCGGAGATTTTTGGTTTGTTTTCTGTTTGATTTAAATCTAAGCAAAATGTATCAATTTAACTGTTAGAGGATCTGCATTGGATAATCTGCAGAAAATAAAGGAAAGCGTGAACAAAAAAGTCAGCTGTGTAGCCAAGAATTACAGTATTGTAAAAGTTAAAGTACTGTTAAACCACGTGACTTTACATCTAAACAAGCTTTTATGTAAAATAAGAGTCAAACATCGGAGTAAACAAACATTATACTGTATGCTTCCTTGTACTGTATATCTGTATTGGACATGAGATAAGAAAACCGCATACATGACTGTCATGAGATCGCTGTCGAACCCCTGCGGGTGATACATATTGGTTGTTATTACTATTATTATTATTATTTGTGGTGGGAGTTGAGGAGGGTTAAAAACGGTTAAAGCTCGCCAAGGGCAATAAATGTGCTGGTGCTGTTTACATCTTATTACAGTACGGCAGTTAAAAGCAGAACAATTTCCACATTTGAATAAAGACATACATACAGTCAATTTATACTTAACTTTTTAAAACTGACCCAAATGCTGACACAGAACCCATTACAAGCCAATAATACAGTATAACTCGTTCTTTTGCACTCAGCACACAGAGCTTTATCAATCCCAGGAACATTGGGCACATGCTGGGAATACACCCCTGATGGAAACCAGTACATCAGGCACCGTGCACAAACATTTGCGGAACAATTTGGCGTAGACAATTTAACTAACGACAGATTTATGGGAAGTGGGAGAAAAAAAACAATAAACCTGAAAATAAGACGAGAGCTGTAGGGACGCAGCTCCACTAGAGTACGAGCGACTCCACCATGCTGCAGGGAGATCGTTTTTGCAGCATACGTATTTAATTATGCAATATTCAGTTTTTGATCATTTTACAATGAAACGGCAATTAGTCTAATCTGATGTTTTTGGACTGTGGGAGGAAACCCACCGAGCACGGGGATAACATGCAAACTCCGAGCACACGGACCCGAGGCGGAAATCGAACCCGGATCGTAGTGGTGCCAGACGACAGTGATAACCACTAAAGCCACTGTGCCACCGGAATATACTGTAATACGGCACCTTTACAATCAGAACTGTTTAACAGACCTTCCAGACCGTAAAAATAAACAAGTGCAAAAAAGTCAAACAGCATTTTATGTCAGAACTGAACCTCAGCCAACGTGCTGATGCTGTGTGTTCGACACTAAGCCGGGTTATACAGGCATGTAATCCAGGCTTATAAAAGAAGACTACAGTAACAGAACACCAGAGATTAAAGATTAGACATCCATAATCATGATTTATTATTTATCGGAGTAAAACGCCGTCATTGCAACCATGTAGAATGCAGACTGAATGTGTCTCGATGATCAGGCCCGTCTAATCTTACAACAACAACAAAAGAAAGTTTTGGCAGAGAAATAGAGAGATGAGACTAATACAACCTCCCAGTAGCAAATTTATAGAAACGTACATCAACTATTAATGAGAATCAGTCATGTTTCATGTAGTCATACCTACAGTATAACGTGTGTATGATGCTGTACGAATATCGTTCAAACAGATGTTTTCTTCTACACCTGGCTCAGATTTATACTGGTTTCCGAACAAAGTGATTTATGATTGAAATCCCTCTAAGCTTTTTGCTCATAATAATCTCTAAACGTCTGCGTGAGATGACATTAGGAGGAGAAGGAGGTCAGGAGGAGAACATCGTCACTTTGTGATGCACACACGGCTCATGTTTCCTGGAGTCTGTACAGGAAACGCAGAGAATCAGAGAGGTCAAGGAGAAGCAGCTGAACTTCCTCAACTGAGCTTATGAAACACATCGTTTGCGTGAGGTTAACGTTTATTTTGCACGTTATTTATGACTCGTTCATTGTACAATACTTAGGTCGATGACCCAAACTGGCTGCTTTTTTACATAACCAAAGCAATATGTGGTGCATCTCTGTGTTGAATGAAGACACAGTATAAAAACGCTAAAAACGGTATTTCTTTCTGATGTAGAAACTATAAAAGTAAAGAATAGGACTCTATTTGAAGGTGCACTCATCAAATGATTTGCTCTATAAAATCTGCCTATAGATACTGTATTTGTCAAATGATGTACATGCTGGTCCTTAAACGTAGGCAGGGTGTTCACATCTGGAGATTTAACAAGCACTTCCTACTGTACACCGACCGTGGTTTAGACCTTTTACTGTACATATTTTATAAACATTAAATGATTACTAATCTTCAAAATAAAAAATTAGCTTTTCCCTACTTTGGTAAATTGAGTTACATTTCTATAGGTAACAAATACAAATTCTATTTTTAGTTTTTATAGTTACAAAAGTAGTTTTTTTTTATTACATTATTTTATTTTTTTATATTCCATACTTGTTATACCAGTTACAATATGAAGCCCTAATTATGTTCTCATAGTCACAATATCAGGTTAATTTCAACATGACAAATTAGCAGGTATTAATTCATGTTTTTAGAATTATTATGGAAGATTGTAAAATTTTCCATCTGAGACAGTTTGTAATTAGGTACATTTCTGTATTAACCACAAATTAAATTTCAATTCAATTAAACCAAATTTCAGGTATTAATGTTAACTAATGTTATATCTATAAACGTAAGATTCCAGATACCTTTCACAGTTGCTATAAAAGTTTCATAGTTATAAGGTCAATTTCTACTGTTTTTTTAAACAAAAAGTATATTTCCAGTTATGAAAGACTAAAACAATAAAAGTAATTTAAGTTTTCTAAACACCTTCTATATTTATTATTGAAATATTATTACTGTAGTTATATTTTATAGCAATTTAATAAAGTTTTCATAGTCATTAAATACATTTCTATAGTTATTTAAAAAGATTCTAACAATAAGTAATTTTTCAATTACTAAAACGTTTTTAAAAAGTATATTTAATTTAAAATAAATATAAAAAGATTAATCTGTATAGTTACCAAATAAAGATTCTGTAAGTATAGTTCCAGGTATTCCAAAGTTTTTCCATTGTTTAAATTAAATTCCTGTTTGTTTCTATAAACAAAGAAAAGTTTCCTTAGTTGTAAATTCCTTTAATTTATTTAATTTTATTTGTGGTTTATAATGTCTTAATTATGTCTCAGTCCTTAATAAATAAAGTAAATATTATTTATTAATAATTTTTGAGCTCATTATAAGGTGTGGTTATTATAAAGTAGAGGCGGGGGGGGGCGGGGGGGGGGGTCAATTCAGTTACAATATTGTGTTTTGGTAAAAACAGAAATTGGTGAAGTGTCGCTGAAAAGTTTCCTTAGTTGTAAATTTCTGTATTTACCAAAGAAAGATTGTGTAGATACTTTTACATTTATTAATAAATGTTTTCATGTTTATAAAAGTCCATTTGTATAGTTTAAGGATAGCTATATGGTACATTTCTACAGATTCTCTTAACAATTTCCTAGTTATTAAAAAACAAAATTAAACATTCTGTTATCAAATAAAATCCTCATGTTACTACGTCGAGTAAAATAAAAACTAACTTTATATTATAAATGATATTTATTACAGTATAGTACACTAGTGTATAGGGTATGTAGTGTATTTGAAACAGTCTCGTCTTTGATCATGAATTCCTCCTGCAGATGTTCATGTTTATATAATTCACCAATCTGCTCGGTTTCATTAGGACTGGACCTGAGCTCTGTACTGTAAGAAGCGAGCTCAGTAACTGGAGAACTAGTGATCAGTTCTGCTGCGTGATGTATCATCTGAGATTGTTGCCTAAAGCAGTGAGTCAGCACCTGAAAGCGAGTGGAAAGTCTAGTCAAAAACAACACTCAAAAGGAGCAAGGTCAGGGTCAAAGGTCAGTAAATGTCCAGTAGGGAGTCTAGCCAGGGGGGAAAGTCGCACACAAAAACGATATTCATTGCAGGAACAAATCCGCTCCAGATCTACTAACCAAGCTGGACAAATTCATCACTCAGAGGAACACAACATCCTTCAGCCAGCGTTATCTTAGCTGGCAACGTTTTCCCCAAATACACTCGCTCGTGTCACCGTACTTCATAAGAAACATGCAGAAGGAAAGGAAAACAGCCGTGAGAAATGGTCTATAGAGGTCACATGACCTGGTGATCTGATCTCTCATAAAAGCCCCAGTCACAGGAAGAGGGCATTCAGGAACGCCAGCCAGGGGGGCAAAGGTGGCGATGTGTGTGAACGAAGTAAAGAATCAAAAACACCATCCATCAAAGACGCGTAGCATCTTCTCATGTAGTGGTGAAGCTGATCTCATACGTAGACTGTACATGTGTGTGTGTGTACTGCATGTGTGTGATCACGACAACAAGACAGGGTTCTCGAAAGAGAGAAATGAAACAGAACAAAAGAAGGATGAAGATCAAAGGAGTCTGCTTTTCATCTGAAACACACACACACACACACACACACACACACACACACACAAACCAGCCGAGTTGTCCTAAATCTCCACTGTCGCCAGCCATTTCACATTAAGGCCGCAGAGATAAATAACAAAATAAACAAGCGCTCCAGCTGCCATGAAAAAAGATGAAACGTCCGTTACGCAACTACTCTCTCTTAAACAATCAATTATGGCGGATCGGAAAATGTGCCCCGATCCTGAAGTGCCCTAATTTAACAAATCTAATATTTAGAAAAAGTGACTTCAGTCCACTTTGGTCTTATTGCCATGGGGAAAAGGTGTGTCTGTGTGTGTGTGTGTGTGTGTGTATTAATACTGTACGTATATGTACTGTATTAACACACACGTACTCTTTTTGTGGAACAGTGATCAGATAAATCTGTACAGGCAAATAAAAAATTAACATCTGCATCATGTTTTTTTTACTTCTAGATCAAAACTTCCTGAAATGTTTAATTTCTTACATATTAATGCTGTACACTTGTGTTAAACATCCAAATAGCCAAACATATTCAAACCAACACTATTAATTCATGCTTCAGATGTACTTCAATTTACAAACAACTTAAAATTATAAAACTATTCTACTATGATTTCTAGGATAAATTTTTTTTTTAATATCTTAAGATTTTTTTGTTAATTAAAAATGTACCTCTTAAACTATAATGATTATAAAATGTATACAATTTAAGCATGTTCCATTTTTATTGATGCATGTTATATACCATATAATACCATTTATAGATTATTTAATAAAATACATGGCCTATAAGAATCCTTATTTTATAACATTTATATTACCATAAAGCTGATTAAACAAGAGCTTTAAGCAGAAATCCCTGAAAATATTAGTTTGTCAGTTACTTATGGTTTATAACGTCTTAATTATGTCTATATTTTTTACACAATGATTCAATTATGTATCATGATTCTTTTGTGTGGTTAATCATGTATCATCAATCTAACTCCAAAATTGATTTAATTAAAAAAAAAAAAAAAACATTTATGTATATATATTTTAGGTGGTGCATTAAGTGTTGTACCTCTAGAATCCTACAGATGGTGCTGTCCACTACTCACACAGGTTCAAATTATTTGCAAAGTTTATTTAGAATTAGAACAAAATCTTTAAAAAAATGTAATATCGAATCAAGAATAACAGTACAAATTGAATCGCACCCAGGTATCGTGATAATATTGTATCGGGTGATCCCTGGTGATCCTCATGTCTATTATAATGTGTTATCCATTACATCGTACTTAGACTTCTACCAAAGGGCAAGGTTACCACAGTCAGGAGAAGTAATATGACTTACATAATTCATCATCCAAATAAAAAATGATGGGGGTGAAAGTGGACGTGGAAAAGGTCAGAGAGGCAGCAGGATGGGAGGACAGGACGAGATGGATGGGATTAAGATTCTGACAGATGCGTGCGGTCGTGACAAAAGGCAGCACCGCTCTGTTGGGTAATGAAAACAATCATTTCCAGTCATGAGCTACATTAGGATCAGGCTACATCTCTTTTAATTTTCCATATGTGCTTAAAAATTATGTGACAGCATGATAAGAATGATGTGGAAGAGGAGTGCACATCTGGAGTTGTGCCTGGGTGGTCAGATGTGAGGTCAGAAACAATTCATGTATTCACAACAAATTCGTTACAAGTCTCACATCAGTTTTCAAAGTATGATGAAAACATAAACAGTGGGTGGGGCTTGTATTTATAGTTTTTCTTATGACATCACCTTTAGTGTTCTGAACTTGTACAGATGAATCACCAGGATGTAAATATTATTAGTTATGTTAGAAACCCAGCACCGTGGAGAATAAAACACTATAGGGGTCAACAGTGGGGTAATGTGATGCGCCCCAACACAACTCTTACCCCTTCTCCTCTGAAAGTTAATTATTTTGCTATATAAATATATCATATTTTTTTTCTTATGTAATAATTAAACATCACGCTTTTTATCAATTTATAGGTACATTTAAAATTTAAAAAATAAGCGTGTTTAATACCTTATAAGCACACACACATAAATACATAAAACACATCTCGTCATATTACCAAGACATAACATTTAATGTTGCCTGTCCTGAAGACTTTCCCGTAATGTAAAATGTAAAGTTACAGCTTTACTTTGGACTGTTACGTCCATTAAAGTCTTTTCAAGTCAAAAGTTACTGTATATAGTGGAACCTCAGATTACGAGCATAATTAGTTCCGGAAGCGGGCTCGTATTCCAAAACACTCGTAAACCAAATTAAATTTTCCAATGGGAAATAATAGAAACTCTAATTATTCATTCTACATTCCAAAAAAATAAATACATAAAAATAATTAACAAAATCTTCTTCTTCTTAATATAAAGTAAAAAAATAAATAAATAAAAATTAACCTGCACTTTACCTTTAAAAAAAAGTAAAAATAAATCCCAACAGATAAGTGTTGCAGTTTGTGCACGTAGGCGCTGTGTGTGTGTGTGTGTGTGTGTGTGTATCTGTATGTGTGTGTGTGTGTGTGTGTGTGTGTGTGTGTTAACGGAGAGACAATTTTTAAAACCGTTTAAAAATTAAGTGTTTACAAATTAGCAAGGAACATCGCTAGTCACACTTGCGTGAGCGCATACTAACGGCATCACTGCTGTAATGTATACCACATTAGCGGTAACAACATTGGCAACGTAATATTACGCGCATAAAACTCCCATTCACACATGCATTGCACGCACACACACACACACTTTTACTTCCTGTTTGGTGTGTGTGCATCATTTCCTTAAAGGGCTATTGCTTCTCAACAGGATGAGAATGTTTGCCCCTTTCGCATTGGTTATGTATAGTAACTGATGTTAAATAATCTTTGACTAGCTAGTGCCATTTCAGGAATTCCTTAAACTTGCAGCTTGACCAAACAAATTACATTAAAATTTGGCAAATGCTTGTCAAATAAATTTATTTTCAAATATAACTAATACTACACACACACAACCAGGATACAGTATATTCACTAAAGACTCCAGGATAAAAAACTCCATCTGTTATTCATCACACTGAAGCAAAAAGGGAGTTATAACACAAACAATAAGTGACTATACGAGTGGATACGGTTCTTGTGGGTTATGTTGACAGTGCAGATCAAGCATGCATGTAATGTCAAGAAGATATTAAGGATATAAAGACCACTTTGAGTGATCCATGCCTGCTGCAGGGGGAACATGGGAAAATTAGTTGCATATGTCAATCAAATGAGTGCTTCACAGTAAGGAGGCTTTTGTTAAAATGACAAGTTTGAGCATTCGCTTCAGACCGTACCAGGTTTAAGGCTAATTAGCGGCTTGACAACAGAAATATAACAAAAAAGTTGTCAGTATAACAGTGTTGAAAGTAAAGCACTACAGTATGTCCAACGCATCCGGATTCTGTTATGGCCGTTGTTTTTCATATTGCCAAACCATGACATGCCTCTTCCTCAACTTTTACACAGGCATTCTTAAAAACATGTGCGTACTTTATTCCTTTCTTCTCTCTGTCTTTCTTGCTTTCTTTCATTCTATCAATACAACCCATCTATGATTATTATAACCATATAAACATTCTACAATGATTACATATGATGTTATTTACCCATTTAGGATCAGCAGTATCAAGTATAACAGACAGGACTAATGACACCAATGCAGACGACACAGGGATATAAGCATATGTAAATTCTCATCACGTTTCTTTTCAACTTATTACCTCGATTTTAATCTAACAAATCTTAAACTATTGTCTATGCATCCCAACGCCACTATCTTTACCTGGATCTGAATCTGTTTAGTGCTTCATTTAGTCATATCTGTATCATGGGTCCTGGATTAAATATGGAGTGGGTGTGGCCTAATACAGAAGGATATATATATATAGATATATGACCCATTAAACCCTAAATTATTTTTATTATTTATAATTATTTTTGTTTATTCATATCTCCAATATTTTAAAACAAATATACATAAACTAATACCCAAAATAACAACCTCCCTGAGCAGGCAGTTGCTGAGGATGAAAAAAAATTAATGCTGTAAATTTGTCAGACGGATCTTTCTTTGTCATGCAAGTTTTATATCTGACCGGTTGTCCACATTCGTATCTGTTCAGACCACATTATCTGTTTATTCCAAATAATGTATTTGTATAGAATTAGTCATCATTACGAGGCTATTCATACACCTCCCCACTGGAGCGCAGAAACAGTCTGGATCACATTCAGACCTGGATTAGTTCTCACATCTCATGACAGGCCATTACGTTTCTATTACTGCAGGACAGCTGTACAAATATCATGGAGATCTGCAGGCCTAAGGTGGGGTAGGAGCCCCAAAACTACCTCCACCACCTCCAGGCCAAGGTTTTACTGACCGCAGTGCAGCAAGAGCCTCGTGGGCTTCAGAGGTAGAACAGAAGAAAACAAAAAAACTGCACAAGTGTCTGCAGGAAATATGTACAATATGCATGAAATCTCTGTATAGATGGTACTTCAGCATACAAACTTAATCCGTTCCGGAGGCGAGTTCTTAAGGTGTAATTTTATATTGCGAAACAACTTTTCCCATAGGAATTAATGTAAATGTAGATAATCCAATCCAGCCACACAGAAATAATACCAACATTACCAATTTCCAACACTATAATCAGATTTTTGCATATAAAAACTAACAAAAATATTTAGAAAATGAATTAAGTAAAATATGAAATACTGTAAATAGACGTTAAACGTCACTTAACCTTAATTTATGGCACCGGCTGCTTTAAACACCAAACTGAAAGCAGCTCCACTTTATTCTTGCTATTCAGAAACAGATGTGGGGGGGGGGGGGTTCCTAAACAAAAAAGTTGTAATATAAAGTGTGACAGTAAATAAAGCAATTAAACAGTGTATGTCAGAAATAATATCAAAAAGGTCCTATGTAACTAAAAACAAACAAACAAACAAAAACTGATGAACACAACACTAGAAGACTGCATCCTGATAACTATAAGTTAGCTAATAGAGATAAATCATTTTCTCTCTGGGTACATTTTGTTCTAATCGTATCCTACATTAAAAATGTCATTTACAGTAGAAAATGCTGATAAACTACTTCCTGAATAATCATTTAGACAAATAAATGATTCAGCTAGTGCTTAGCCAGCTAGCTATCTGTGGAAAGTCCATGCTAGTACTGTACGTCCTGCTGTAGATGCTAACTGCAGTAGCATTACCATGGAAGGAAGAAAAACAGATCTTAATACTAATAAGGTTTGAAACAATTATATTAATATTCAAAAATGATTAACTAGGAGTTAATGTTTTTCATTAAAAGTAATTATTTCCATTGTTTATTAGCATTAGCTTAGCCTACTTCACATTAGCTGCTTTCACACCTGCACGTCTAACCTGAACACTTCGATATCATTTTCTTTTCTTACATTTTATATGACTAATGTGGAAAATATGTACAATGTTTTCTATAATTGCTTAGTTCAAGATTTATTTTTCTTTTAATGCTTAGTGCAAGATTTATCTTTCAGATTACATTTCAAGATTTATTTATTTATTTTCATTTGTTTTCTATAATTGCTTAGTTCAAGATTTATTTATTATCTTGATTTATTTCTTATATATATATATATATATATATATATAATTTTTTTTATTTTACACAGGGTGCCAATCCATCACAGAGCATACACACACTCACATTCACACACTAAGGGAAATTTGGGAACATCAATTAGCCTAACCTGCATGTCTTTGGACTGTGGGAGGAAACCGGAGAACCCGGAGGAAACCCACCAAGCACGGGGAGAACATGCAAACTCCATGCACACAGAGACGGGAATCGAGCCTGGCCGAGAATCAAACCCGGACCCTGGAGGTGTAAGGCGACAGTGCTAACCACTACACCACCGTGCTGCCCTGTACAAACACATGGACTCAATTATTGTCAAGAATAACAACGGGTCCCATCATAGGCTCACATTAACTCTCCTTATTTCTGCCAAGGGTAAGAAAGGCATGCTGACAGATTGACAGATGTGCATGCATACACACACACACACACACACACACACACACACACACACACACACACACACACGTATATGACCTTATTTGCACCTACACAACTTTACTGTTAGCAAACACAGACCATGCCCCAAGGAACGCTTTAACAAAATTACATTAACTGGAAACTCAGTCCTAAAAACTGTTAGAACATAAAATGTCCTTGTCTGAGAGGAAACAGCAAAATATTCCAACAGATCCGAACATGTGCTGTTCCATGACAGAGATCTGGCAAAGTGCTGAAAGCATGAAGGTGTCTGAAAGATCGCTTCCGTCTAATTTCCTGCACGCGACCTAGCCAAGATTTCCTCGCTTAACAAACACATAGATAACTTGTCAACGGTCAATATCCATCCCTGCAGGAAGATCCTCTCCAGGTTGTGAGTAAATGATTTTATTTTGTGATTCTTGAACGTCACAGGCTGACTAGGAAAATAAGGTAACATTAATGTTAAGACAGGAACAAATTCATAAAATCCATCCATCTCTCGTTCCTACACTGCCTCCATTTTCCTCTACGCATACTACATGTACATTGATGATATACTAAACATGTATGTTGTAGATTCCCGGAAACCTTATTCTTAGATTAAAACGTGGTAGCCACCAAAAATAGCAAGCAAGTTATTATTGTCTTCTGACAATAATATTGTTATGAAATGCTGTGTTAGTTTTACGCCAAATGTAACGGGACACACACCTCCCAAAAGTAAAATTTTTGTCTCACCAGTCCACAGAATATCTGCCCAGAAGTCTTGGGGATAATCAAGATGTTTTTGGCAAATGTGAAACAAGCCTTTGTGTATTGTTTGGTCAGCTGTGGCTTAGGTGGCTTAGTAACTCTCCCATGGATGCCATTTTTGCCCAGTCTCTTTCTTATTGCTGAATCATGAATAATAACGTTAACTGAGGCAAGTAAGTCCTGCAGTTCTTTAGATGTTATTCTGAAGCTCCTGGCTGAGTCATCATTGTGCTCTTGGAGGAGTTTTATCCGGCCGCTCTTGGAAAGTTTCACCACTGCTCCAGGTTTTCTCCATTTGTGGATAATGGCTCTCACTGTAATTAGATCTCACTGTGATCCTTAGAAAAGTTCTTATATAACCCTTTCCAGGTTCTATTGAAGTGATTTCCTGATTCAACAGGTCTGGCAGTAATCACACTTGAGTGTGGCAAGTGAAATAAAAAACAGTTCATTCATGATTTAGCAAGGGGGCAATTTCATTTTCCCATAGGGTCAAATAGGTTTGGACAGCTTTTTCCCTCTTAATAAATTAAATTCATCATTTAAAAACTGCGTTTTGTATTTATATTTGAGTAATATTAAAACTTGTTTGGTGATCTGCATCATTTAATCGTGACAAATATGGAAAAGAAAATCAGGAAGGGGCAAATACTTTTACACAGCACTGTAGTTTGGTTTTTGTTTAGTTTTTTGATGACAGCCTTGTGTTTGCCTGTTATTATACTACATATTTATATAAATGACTGTATATATATAATAAATAAAAGATGAATGACATTAAGCCTATATGTACTGTATGGCTTTGATGTAACTGTGATAAACTAAACATGTTTTGGAACTATTTTATGAATTAAAGTCAGCCCTTAATGAGACCTAATAAAGTCTAACTAGGACGGTGCTTAAAAAATGTACATCGTTGTTATGGGTTTGCCCTCAGACTCTTTATAGTTCCTGTTTGAGTAGCGTTACCATGGTTACCAAGAATCCCTGGAGTGCAGAAGTGGTTGTGGTGAACCACGGTGCTGCTCAGTGACCCCTTGAAGTGTGAAGTGGCACAACGTGGTCATTTACATCGGCCAGTCACACGTCTTGGAGCATCTGTTAAAACTCTGTGAACTTAACTCTGTCAATAAGTTTGATCCTGAACTGTGTTAGGATTAAGATTAGATTAGGTCTCAGAATTGGAAATAAATTTGTAAGAATTCATAGATGTTTCCACATCAAACGTACAGTATATGACTCAAGTCTAGAGTGTAAGTACCTTAATAATTATACGTTCCTCAGTAATCTTCATAGTGTTAGTTATAGTGGTATTTATATTAAATCCAATATTTTATGCTTGTTATAATTCCTAGAAAGTGACATCAGGCTAACTGTTAAAGCTTTGAATTCACCGTCCTGTGGCTCGCTGATGAGGATGTCCATGTCTGCGTGGAATGTGTGTGTGTGTGGTGACTGAAGGTGTTTCCACTTGATGTCCATGAAGATGGTCTTGGACTCGGCTGATTTAGGCAGTTTGTCTCGGATGATGTGTGACTGCAGTTGCTAAATAGTTTAGGACTGAAAATCTCATTGTACCGCTTTTAGAGTCTCCAACAACGAAAGTGGACTTTATATCAACTCTAACACCTTTCCCTCTTATATTGAACTCCCAGCTTCATATCACACAGATATACAGTAGCAGGGACTGATTTATGGTCATAAAATCTCAACCAAATGAAGACGAGTTGTTGAGTCTGGTTCCAAGGTTTCCTCTTATTGTTCACTCAGGGAGTTTTTGCGAGCCACTGTCGCCCCCATCTCTCTCAACAGGGATAAACTGATGATAATTAATTCCTACTTTTTTCTCGTCAACATATACATTTTTTAATTCTGTAAAGCTGCTTTGCGACACTGACATTGTTAAAAGCACTACTGTATACAATCCTTTGATCCTTTAGACCTTGATTGAGCTCCTCATATCAGATATCAATATCAAGTCTCAGTTCTCTTTGCTTTGCTTCAGTAAGGAAAGATGTTTGAGGTGCCTTTCCTAAATTCTGGGCTTGTTAAAGCAAAAAAAAAAAAAGGCTATAAATTTTATTCAAAGTGCTACTTTGGAGGTCCAACAAATGAAAAGCATATACTGTAGGATGACTTCACTTTATGAGGTGTTAACACAACTATACTCTTCTTAGCTGGGCCAAATTGTCTTTTGCCAATAAAAACAGCTTGGATGAAATGCTCAGCATTGTTCTCATTAATTAAATTAGATGAACGCCGTTAGATGACTTGCTGGAGAAAACCTTGACAATATTAGTCATATTTCCATCATCGTAGAACTGCAGTCCAAAGCTAAACAGACGCACTTTTCTCCGTTTAAGTTTCTCGAACTTCTTAACACACAACCATCCAGATGAACGATTGCTACACACAGGAATTACCTTCTATTATTCCCAAATTATAACAACACTCATTAAACTCTGTAACTTTATAGCCTGCAGCTCAGACAACATCAAAGGCGACTTTGG
The DNA here is from genome assembly GCA_030522415.1 of Channallabes apus. Lineage (NCBI taxonomy): Eukaryota > Metazoa > Chordata > Actinopteri > Siluriformes > Clariidae > Channallabes > Channallabes apus. Next base: position 5,953,332 of record CM060113.1, on the reverse strand, counting down.
ACAAAATGCTAAGCACCAGTATTAATTACACCGAGCTCAAAGATTCTGTTTAAAATAACATAACAATTTGCAATTCTCAAGAGAACGAAACAGAGTGAGATAATTGCCAATTGTTAGCGCAGAATTGGAAAAACGTGTCTGCACGTTCTGTATAAAATAATTTTAGCGTGCATGAAAAAATACTGACTAGTAAATCTGAATTAACAAACACGTTAAAAAGAAAGCCAGATGTTTATCACTGGATTGTGGCTAAGAGCCAGAAGAAAAGACTTTATTCTAAATTGTGCTTAATATTGCCCTCTCTTTTCTTTAGATCAGAATATGCCTGGACAGTTTAAATTAACATTGTTAACTAACCATATAGAGTAAACAGATGTCTGCTGCAGAATCAGTTTGTGAATGATTACCTGTACGTGACCTGAACATCAAGGGTGTTCTGAATTTCATCATTTTGCTATTCATGAAACGAACAACACCTTCATCTTAGAGATGCAGAGGTGGTTCGCTTTGGAGAGGAAAAGCTGAATGAAAAGCTGAGATTTGCAGGTTATTGTTTGTTTTTTTTGACATACAGTACAGAACCCAAATGGTTGCGTCACTATTAAATACAAAATATTGCATGGCCATGACTTAGTAAAGAGAACAAGATAATAATGTTTTCTCTTTGTTAACTCATGAGAAGAGAATAATTAAGGCCTGGAAACAATACTATTAACATTTAGAAACAGGGTAATTAAGTTCTTTCAGTTGCATCATGAGGATGAGATAATCAAGTTGTGGGAATGAGATAATTATGATAAAATAATGCGATCAATTAAATTGTGATAATGAGACGACTTCAGCTGTGAGAACAAGATAATTAGGTTGTGGAAACATGAAGACAAGATAATTAAGACATGTTATGATATGATATGTAAATGTGCTAACTAGTAAAAACAAGATAATTTGGACATGGTAACATGATATGTTAATTTTTGAAAGGGACATAAGTAGACAACTAAATGTGAAGTTGTGAGAATAAGATCACTGAAATCATGATTTGTATCATGAGATAATGAGATAACTAAACAAGGAACCAAATAATTAAGCATGTAGTACAAGACACAATAAGACACTGGAATAAGATAATTAAATAATTTGAAAAATTAGATAATTACTGTATGAACTAAGAAATATGACAAGTCATGAGAACATGGTAATTAATTATTGGGTATTAATGACATGGAAACAGGATAATTTAATGTGTGAAAATAAGAAAAGCACTGGAGTGAGCCATTAAAATATGAGAATGAGATAACTGAGGCATGGCTACATTTATGTTCTATGATAAGATGATAAGTAGATTGTTAATGTGCTGGGTAAAAATGAGATAATTATGACATAGTAAATATGCTAAATTAAAGTCATGAGAATGAGATAATTCAGTTTTGGAAATAAGATAATTCCATTATGGCTCTAGCCATTTGAACAAGATAATTAAATAGCATAAAATTATGAATTAGATAATTATCATAATTAAGTTATTCAATTCAATGTTATTTGTATAGCGCTTTTAACAATTGTCATTGTCGCAAAACAGCTTTACACAATCAAAACCGGAGTACCCGGAGGAAAACCACCAAGCAAGGGAAGAACAGTTACTGTAAATAAAACTCAACTTACGGTAATTAATTTATGGGAGCAAGATAATTAAATCATGGACATGGGTCATGAGAACGAGATCATCAAGACATGGGAATTAAATTATAATTTGGTAATATGCTGAGTAGGGAAAATGAGATACTGTATGTATGACATAATAAATATGATAAAGTAACATGAGAAATGAAAGAAAACAAGATAATCAAATCATGTGAATGAAAGAACTAAACCATTGGAACAAGAAAAATAAGTTGTATAACATGTGATGTCATGAGAAAAAGATAATTATCTCATTCTCACATCTTAATAAATTCATGAGAATGAGGTAATTAAGACTAAATAACATGAGGAGAACAGATGATTCAGTACAGTTATTCGATATGCTGCAGTTACTGTACAAAACTATTTTTCATTTCATGGCACAACACAATGACTCCTGGATACAAATTAATTGTCTCATTTTTATGATTAAATGATCTCGTTCCCAGAATATCAGACAGATCTGTGTTGAGTTTCAGTCACTGCTGCATAAAGACCAGAGCGATAGATTGTTAAGTGTGACCTGACGAATTTCATTACAGTCGTCTGGCCAGATATGAACATAAAAGACTTGATATGATTTAAAATATTTGTGTTCAAACAGCTCTGAATTAAATTATCTGGTTCCCATTAGGGGTAAAAAATCTGATTTGTGCTGCTTTAACTCCTTTGTGTGGACATAAGCCTAAGCCTACGCCAGTTTCTTCCAGCACAATAAAATTGAGCAGTGGGGTTTGATGTTAAATGTGATTGTAACTTCTGACCTGAAAAGACATGTGAATGTGGAGGTGGCGTTCCTGAGCAAAGGCATTGTGGGAAGATTATGCAAAAACTAAAATAAAAATGCTGAATTTGTTCTGCTGCTGCCTCATATGGTACTCATATGTTTTGAGAAGAAGACAATTCTTTTAAGAAAAAAAAACTTACAGGTAAAAAAGTCCAGAGCAGAATGAAATCACTCTTTATTCTGGAACATTAGGTTTTGACACCTTCACCACCTTGAAAACATCTTTGAGAACATTTTTGATCTCCTGCATCAATGCCACTTTGGCCGAAAATCGTGTCTGAATATCACCAGTTTCATCCGTCTCCAGCAATCATCAATCACTCTATCCACATCCATGTGAATGGTATCACCTTGAAGAGGAAACCAGTCCAGTTCAACGCACCATGCACACATACTGTACACTCACTCAGATCCAGGAACCACTTAGCATACCGGAATGTTTTTGGAAGGTAGGGGAAAACTTGAGAACCTTGATGAAGCCCATGTGGACACGAGGAGAACATGCAACACTCCACACGGGCAGTGACCCGAGTTTATTCAGGATCGAACCTGAAACCATAAAGGTGTCATTGGAATTCATCCTTTTTCCACACCGCTTATCCTGTGTAGGGTCGAGTGGGGAACTGGAGAATTGGATCCAGAGTCTTGGTACACCTTGGATGAAGCGACAAGCACACACGTTTCATTCACACACCCAGTCATACAAGATACTCTTCGTGTGAGACTATAATTGGAGGAAACCAGCCAAACGCCATGCATACAGACAGGAGGTGAGATTTAAACCCACAACCCTGGAGGCGTGAGGTGACACTCTTCACCCTTTTATCTCCAACTCATTAGTTTGTATCCTGTTAACAGTGGAATCTACTGCTACCTTTGAAGAGTCTCATATCATGTTTTGATGAATTAGCCTTGGGAAATTTCAAAGTCCTGCCGTGTAAAACACTGCCTCATGAGCAAGGTGTTCGGAAGATGTTCTTACGTCACAATCCGATGGCTAATAAGCATCCCGTTTCAGTTCAAGATATAAGATCATTCATTATGAGAACGCCAAAATGGAAACAAGGGCACATTGTGTTTCCACTTGACTGTGTTGTATGTTGAAAGACCCGAAATTCCTCCACTGCTGAGTGCGAAGACTTCGACACTCCTCGACACAGTTTCAGCTCTCGCTAGCTTCAAGCCTGAGAAGCCTGTGTGCTCAGAGGTCCTTAGGTTTATTATGCAATGCTACACTTCAGCGTTTGATCTCATACCGTACACTTTCCAACTGCGATATCCCAGCGATGTTCAACGGCCGCGCAATAACGGCTCATAAAAAACACTCCAAGCTGACGGCTTCTCGTCTCGTTTTTACAGCTGTTTCTGTTAGCGAGGAGAAGGAAAAAAGAAAAATCCTAAAATGTAATCTGATCCTCATCCAAGTCATGGCAATGACTGTGTTACTTAACACGCACAAACGGTTTACAGTGCCTTATCTTTAATGTCTTTAATGGAAGAAAAAATGAGAACCATCGCGATAAAGACTTCTTGAAAGGAGGCCTAATTAGAATCAGGCGCTTTAAACAGCAACACCCCGGCGATTTGTCTTGCCATAAAAAGAAAACGGCTTATGAAGATCAGTACGAGGGCAGACTGTAACAATCCTCAAACATGTGACAAGGGACCTTACGGTCAAGACGACGACAGCGAGAGAGCATTTCTCAAATGTTCATGAGAAAGGATAAGTCAGGGGTCATAGCAGGAAATCGGTGGGTTTGGCAAAATCCACCAGAAACTAATGTGAAAGTCTTTCTCTTTACAGTGTCATTACAGTAAAGTAAATATTTAAATAAATAAAAAAAACAGACTAAATTCTGGTTTCAGATTTTATTTGCATTTCCATTTTTATGGCAAGAAAAATTGTCGTTTGGGTTTGTCCTCTAAGGAGATCCCATCAGATTCAAGAAGAACCCCTTTAGAAGGTTTAAACACTTACTCAGTGGAAGTGTTCTCACCACGAAGAGCGAACTAAACCTTCTGTACACAGCATTAAACTTCCTGTATAGCGTCGGAAGCTGGTTGTATAATGATGCAAAGTTTTATCCAATAATGAGGGAAAAAACTGCCTGGTCTCAGACTGGTTTCAAATGTTTTTACAGATTGAAGTTGGCTTCTCATTTTCCTCAAATTGATGGTGTTTGGCAAAGGACAGCCTGTGGGTTTGGTAGAAGGCCAAGCTTCATGCTGGCTGCTTTTGGAAGGAGGGAAATTTGGTTGTTACTACTAATGTTGGCTCTTTTCCCCACTTTTTTCACAAAGTGGATTGGGATTAAGAGGTTTGTGTAGCAAGACTAGAGTCATCATTACTCACTCTCATTCATCTTCTATACCGCTTTATCCTGTATTCAGGGTCACGGGGACCTGGAGCCCATCCCAGGAGGCTTAGGGCACGGGGCAGGGTACACCCTGAACAGGGTGCCAATCCATCGCAGGGCACACACACACATATATACACACTTACACACTCATTCACACATTTTGGGCAATTTGGGAACGCCAATTAACCTAATCTGAATGTCTTTGGACTGTGGGAGGAAACCGGAGTACCAGGAGGAAACCCACCAAGCACGGGAAGAACATGCACACAGAGACAGGAACTGAGCCTGGCCGGGAATCAAACCCGGACCCTGGAGGTGCAAGGCGACAGTGCTAACCACTACACCACAAAAAAATATTTTAACAGTTTGCAGAAAACCTCGTCAATTAAAAGAAAACTGGAGCTCGCCAGAAGGAAACCTCATGGCGTAGCCGTACTAAAGGCCTTAGCCACACTTTATGCAGAAATAATGTTGCTCCAGCACTGCAGGTGGCGCTATAAAATTTAGCAATTTCCATGATAACAAGAACTCACCCTTAATTACAGTGATGGAAGTGTTTTTAGAAATAAGTACACAAACGGGTAAAACATAAAGAGAAAGATCTGTTTTTCACTAACAAGAGAACAAAAAATCATTCAAAGTAGTCACAGGTGGTACGCGAGTGAGATCGCTAAATAAATCCAGGATGGAAACGCAAGTTGAGGTTAGCGTCCTGGTGAAACCTTTGGGGTAGTGAAAATAAATCGTTTTTGGACACACCTCATTTAGAACAATCAAAGGCTTGGTTGTGTAGCGTGTTCACCTACAGTACAGTATGAAGTTCGCCCAGTTGCAATGATTAAAACATACTGAGCGAAGCCTCGTATTGTTTGTGGAAGCCAGCCGAGCGCCGTCGCCGCATGAAGTATGCCGAGGTCTTACGCCTTCGGGTGAGAGTATGTATACCATCAGCCAGCAGACAGCTTGTCTCTGTAATCACGGTTTAAACCTCGTCACGCTGACAGAATGAGGTCGCGGACACTTACGAGCCCTTAAGTGCAATCGAGGTCTCAGGGGGACGACGACTTCTAAGAAGGAACGCAGATTGACTCCAGAGCGAATGTTTGTAGAAAACACACGGCCTGTTAATTCCATCGCAGGTCACCATATGCAAACCACACAATTAGTCTCAGCCAAATTAAGCCCCTGGCTGAAAAGCAACCGGTGCGCAGCTTGCCTCGTGAGTCGTGACATGCTCAGGACTGACATCCTGTCACCACTGACAAGGTCAAAAGCCCTATAAGTCCTTGACAGCCTGCCATTACACGGGTCCGGAACAGTGGAGATTCATGTTCTAACTGGCACTCGCACAGAAAGAAAGATGACCTCACAGTTTGTCCAGCCCTGTAACCCTAAACCGTTAACCTGGTAACAGTTCACACGGCTCCGTATGCGCGAAAAGGTCAAGGCCAGAGACGGGGTTAGAATTCGTACTAATGAAATCAAACTCCGAACCAGATCATCGCTACTTGTTTGTACTTGCTCGAGCTCGGGTTCCTGATGTAATGTGTGTGGAATGTAACGGATCGAATAAATCAGTTTCACCTGCTGCCAAACCCATCAACCCATTTTATCCATATTGCAGACAGACACCCGAAATAATCCAAGACTAAACCATCATCAGAATCCAGAACACAGGTGCAGATCAAAACAACATCACTAATTTGATGGAAATAAAATAACTAATGCAAAGTTTTTTGTTGTTGTTGTTGGGTTTGTTTTTTTTCCAAATTAATTAAGAAAAAATATAGGTAATATGTTTACAATCTATCTATCTTTACTATCTGTACAGTATCTTTACAGTGATGTGATTTAGTGGAGAATCAGGTCTTGTCTCCGCCACTTCATGTCACTAGTGATGGTTTTCAGGCGTTCTCTATTTATCTCTAGATAAGTTTGTCTATTTATACGCCTTCTTGTATCTTCTTTTATAATAATAATAATAATAAGCGTTTATATATCTTAATGATTTTATATATATTTATTAAATTTTTTTAACAACACTATTTTAAAACATTTAAAGGTTACTGAAGAGGATTAGAATTAGGAAACTTTATTTGCATTTTTAAATCTATAAAGAATTTTGAGTTTAAAGTCAGAAGTATGTGTTGCCTGTAAGGAACCAACGTTAGATGATTTTCACTGAAGTTGTTTCCAAAATTCTGAGAATAATAAAGTGAAAATTTTGAAGAAAAAAAAAAAGTTTTTTTGAAAAAAAGACACAATTTTTAAATTAAATTCAGAATTCTGAGAATAAAGTCATAATTCTAGGGAAGAAAGTTAGAAATTCTGAAATTAAAGTCAGAGCTCAAAAAAAAAAGTTAAATCAGATTCAAAAGTCAGATTAAAGTGAAACGACTTAAGTTGACCTTTAAAGTCAGTATTCTGAGACCAAAGAGCCATTAACCCAATATTCACTCAATAAATATATAATAATAATAATCATAATAATAATAATAATGGTTGTAAAAAAATAGTCTTTCTACAACTATTGAGTTTTTTTTTTTGTTGTTTATTTTACAACCTTTAAAATTTCCAATCGTTCATGATGGGAACTCATTCATTTCAGCTGCTCCATGACTGACATGATCCTCTCTATATTAATGTTATCCTCTTCAAAGCAACAACAACAACAAAAACCCCTCCCTCCATTACCCAGTGAGTAGGAAAACGGCAGTGTGTGCTAACGGCGGCAGTGTGTGTGCAGCACGTTTAACTATGATTCATGCTCATTAAGGAGACAGATCCATGTTGCTTTCAGAGCATGATTAATTTCCCATGAGTCACAGGGCAGAGGAAATGTTGGTCCCTAAGCAGAGGGTGAACAACTGTAGAGTCACACAGACCCGCAGCTCTGAGCGGAGCAGAATAACAGAGGCACGGCTGAGACCTGACCCCGTCTAGCAGCAGAAATCACTCCCATATGGAGCAGCAGGAACACAAGACGAGGATCGACGCTCGCTCTGCTCTGACAGTTAGTTGACATCAGCCTGAATGTGATGACACGGATTCTGTAGTAGTGAAGATTGTAAACAGAGTGCACGGCGCTCCTGAACCATCATCATGCCACCAGATAGATGAAACTCCTAATGATCAGGTCACATGGACTTCACTGAGCGGTTACTCGCCGTACCGGAGCTACTGGCTGGCCAACCGTTTCACCTCTAACCTTTGATGTTTTAAGGCAGATGTACACATACTTATAGCTTATTAATGCTGAAGATTATGATTTGTTTATGTTAATTAGTGCAGTAAGTAGGAATGGGAATCACCATATTATCACCATACCTCCCTGCCGGTTCATAAATATCACGATTTTATAAATATCCTGATTCTGCGCAGTGGTAAAGTGCTCGTCCTGTCATCTGGAAATCGCGAGTAAGAGCGATACTGTAACCTCTCACAGCCGGAGGTCTCGAGAGAGCTGATTGGCCGAGCTCTCTCAGAGGGGAGGGGTGAGAGGTACTTAGTGCTCCCACATTAATCACGGCTCTTCAGCCAATCAGGGGCGTCTGTGAAAACACGTGATAGTCTTAGGCGCTCCCGACTGAGTGGTAGTAGTAGCCTTAATAGGGAGCCCCCTAGTGGCGGGGAGGAATTGGATACAACTAAATTAGGGAGAAAATCTGAGAAAAATCCTGATTCATTATTAAAAACAGATTTTGTTATAATTTTAAACCTTTGGAAAAAGTTAATGTTTAATTAAATGTAGTCCGTTCTTTATAACATTCGTTTTCTCAATTAAAAACAAAACAAATTAGCTTCAAATACACAAGTCTAACATTTAACTGAGCAGCGCATATCTCTGTAATCCATAATTATTATGTCTAATCAAACTTAACCAATAATTCACTCCTACCACATGGTATTAAAGCATAAATAGTTCAGAGAGCGCCACCTGTAGGATTATAAAGAAACGGCGATGTTTTACCGCCCTTAAACACCTCAACTTGACAGTGAGCGTGCCGGTTGAGTGACAGATGTAGCACCATAAAAATGCGTTTTTGTTGAACCATGCGGAAGCTTCAGTGCGGAATCGTTTATATCTAAGAAATTAAGAAAACCATGTACAAAGAATTACTCTATAAAAAACATTTGTCATTGTTTTCATGATGACGTTAACAGCATGGCATGGGAGTCCACCCTGTTGGTGAAGACCAGGCCACACGCTTCCACTGATGGACAACAGAACTGAAATGGCGCCCTACTTCTGGTTGGAGATCTCGTCACATGGATGCCCCGTGTGTCTCTTTGGGATGCGTCTGGTGTCTGGGGATGATTCTCTCTACCTAGAAGACGGTTCTGGCCTCGACTGGTGTTGGCAGCTGTTTCTCTGAGGACTTGACAGTTCGATAGTTCAGGACTGGAACTTCCTACAAGTCTATCTGAGTCTCCAATAACTACTGGACTCCATTTTACATCAACTATTATAACATCAATTAACATCAACTATTATAGCTGAACCTAACACTTAACACTGTATAAATGCAGATCATTTCCAGCTTCTGTTTCACCCAGATGAGGATGGGTTCCCTGTTGAGTCTGGTTCCTCTCAAGGTTTCGTCCTATTACCGTCTCAGGGAGTTTTTCCTTGCCACTGTCGCCCTCGGCTTGCTCACCAGCGACTATCTGAACATTTTGATTCATACACATTCACATTCCATACAAACTTAAATAATTCTTTTGATTGTGTAAAGCTGCTTTGCGACAATGTCAATTGTTAAAAGCGCTATACAAATAAAATTGAATTGAATTGAAATGTTCCCTCACTTGTCACAATGACGCTAATCAATCACAGGTGTCTGTTTGTGTCTCCTCCAAGCGTGTTCAGCTGCTCTGTTAAAGATAGCATGTCTAGCGTGATTAGCCTTAAGTTTGCTAGCGTTTCTTTTAGAGATCAGGGGTGTCAGATACAGTACACTGACCCTGGACCATCATGATAAAAGTTCTAATCTTGTCCCATCGAATGATTTTAAAATCTGTCGTCTTAAAGAAGTTATTGTCTCATAACTATTAAAAGGTCGCCCAGGTTTCAACATACAGTAAAATAAACTCAGGACCGTAAACCTACAGTAGTTACTAAGCTGAGGCTGTAGAGGTTGTTGATCTGAGGATCTGGGTTTGAGCTAGTTGAGTTAGTTACTAGGCAATAAAATGTCTTAATGATGATCTTGAATTCTTGTTAAGGTCTAATAAACCTAACTCAGTCTCACTGTTCTAGATATGAGACGGAATTGTGTATGAATACAAGTTTTCCAAACAACCAGCAAGAATTACACAACCTTATTATTAAATATATTTTAGCGGGGTTTTTTTTTATTATTATTATTATGAATGTCACCAGTTTTTAAACCTAGCATTTCTCTCAGTTAACAACGGAGAACTGTAAACTAATATCTTGAGTGCTTTCAGCGTCAGCGCTCCTCAGGACTGTGAGAAGTGTTTGACGCAGTGTACATACTGTAACAGGTCAGTGTTCTAATGTCAGTAACACACGGGGTGAGACCACTGTAAGAATCTCTGCCCTCGTTCACATGCTGGAGGACCTTTAGCGTGGTGACGAGGTCATGGACAGAGTCCAGATGGCGAGTGGATGCTCTGGATCTCGGCGTTATGAACTCATACTGATAGGCAGCTGCTGAAAGAGACTGAGAGCTAGAGATAAGAAATGAGGGACGTACCTGATGGAGGACAGCAGGTGGGACGGGGACATTACAGACAGGGAGAGAGAGAGGGAGAGAGAGAGAGAATCAGTTAATGTTAAGACTCAAAATAAGTCAGTGTATTTTATATTCATATTCATATACTTTTAGGTTACAAAAGCAATAATGTTAAATTAGTCAGGGTTTTGTAATGCAGAAGGACTTTCTGACTTCATGAACAATCACTACTACTATGAACAAAGTTTTCTCAGTACACCGGAGCCATGATCCGACTGCCTGCTTCATGTCTGAAACCCCGGCCTCCCAGGAACTCCTGTAATGGACCTTTCCATTAATGGAAAAACAACCTGGATTGATGACAAACTGCGTTCTGTTATCGCAGGACAATGCAAGATGTCTCACTGCTCACTAACACCACTTGCACATTACAGGAATTTGGCTGGGAGTTAGCACCACATCCACAGCACAGTCCTGGATTCACTCTAATCCATTTCCACATGTTTGAGGCATTCGAGGAGTTCCTGGGAGGCCAGTGTTTCATAGATGACGCAGGCAGTCAGATCCTGGTTCTGATGTACTGAGAAAACGTTCTACCTTGATGGTATCCAAGCACAAGTGAAACACTGGGATAAGTGCATTATGGGATTACAGTGGAACCTCAGATCGCGAGTAACGTCGTTTACGAGTGTTCCGCAAGACGAGCAAAGATTTTTTATAAATATTGATTTGGAAAACGAGCATTGTCTTGGTACCATCTATCACGCATGCGCATCTTGTTTTGACACCGAGCGTCACGTGATCACACACACACTCTCTCGCCTTTACAGACCCCCTCCCACCCTCTCCTCCTCTCAGCTTCACACACACATACAGACACACACACTCTCTGTCTTACACAGAAACTCTGCTCTGTCGCGATTCTTTTCACAGGTAAAGGGCAGGTTAATTTTTTTGTTTTTTTACTTTACAGCAGTGATTCCGTTAGAATGTGCTCACGCGAGTGTGATTAACAATGTTCCTTGCTAATTTTCCAGATAAAACAGTCTCTCCGTTAATGTGTGTGTGTGTGTGCACGTACATTATACACACACACAGCGCCTGCGTGCACAAACGGAAACACTTATCTGTCAGGATTTATTTTTACTTTTTTTTAAAGGTAAAGTGCAGGTTAATTTGTTTTATTTTTATTTTATATTAATAATTTTTATGTATTTATGTATTAACGAATAAATTGAGTTTCCATTCTTTCTTATGAGACAATTCAATTTGGTTTATGAGCCCGCTTCCGGAACGAATTACGCTCATAACCCGAGGTTCCACTGTATATAGAGAAATAAGGAGAGTTTATACTTTCATAACTGTGTAGTACAATCAAAAGTCCCGGTTTGACTTGAACACTCCGCATATTAATAAAATCAATAATATCCTAATATTGAGGGATAGATAGATAGACAGATGCACAGTGAGAGGCAAAGAATAGATGTGACAGTGTGGTCAGTAATGCCCGGCCCGTACCCTCAGACCGAACTCCCTCCGGCTTCTCTGCTCCGTGAGATTCAGTTTCACGATATGCGCGCATGCCTGGCCATCAATCACACTCATACAGTACACACACACTCTCTCTCTCTCGCTCTCTCTCTCTCGCTCTCTCTCTCACACACACACACACACACACTCGAGCCTCCACCTTCCTCCAGCTGGCAGTTAATGCTCAGCTCATAACATAGTGTGTCAGGTGTTTGTGTGTGTAAGTGTGTAAATATGTAAGTGTGTGTGAACACAGGTCCCAAACCTTCCTCAGGCACTGACATGTCTGTAGTGATCTACCCCTGTCTGTCCGCTCTCCGGTTCATGCTGTGTGCGTGTAAGCCGACGCCACGGACGGCACGCATTCACACGTTACTGTGTACACAGGATCACAGGCGGAGACACCCGGTTCACGCCGATCATCATCACCTGTCATTAAAGCTTTAATCCCGAGCACATCGTAGTGGAACATAACCTGAGCTCGATCACCAGCAGTGCAGATTTAGCCTCGAGCGCCTTTTGCATTTTTGGTTTGTTCACTCATACTGTATATAAAGTTAAAAATGTTTTGCAAAATAAAGTTGCAACTAACTACTGTTTTTATTTCTATAGACTATTTGTTATGAACCCCCACAAACCCAGATTATTTATGAAACAGGACACAAATTACTGTATAAATCAAAATCATCCGTCGTGTTAAATGGTAACGACTCAACTGCAGCCCAAAGTCGACTTTCTTAATTCTGTGGTGCTGCGACGCTCTCGACTGACGGAGACGCAAGTTAGGCTGAGATCGAGGGGCGGGGTTAACCTCCATATGACTTTAATCAGCTGCTTTCATTCATTATAATTCCTACAAATGTTTCTAAAATTGAAAGCGCAGGTCAGATGCAGGGCGTAAGCAGTACAGGCGGAATGGATCCTGTGAGAACAGGAAAGGTCTGGTTAATGTGATTACGGCGTCCCAACTGTAACCAATAACCACAGACGATAACATCGCCCGGTTCCGAATTGCCATTCAGGTCGAGTCCATGTGAGAGTTACTCACGTGCACACACACACACACACACGACTCGGCGCTTCACTTTACAGCTAAACACATCTCGACATACTTTACTTATTTTATTTAATCACGTATTAAAACACAGCTTTAAAAATATGATGATGTAACAAAGATTTTCTTTTTTCTTTTTAATGAGTGACTGATTTTCCCCAACACTGAATGTTCTTTGTTTGGACTTTTATCTAGTTAACACGCTAAACTAAATTAAACGACTTTTTTAATTCCTTGAATAATGCTGTAGCACTGCATCCATGCACCAGCAGGGTCAAGGGTTCAAATCCCACCTTCAGGTCTGTATGTTTACATGTTCTCCCTGTGCTTGGTGGGTTTCCTCAGGGTACATTCCGATGACATGCAGAGTATGCTAATCAGTGTCAGTGTGTGTGTGTGTGTGTGCTTGTGTGCGCGGTGATGGATTGGCTCGGTGATGGTCGGGTGCTAGGCGGGGTACACCCTGTATGGTCGGGTTTAAACAAGCTGATTAGATTTTCCCCTATTGTGACCTCATATAAGAAGTCCCCTCCCCCCCAACCCCACACACACTTGCTTTTTAGCTCTGCTGGTATCTACGGGGTATTTTACACACACACTTTAGGGAACACTGATCTGTGTTAATATATTACTTATATTTTATAATATAAATTATAAACAGTAATATATGGAACCTTTAAAATTTCTGCTTAATTGTTGATAACTGGAGGCTCCTTAAAAGGAACACATCTTCTTACAAAAAACTTCTCCATATCAAAGTTTAGGTTATATGGATTATCTGTTACTATAGAAACGATAAAGTGTTCGAATGAGCGCCATAATATACACCTACCAGGACCGCTACGGCAGAAAATTAATCAACGTCTTCTGACCAGGCGGAATTGAGAATTTAACAGTGATGTAACGATACAACATTTATTACGTTAGAACTGAATAGATTCTGTTCTCTATACAGTACGAACACACATTCATATACAGTACTGTATGTTAACATTAATAACACGTTGATGCGCAACACATGCGCCAAGACTAGAGGAATCCTGATAGTGTCACACTCGATCATAGTCTGAATTCCACACGGGTGTAATTAGCCCTGCTCTCCAGGTGTCTCTCGCTCGTCAGTCAGGGTCCTACTCGCGAACCGCAGACGTCTGTCTGCTCGTGTACACACACCAGAGGCGCTCGTCTCCTCGGAGCTTGTTCAGCTGTCCTGTAACTCTGCGTGAGGGCATTCCTGGATTAAATGATGCACTTTCAGCTGTCTCTTAAGATTAGTACTTGTCGCGATACAGACAAATATGTAAATGTGTGATGTTCTCCGCGTCTAATTACAGCATGCAGATCTTTTGACGACAGAAAATCACCGCCGTCTGTCTACATCACCAGTCACGCTATGTTTACATGTGCATTTAATCAGAATGTAACGTTTTTGACATGAGCAAAGTGGTTTGTTCGCAGCGAAGGGTTTAATCTGCCAGAAATAGAACAGAAGAGGAAGAAGGAGAAGAAGAAGAAGAAATTTTCCCTCTACTTTGAGGTTATTTCAATTTCAAGATTTCCATCTTTTCTGATAAATCCTGCCTTCTCCTTATGATTGTTAAAAGAACTAATTATCATCTATGATTGGTTAAATGCTTTACTCTGTATGAAATATGAGCCAATCAGTATTCTTATAACATATAAGAGAAACAAGTAGCTCATCGGATTACTAATATTTACCTATTGTACGGATTATCAAAGGTAAACACCAGGGGTACCGAATTAAAATTTAAAAGGTCTGGACAAAATTTTTTTATTTGAGCCGAGGTCAGAATTTCATGTTTGTGTTAGGATTCAGATCTCTACATGCAGTTAATGTATGTCTATAAAAAATAAGCAATTAAAAATTTCCATAGCATCTCAATAATATATTGATTGCCAATTGTCATTAACTATTGTACAATAAACATGTGGACAGTTCAATCTATGACCTCCTTGTATTTGTACAGTACGTAATACAAACAACAATCTTTAATTAATTGTTGATGAATCTTCATTTGCGCGCTGCTGGGCTGTAGATGAATGTGAAAGCGCTCTGGTTGTTCTGTCACACCGGGCTCTCAGTTCAGGTACTTTACACACCCTCACCTTGGACCGCTGCGGATACTGTACTGTATGTCTGCTTTAACGTCCCGTGTTTCATCTCATAGCTGCGCTTTACATTACTTTTTCGCTTTACAGGTTTACGTTATTATCGCCGCGGTTTCAGAACGTATGAGACAAACTGGTTTTAAACTTCCGGCAGGAAGAATAAACACATCTGTTCACTCATCTTTGAAGGTTTAATTTTCATAGTCTACTTTTTTTGGAATAAGCTATGATGTATTTGTTTGTTCTATGTCTTCCGCACATTCTGTCAATACACGGTAAACTATTGCATTGATTGGCTCTGTTGAGGGACTCATGTAGCCACGCCCACCTCCAATTTTCTGATATAATAATTAGACTAATTTATCAAAAATTCACGATTCACCATTTTTTGTTGCACCAACCCTTTAAATCAGATTGAAATTCATTCCTATCGAGTCAGACTGTTCGAAATGATGCATTTTTATTCCTATTGAACTATTTTTATAATTATTAGTAGAATATTCATTTTCTTTCGAATCAAGAGAGCTGTTTGCATGATGTTGCTTTACATTTGTTGCACAGGAAGCGCAGTGATTGGTCAAGATATCACTTGGAACATTGTCTGAAAATTTGACCTCTTGTGGTGAAGCTTTTAAATCCATTCAGCGGACGTACTGTACTTCCCCCTGCCTTCAGGCTACTTCCTATATACTGTACTTGGCCTGACATTCCTTTATTTTGAACATACTTCCAGGAAGTCTGATGTTTAAAGGATTAACGCATAATGAATACAAACAGCAGGAAATTGAAAACGCTGGTTAGATCGCAGTAAGGGAGGTACTGCTGGCTGTTTTTAATCAGACGTTTAGATTGATGCATTATGGGTAGCTACTAATAAGCTATGGTTCACGGATCAACACAGTGTAGAGATTTAAAGGAAGTGTTTTGGAAGAGTGGGCGATTTTTTTTTTACGCTTTACGAAAAGGAAAAAAAGAACCAAGCGTAAAACTGTTAACGCTAAGCCATGTCGATTTTAAGGGCTCTGGTTAATCGTGTGGTTTTATCGAAGCTGAGCTGCGGATGTGTTCTGGCAGCCAGACTCGGGTGAGATCATCGCCGACATTCTGCTGCCCCGTGTGAGTCAGATTAGCACGGGACGTCCCTCAACTGCAAATCTGGGGGGCTTTCTGACTATTAAGATTAGCAAGCAGGTTAGCTCCTGAATGTGTGTGTGTGTGTGATGGGGGTGAATACTTGTGCACCATTAACAAAAATATGAAAAAGTTTTTGCTTATTAACTCTTTGTCAGTGTTAAATGTTATCCGTTTTGTGTAAATCAAATGGACAAAAATCTTCCCTTTCAGGTTTCAACACTACGATATGTAGAAACGTGCGAGAGTGAGTGAAATCCGACACAACGAACAATAATAGGAAGTTTAATATTATTAATATATATTTCTTTTAAGTTGAGAAACCCCTGAGAAATGGCTTAAAACATTAATACTTTCTCTCTCAGCTGTAAGTCAGTTTCAATAAGAGCGATTCAGAGTAAATGAATGTGAAGTCTGGCTGTAGTTATCGGTCTGGCCAAATATTTGTCAGGAAAAGTTCTATTAATTTAGATGAAAAGGGACAAGTTATTTCCAAAACTGCTTTAAAGCGCACTGGGTACGCAGGATCAGTTATTTTTTATTATTTCAAAAGCGGCATTAAGAACGTTTCCGTTTCCCTCTTTGACTCTTTGAATATTCAGAAACTTTTGCACATGGCTTTTGGTTTGAAAACCTCAAACACATGGTTAAACTTTTACTCTTTCAAATGTTTTTCTTTTATTGAGTTTGAAGAGAAATTTGTACGCATACACACACACACACACACACCAAACGTAAATCCAATCCTAACCTTAATCTCTGTAACCGAATGGAAACTATTAAGACTTTTTCCTTTGTAATAAACGCTGCAGGATTTATTTGCTCCCTAACAAGATATAAAAACATGCAATTTATTTTTCCTTATGATGATTTTTTATATTTTTATTAACTTTTTTTCCTTTGCTGCTATCCCAATCTGTAGTTTGATGGATTACATTATATGAGTTCATAAATCTTTGTAATTTCTTTCTTTTTTAATTGACCAGTAAATTGTTAGCGTAAGGAAATTTCACACAGAAGCAAATACAGAACAAGGAAACTCATGATGTAATGGTATTTTTGTCCTTAAATGTACAGCGGCACCTCGGCATATGAACTTAATCCTCCCTGGAGTCATTTTCCCCTCGGAAATAATGTAAATGCAGATAATCCACCAGCCACTGAAAAATATTAACAACGTTACCAATTTCCAACACTATAATCAAAACATTTGGAAAATACATGTAAATGAAGTAATATACACAAGTATATATTAAGTATATATATATATAAACATTTTTCAGAGATACTGAATTTTGGGTTTTGATTAGCTGTAAGTCATAATCATCAAAAATGTTATTTTACAAGAAACAAACACTTAAGATATGAGTCTGTGTGTACTGAATCTATATAATATACGAGTTTCACTTTTTGAACTGATTTACTTAGAATATCATCAAAAGTTTATTTATTTAATTTATTGAAATGCAATGCATGTAGGGCTGCAACAACTAATCGATAAAATCGATTAAAAAAAAAGGATAAAATACACATGAGAGGATAAAAATAAAATAAACCGTGTAACCCGTGAAAAGGATGTAGTAGACACTTCAATTAAAAATAATATCATAATCTAGAAGTCTATTATTATTCTTATTAAGTTGAATTAATTTAAGAGAATTTAAAATTGAGGTCATTCTTAACAACTGAATGTCAGTGTATTTATATATAGTATAAACTTTTTTTTTTAAACTATATATATATATATATATATATATATATATATATATATATATATATATATATATATATACACACACACACACAGTATATACACACAGTCAACTTGCCATCTGCAATTACTGTGAAAAAAAAAATGTTGATTTACAAAAAATAAGGTTTAATTGTCAATATTAAAGATAATTAAACTCTATGTGGCTATTGCATTTTTTAAAGTTTACTTTTATACATAAATAATACCCTGATTTATGGTTTTCTATAGTTAAGCAAAATATCAAATTAAAGCGTCTAGCTTTTATCCAATTAATTGAGATATCTATCTATCTATCTATCTATCTATCTATCTATCTATCTATATATATATATATATATATATATATATATATGCAGATGGCAAGTTGACAGTGTTATACTGTATATATAAATAAATAATAGTTATATATAATTATAAGCAAAACATCAAATTAAAGAAGCGTTTAGCTTTTATCCGATTAATCGATTAATCGAAACAATAATCGGCCAACTAATCGATTATCAAAATTATCGTTAGTTGCAGCCCTAAATACATGTATACATTCTTCGACAGTAAGTCTTGGCTCCACTTGGCACCGGCTGCTTTAAAAACAAAACTAAAAGCGACTTCCTTTCTAACATTCTTGAGACCCGTCATGTTTCCATTGACGCAAACAAGTTTTGAACTTTGAACGGTTCGGCTCGGTTTGTTTGCTCGAATTTCGAAAATACTTTGTATGCCGAGGCAGATTGCTTTGCAAAATTTCAGTTTTTAAGGCAAACATTTTTGAGGCGGGGCGTCCGTACGCCGAGGTACCACAGTAAAGAGAACTTAAGGAGAATGGTGCGTTAAAACAAAAAACATCCACTACATGGTGAATCCGTTTTTAATCTAACAAGTGAGATGCGACAGCCAGAGTGATGAGAAGGAACCATGGTGAGAAGAAAAGCATCTCATGATCAGGTGGACGTTCTACAACAGCAGAAGAGGTTCTCCTCCTGATTTGTTAAACTCTTCGGTTTAACGTATTCAACAGCAGAACATTTTCTCATTCATGCTTTCAGTTCTCTAATCATCCGATGACACACAGATACACACTTCCTTCATCTTGTCCTTTTAGTTCGGTGTATTATATTTCGCAGACTGCAACTACAAAGCTGGTAGGTTCATTCTTCCCAAACATGTGCGTGCGTACACATGAGGTCATGACGATTTAAAATTCTGCATACAGATGATTCTGGCACGAATCCTGGTTCTACTCTGCTCTGCTGCATGTGTCTAATCACCACCAATAATGAACACTTCCGATCTAAAAAAAAAAGTAACGTCAACTACAGACTTATAATGATATTTACATTGCCCACACACACCAACATCTAGTCACCTACAGTAGGTGCACACCCACACGCTTCCCCGTTCCACTGCACGGGTACGATAACTCTAACTAAAGCAGGTCCTGGAGATCTTTATCGCGAGCGGTTCCTCTCCCCAATGGGCTAAAACAACACTGAACAATCTGCGTCCCATTGAGGCGGGTCTGTTGTGGGCCGATGATGCTCGAACCCGACGAGGGGGTTTAATGCAAAGCAGAGAGAAGCAGAGCAGGGACACACACACACTTCTACATACTGATACACACTGATAGCCGCTCAAGTCCTCATTTATATTCTCATTTATTCGTGCATCAGACGCTTTGATTTGATCTCGTGTCTGAATTTGTGTTGGCTTGTGTTGGACCTGTGACCTAAATCATTATATACTAGTCTAGATTATTATTGAGTTCCAGAAATGGTCTAATTTGACTTGGACTCATCTTGTATGTACTGCATTTGAAAGCATATTTGGACTTGTCTCTTGTCTCAGGTACTGAACTGAAAGTTTGTAAAAATTATATTTGTGTCATCTTCTCTGTCTAACATTCATTGTGGACCCGCCTTGACTTGATCTTGACTGATCTTAAAATTCTGTTTCGATTTGGTCTTGGCTAGTTCTGGTTGTCTGCAATAACTTGCTTATGCAGCACTGTTAGAGTTAACATTATTCCAGTTCGTCAAACTCAAAGTAAATATGTAAATATCTATTATTCCACACACACACACACACACACACACACACACACAACACATTCCTTATCATGGCTCAAAATCCACACACCCCGCATTTAACCTTCCTGAATTATTTTATCTCACACAGTTTATCATCTCTCTGTTTTCCCAGAAGCACATGTTGCCTGAAAACGTCTTATTTTTCAGAAATAAATAAAATCATACATAAGTCATAAAGAGCGTTCCACATCAACAAGAAAAAAATATTCAGAACCCATAAACCTTTTCCCAAACCCCTTGATCAATATTCAATATTATCGGCTTGGTCACATGACCTGCTTACTGATTTGTGCCATATCTATCAAAAACACTATCAGTGACTTATTGGACGAAACTGCATATATGAGTCAGTCTATAAAATCTGCCCCTTATAATAATATGTGCCAGTGGCAAAAAATAAATAAATACAAATTTATAAAGCACTGAGAGCAAAGGAGATGTGGAAGCCTGCCTCCTATTAAAGGTAAATTTGAGGAATAAATTGGCATGGTCATATTTCCGGTCTGCCTCCAGTCCCTGAACACGAAGTGAACAAACTGTGCCATCAAATTATGGTGGGATAATAAAGCACAGGTTCATGAAATGCCTCAGAGAAATGACTTTCTGAAGAAAAAAGGTGGCAAAATGTATTACAAATACCAGCTCATGACCCGACTTCCTTTAGCACCTTCTGTACATACAAGGCTTTCAGAAATATTTATAAAAAGGTATCATTTGTTAACCCTGAGACAACAAAACTGCACTGGTCCGATTAGCACCTTCATCACGGTTAGAAGCCGATGAACACTAACTTGTTTATTGTCTAACTTATTTATTGAGTAGATGAACATCTGAAGCCCAAAACCGAAGCCGACCTGACACAACTCCACCACCAGAAGTGGCTCCATCTTTAGACCTGCTTCCTCTAACAGACATGCCTCCATCACCAGATACACCTGCATCAGCAGTCTACTACCAGACACCACATCACCAAATAGACCTCCATCACCAGACACACCTTCCTTCACCAGACACTCCTCCACCACCAGACACACCTCCACCACTAGGCACTCCTCCACCACCACATATACTTCCTCCACTGCTGAATCAGCAGACACACCTCTACTAATAAACCTCTACAACCAGATACTCCTCCACTACCAAATACTCCTCCAACACCAGATACACTTCTACAAACAGACACAACTCTACCACCAAACACCACACCATCACCAGACACACCTCTCCACCACCAGGCACACCTCCATCACTAGATACACCACTACCACCAGACATACTATTACCACCAGATACATCTCCCTCACCAGACTGCTCTACTAACAGACACCACTCTATCACCAGACACATCACTATGACCAGACAGTCACTTCCCCACCAGCAGGCACACCTCCATCACCAGACACTTCTTTACCACCAGACACACTATTACCACTAGACACACCACTACCACCATACACCACCATACACCACTCCATCACCAGACACACCACTACCACCCACCAGTCACCTCTCCACAACCAGACACACCTCCATCACCAGACACTCCTCCACCACTAGATACACCTTCATCAGCAGACACTCCTCTACTACCAGACACCACATCACCAAATAGACCTCCACCACTAGACACTCCTCCACCACCACATATACTTCCTCCACTGCTGAATCAGCAGACATACCTCTACTAATACACCTCTACTAACAGACACTATTCCATTCCATGACACACTCCTCCACCAGACACTCCTCCACCAACCGATGTACACAGACGTACCAGCCATGTCCCCCAACTGTCTAATGTCTTTCTCATGTTTTGTAAAGAGCTCTTTGATTTTCATTTTTGCCCTGTTCACACCACAAAATGTCACAACACGATCAATAAAGAACGAGAAAAACGGTACAAATCTGGATTTCGTTTTCCCTTTAGCGAGTGCTAGCACATGAGTCAGCACATTTCACAGCGGTTCTGTTCAGATCTGCTAAATATTGTTAATATTTTGTACACTTTCAGACGCATGACACTGATACGTCTTGACTTCGTGCTTTACAACTTTGCCAGTGAAGGAATAGAAATCAAAAACAGATTGCCAAGATGGATTTAGATGAATTATGCTAAATTATTAGGAAAATAATGCAGTTACTAATTAACCAGTTAGTTACCATCAAGGGAAAAACAAAACACACTTTACTTCCTTCATGTCTTTAGAAACTGATGTTGTGAAAAAAACTAAATGTATGAATTCAGCGAAAGTGGATTTCTAGTGGATTTAGCACAAAATCCGGGGAGTGAAAACGCCGTGTGTTTGCTCAGGACTATGTTTTGTGTGCCGTGTTAGCAAATGTAACAAGCTAGTACCTGTAGATAGTGCCGGCAACAAAGCGTAGGTCAATCACGATGAAAAATATATACAGTATGTGCGTACATGGAAATCTTGCAGGGTTTTTGGATTTGTCAGGTACAGTAGAACAACAAGTTCATTACGTTTATAATGTGTAAATGTCACCACTACCTGGATATGGGAATGACGTTGCGAAATGTAGAACTCTCAAAATGAGCATATTATTAGGTTTTTGTCAAAAACAAGCATAAAAACACTAGTTAATGTGTGTGTGCTAGTTGGTTAAAATAAAAAAGATAAAAAATTCCGTTAACCATTTTGCCTATTTTGTGTTGAAAAGGACACGTAACTCTACACTGCACAATCACGAGCCCTGTATATGGCAGATTATTAAAAAACACCAAAACATCTAAATGGCTAAAATGCTCTGAGCTTTAACGGCTACGGACATGAACACGAACTAAGCCGATGTACGTAGCTCTGCATGTGGTGGGATTCTGAAACTCAGACTAAAACTTCAAATCCTGAAACCCATTGTTTTTAACTTCACGAGGTACAGACTGGATAGTTTAGACAGCGTTAAACAAACTGACCCCGAGAGCGGAAGGTCTCTAATCCACCCGTCTGCTTATCTGAATCATAACACCAGCTTTCTAACACTAAGTGGGTTTTGGTCCTCACTTTCGGCGGCGCGGTCCTACAAAGAGACAGAAGTGAATCACAATGACATCATCAAACAACCTGTGCAGGCAGATTTATGATGTTTTTATAATCAGTCGCTGGCGGTTATATAACGAGTTCTGCATTAGATATATAATGTTAGAACGTTACGGATTGTTTAACGCGTGAGTAAACACAACGGGAGCTTTCTCTGTCCGTAAGTAAAACAGTTATGTTCAGTGGAGTAACGTCGCGATCGTCTTCAAACCGCTCGTCTTCACGGCAAGTTTTTCATACAACATCACAACCCGAAGTGTGTTATTCCTTGCATGTAATAATACAAGTCAGAATTATTTAATACAATGTGTTACACATGAGTTGACGCTGTATTATCGTCTCGTCATGTGAAACGCTTCAGATTTTGTGTACGTGAAACATCTGTGAGCATCTGTGTTTCTGTCTCAGAGGTCTGACAAATGTGAACAAAATGCAAACACATTAAAAAAAAAAAAAAAAAAAGTCAGACTGCGAGGTCTTATTTAGAGTCCAGTTCATCTAAATAAACAGACTACAAACAACGAGAACTTTCCCACACGGCTGCTGGTCTAAAAACATCAACAGGACACTTTCGTTTGTTTCTACAACAGCGCAGGAGAACCTCAACGCAGACACGCAAACACAAAGAAAGTCACGGAAAACGACAGACGTTCCCCAGGTCAACTTTCCCAATCCGATATCGCGTACAGACCGTTAGCACACGCTAGCAGCGGCAGGGAATTGTGCCGCGAAGAATAAAGAAGACAACGCGTTCCGAGATAAAGCAGCGCTCGTCTTCCGCCTGAAAAGCCTCTGAGTATCACTCCTGGAAGCTCTGAGTCATGCGGAGTGGATGTTTAACGTCCAGCTGAAGAGCAACTCGTTGCCACTTATTTATATAATCTGCATCTTGGAACGATTTGTATAAGAAAATCTGTAAACACATGATGTAAATTTGGCTGTAAAATTATTAGCTCTTGCAAACCTTTCTGGCAAGAATAAAGGGTCAAAGGGCAAAAGATAGACCTTAAAGAGGTCATTCTGGATTTTAGGAGCAGGGCAACTGCCTCTCATGCCTAATTTAATGAATTTAACCCAAATTTCATATTTAAAAATTTCATATAAAAAATACACTTAGTTCTGCAGGACGAAATTCAAGGACGAGTTCTCAGCTGTAATGATATTTTGCAATTTTACAAATTGGTTTTAAAGAGAATCTATAATCCACCAGAGACACAGCAATGTGTTTTAATTGTTGGCAAGAACCAAAAAAAGTTTGTGTAACTCGTGGATGTTTTATAGCAGTGAAGAAATAAGAAAATTCTAAACAACGGAAGGGATTTTGTTGAAAAGGAAAGATTCTATAAACAAGCTTTCTCAGAATTTCCCTAGAGTTCAATAGAACTAAAGCACGGTTCTGTGGAGCATCGATGTCACAGCAGACGTTCTGTAGATTCTTACTGCAGGTCTATAGAGCTTAATAGAAATAAAAAATTCTGTAGAACATGTACGTATCTTGAAGCAGAATTTCAAAAGAGTCATAGTGCAGATCGACAGAGTTTTATAGAACTACGTAAAATTATATATTCTGCTGTACTGTAGAGTCTATAAAACTTGGTAAAATTCAATAGTGGACGCATCTCAAAGCAAACATTCTATAGAACCCTACTGAAAGGAATTAAGTAAAACTCTATTGGACATGAATTCTTTAGATTAGCTTTATTTATAGTCCTGTTGTACATCTTTAGAGTTCTAAAGTTCTACAGAACATACATATCAACATAGACATTTTTGTAGAGTCCTACTGCAGGTCTATAGAATTCAATAGAATTGAGTCACTCTTTTTAGAACAGGCACCTTAAAGCAGAATTTCTGTAGATTACTTTTGCAGGTCCATGGAGTTCTATAGAACTGAGTAAGAATTATATAAGACCAGAATTCTAAAGCTTAAAGTTCTGTATAGTCCTGTTGTACATCTATGGAGTCCTATAGAACTATTAATATTATATAGAACATGCACTTTGAAGTTCTATAGAGTCTTGATGTGCAGGTACAGTAGGTCTATAGAGGTCTATAGGACTGAATTCTATAGAGGATGGATCTCGAGGGAAAAGTTCTATAGAGACGTGTTGTTTGTCTATGGAGTGCTATAGAACAGAGTCAAAATTCTATAAACATTCATCTCGAATCAAAAATTTTATAGAATCATATTCCAGGTTTATAAGTTCCTCTAAACTGAGTAAAAATTACATAGAAGATGCATCTCAAAGAGAAAATTCTATAAAGTCCTGTTGCAGGTCTTTATCACTCTATAGAACTGACTAAAATTATTATAGAACATGCATTATGAAGCTAAAGGTTCTATAGAGTCATGATGTAAGTCTATAGAGTTTTACAGAACAATGTAAAAATTCTATTGAACATGCATCTCAAAGCAAAACCTTCTACAGCACGTGCATT
The DNA here is from genome assembly GCA_030522415.1 of Channallabes apus. NCBI lineage: Eukaryota > Metazoa > Chordata > Actinopteri > Siluriformes > Clariidae > Channallabes > Channallabes apus. The sequence continues at coordinate 5,927,629 of CM060113.1, read as the reverse complement.
TCATGGCAAAACTGAAACTGCATAGAGTTTTATAGTAATTCTACAGATCATTTAATATAAATTATACATACAAGATAAATTATACAAGAACTGGTCTGGATATAAAAAGCCTGAATGTTTCATATGCGAGTTTGAAATAAACAGCGAACTGACTAAGAAATTTTCAGGACTAAACACATTTCGGATGTTTAGGTTTTGGTAAATTAATCTGTATTTAGCATCAAATGCTAACATCCACAGAGACCACTTCACTGAGCAACATCAACACCGCATCCCAAAGTCCATTTAAAGTCCGAATAAGTGAAACCCGTAGGACACGGGACAGCTCTCCAGGTGCGCAGCTTCTTCAGAAGTTCTTCAGAAGACACGCCGCATGCCTGACAGAGAGCAAGATAAATCCCTCTTAAAGTTCAGCATCTGGACGATGATCTAGCGAGAGGAGTAAACACGGAGTAATCGTGACTGGAACACGCAGAGGCACAGCTGTGCAACATCACATCAGCAGCCGTACAGTATATACAGCACATGGGATTGTAGTTAAGAGACAAAAGATAGACGAGTATTAGGATTCTGAATCTCATTAAGTGAGTAATCGCGCCGTTAAGGACGGTCTCGACGTTTTTCTTAAGAAGTTCATGTTTGAATGTAATTACGAGAGACGTTATTGTGGATCGTAGCGATTGAATGTGACATTTCGGACTAAATCTAAATCTGTGTGTGTGAGAGAGAGAGATTAGAAATCTGGTTAGAGATGTGGATCAAATTAACCAGCTTATCCAGTAATCCTGACTCGCACAAGGAAGCAGCAGGAGTGAAGGACGGCTCTAGAGGTGCAGACAAGCGAGTCTTAATTCTAGGATTTAGAGCTCAACCTGTCGCTTCTATCAGGCTGAACCTGGAGACGGAAACGCTGACTTTACATGTGACACATGGTTTAGGCGCGACTGCGGAGATCTATATCTCCATTCATTCAGACATTCGTTCATCCCTAGTAAGCACTTTATCTTGGTCGGGTGGAGTCAGGAGTCGAAGAGGCAAAGAGGGAATCTACGCTAGGAGCAATTTAAGCTCACAGAAAAATCCGCCTAGTGTCTTTAGTGTCCTGAGAACATGCAAACTCCATGGACACAAACTTCATGGGACCAAACGCACACCCTTGAGGTGCAAGGCGACAGTAATAACCACTACGCTACCGTGCCGCAATGATCTGTATTGTAACTCCTCAGTCCTTGGTCATTTAGTAAGTACACTTCCTCCTCCCGCATGCTGACTGCGACGACCTCACACAACCCTTAAGCCTGTCTCTCAACCCTGCCTTCAACAGCATTAACTAAACCACCATCGACTCACAATCAAACCCTTTCACACTTTTCACCAGGACACACTCCTCCTGTGAACAAGGCGGCCTTTGACCTCGGTGGCTACCAAGCTAACCCCGAAACAGTTTACCCACAGGGCGGGGGAACGGCGAGGGGGACAAAATCCACAGGTCCGGATCCACGAGTGGATGCAGGGACAGGAAATGAACATCCATGGACAATAGAGAGGGATTTCAGGCCAGTCAGGAAGCCTGCAGGGAGCAAGTTTTGGGCTTCTGGTGTAGTGTGAGAGTTCACACAGCTTGTGTCACATAGCTTAGGTTCATACTGGGAATGTCTCGGGTTTTTGATGTGTACTATATTGGGGATTAAACTCTTAATGCGAGCCTGGAAGTTGAGAAAAAAAGCTTGTTTTTTTGTGTTTTTGTAGTTTCAGCTCAACATGAAGTTTGAATTGATATCGAACCACACGGTCACGTGATCTTTTTCCTGCACAATCACTAATAAAGCTGTTTGACTTCTAACTGGTTGCCAAATAACACATCACACATAATCCTACTTGTAAGTTAAAGTAGGTGAAACTTTAAACTTTATGTATATAAAGAAGAGAAAGGTTCTGTCTGTACATTGGTCAGAACTCGCTCTTCCAGTGATATCTTTACGTTTCATAAATTGGTATAAGTGAATTTTAAAGACGAAAGTTAATCTTTATGCGATCTACTTTTTCAAGACAGACAGACAGACATCACTGTATCACTGTTTACATTAAAGCTGATCAGCTTATTTTTAGCTTCAACCTTTTAACTATTTCTACAAACTCTTTTCCCGTCATCGACGTGTACTTACAGTACGCTAGCTTGTTGATGATGGTGTAGAGCGCCCACCTGCTACAGATGCTCTTTTAAAATATCAACCTTCCTGAGAACCTATTGCACTAAATCACAGACACACACACACACACACCAACAGATGCTAAGCATGCTCTACTTGCATGCAGATGTGCAATTATGGTGAATGACTGATGAAGTGAAACTAAAGGGACAGTGGAAGAAGCCTCAAAGAAACAGGAACCATCTGCTACCCTTTGTGAGCCTCATCACGGAAATAAGGATCTCTAAGAGGACTTATTACAAGAACCCTCAAAGTGTCCAAACAAGTCGTAAATATGATCTATCCCCAGGGTTCTTACTGTTCTGACTCTTAGTGTGCAATCCGATGTGGCTTTGGCAATAAAAAAATAAAAGCAGGGAGTACAGACGGCCTGGTGAGTTATATATAAAAAAGCGTCCCATCATCTGAATGCAATATTCACGGTGTAGGGTTGGATTACTTCCCTAAACGGTCTAGGGCCGAGATCAAACTTTTGTTAAATGACAGTAAACATAACGCATCACGTCAGGCAGCTCTGCCCTACGGTCTCGTCCCGTCAGAAGGAATTCACGTGCATCCAGAAGAACGAGTCCGAAGCCTTGACCGCTCACTGTCACGGTCATGACTGCTGGCGAAACATCGGTTCTCGTTTTAACCCAGATTTAGCATTGCTCTGACGGAAACACCTGTTTTCAGGTCTCTCTTTTAAGGAATCTCCAAAAGTGTTCACATAAAAGGTATTATTCCTGAACTCTGGCGTTCTCTCCGTCCATAATCATTTAAACAAACCTCACGATTATTACTATAGACACGCACTAAACGCAGCACAGAGTTATTTCCTTAAGTGTGGCTCAGTTCTCTGAATTAACTCCAACACACACATCAGGTCCGCCTCCAATCCGAGTCGTTTTTCACTTTAAATTGGAGGTAATAATCGCACAATTTGACACACAGGGTTCAAGCTTCAAGCAGCGCCGAGCCCGAGTCCAGGATCTCGATTTCTGCCATGATAAACCGTCAGATCACATGCGGTTCTTATCGAGACGTACTCGCTCTCAAACACATTCACTCATTAGTAGGTCACGAATGGAACCGTCAGTGCCGTGTGATATTCAGGATAACTTCCTTATCACACGAGTATCTCACATGGTCCCCACAACACACCGAGTTTCAGACACCATGAACAGCAGACTGCTTCTCCATGAGGCCGGGACTCACTTCATGTAATAAGCTGTTCACTTTGACTGGAGACTGGTTCAGGTTGCTGCTTACACCAGACAACAGCTGAGGAACGCGTGTGAAGGCAAATGTGTTAATTTGAGTAAATTACATTACATTACAATACAGAACGCTACACTCCTTTATGGAGCACGGCACTAAAATACGGTATGTAATACTCCTTCATGGAAAACTACACTATTTTATATACACTACATAATGGAACACTACACTACTTTATGGAACACTACACTACATAATGGAACACTAAACTACTTTATGGAACACTACACTACATAATGGAACACTAAACTACTTTATGGAACACTACACTACATAATGGAACACTACACTACTTTATGGAACACTACACTACTTTATGGAACACTACACTACTTTATGGAACACTACACTACATAATGGAACACTACACTACATAATGGAACACTACACTACATAATGGAACACTACACTACTTTATGGAACACTACACTACTTTATGGAACACTACACTACATAATGGAACACTACACTACTTTATGGAACGCTACAGTACATACAGAACGCTACACCACTTTATGGAGCACGGCACTAAAATACGGGATGTAATACTGCTTCATGGAAAACTACACCACTTTATGGAACGCTACACTATTTTAAATACACTACATAATGGAACACTACACTACATAATGGAACACTAGACTACATATAGAACACTACACTACTTTATGGAACACTACACTACATAATGGAACACTAAACTACTTTATGGAACACTACACTACATAATGGAACACTACACTACTTTATGGAACACTACACTACTTTATGGAACACTACACTACTTTATGGAACACTACACTACTTTATGGAACACTACACTACATAATGGAACACTAAACTACTTTATGGAACACTACACTACTTTATGGAACACTACACTACTTTATGGAACACTACACTACATAATGGAACACTAAACTACTTTATGGAACACTACACTACTTTATGGAACACTACACTACATAATGGAACACTAAACTACTTTATGGAACACTACACTACTTTATGGAACACTACACTACATAATGGAACACTACACTACTTTATGGAACACTACACTACTTTATGGAACGCTACAGTACATACAGAACGCTACACCACTTTATGGAGCACGGCACTAAAATACGGGATGTAATACTGCTTCATGGAAAACTACACCACTTTATGGAACGCTACACTATTTTAAATACACTACATAATGGAACACTACACTACATAATGGAACACTAGACTACATATAGAACACTACACTACTTTATGGAACACTACACTACATAATGGAACACAAAACTACTTTATGGAACACTACACTACATAATGGAACACTACACTACTTTATGGAACACTACACTACTTTATGGAACACTACACTACTTTATGGAACACTACACTACTTTATGGAACACTACACTACATAATGGAACACTAAACTACTTTATGGAACACTACACTACTTTATGGAACACTACACTACATAATGGAACACTAAACTACTTTATGGAACACTACACTACTTTATGGAACACTACACTACTTTATGGAACACTACACTACATAATGGAACACTAAACTACTTTATGGAACACTACACTACTTTATGGAACACTACACTACATAATGGAACACTAAACTACTTTATGGAACACTACACTACTTTATGGAACACTACACTACTTTATGGAACACTACACTACTTTATGGAACACTACACTACATAATGGAACACTAAACTACTTTATGGAACACTACACTACTTTATGGAACGCTACAGTACATACAGAACGCTACACCACTTTATGGAGCACGGCACTAAAATACGGGATGTAATACTGCTTCATGGAAAACTACACTATTTTATATACACTACATAATGGAAAACTACACCACTTTATGGAACGCTACACTATTTTAAATACACTACATAATGGAACACTACACTACATAATGGAACACTAGACTACATATAGAACACTACACTACATAATGGAACACTACACCACATATAGAACACTACACTACTTTATGGAACACTACACTACATAATGGAACACTACACTACTTTATGGAACACTACACTACTTTATGGAACACTACACTACATAATGGAACACTACACTACTTTATGGAACACTACACTACTTTATGGAACACTACACTACTTTATGGAACACTACACTACATAATGGAACACTACACCACATATAGAACACTACACCACATATAGAACACTACACTACTTAATGGAACACTACACCACATATAGAACACTACACCACATATAGAACACTACACTACATAATGGAACACTACACTACTTTATGGAACACTACACCACATATAGAACACTACACTACATAATGGAACACTACACTACTTTATGGAACACTACACTACTTTATGGAACACTACACTACATAATGGAACACTACATAATGGAACACTACACTACATAATGGAACACTACACTACTTTATGGAACACTACACTACATAATGGAACACTACACTACATAATGGAACACTACACTACATAATGGAACACTACACTACTTTATGGAACACTACACCACATATAGAACACTACACTACATAATGGAACACTACACTACATAATGGAACACTACACTACATAATGGAACACTACACTACTTTATGGAACACTACACTACATAATGGAACACTACACTACATAATGGAACACTACACTACATAATGGAACACTACACTACTTTATGGAACACTACACTACATAATGGAACACTACACTACTTTATGGAACACTACACTACTTTATGGAACACTACACTACATAATGGAACACTACACCACATATAGAACACTACACTACATAATGGAACACTACACCACATAATGGAACACTACACCACATATAGAACGCTACACCACTTTATGGAACACTACACTACTTTATGGAACACTACACTACTTTATGGAACACTACACTACTTTATGGAACACTACACTACATATAGAACACTACACTACTTTATGGAACACTACACTACATAATGGAACACTACACTACTTTATGGAACACTACACTACTTTATGGAACACTACACTACATAATGGAACACTACACCACATATAGAACACTACACTACATAATGGAACACTACACCACATAATGGAACACTACACCACATATAGAACACTACACTACTTTATGGAACACTACACTACTTTATGGAACACTACACTACTTTATGGAACACTACACTACTTTATGGAACACTACACTACATATAGAACACTACACTACTTTATGGAACACTACACTACATAATGGAACACTACACTACTTTATGGAACACTACACTACTTTATGGAACACTACACTACTTTATGGAACACTACACTACTTTATGGAACACTACACTACTTTATGGAACGCTACACTACATAATGGAACACTACACTACTTTATGGAACACTACACTACTTTATGGAACGCTACACTACATAATGGAATGCTACACCACTTTACTGAATGCTACACTACATATGAAATACTCCTTCTACTGCTACTTTATGAAACTCTACATTACTATATAGAATGTTGTGCTATTTCATGGAAGACGACGCTACTTCTTGAATTTCTACACTACTTTACTTTGGAACTTTACTTCATATTCTTCATAACAGATAAAAAGGTCCCATGGCAACTGCTTGCAATTTAGTATCACACATTAAGCACATAATTTAATTTAAAAGCATTAATTAGGTGGCAGATTTGTTTTGGACATCGTTTTCGAAGATCAGAAAGCTTTTGTTGATGCCAGTTTTGATTTAAATGATGAGCAGCTTGTTTTTATGTCTGTGATGGTTACACTTAACATTTCTCATCTGGTGAATAAATGCTAAATTATACAGCATCCTTCATCCTTCCAGCTCTTATCAGTAACTCAGAATTTAGGAGAGAGAGGAAGCAGTGCGTCAGGGTTACTGAAGCCGGGGTCGCGATGGAGCTGTGCTTAGGATAACCCCAGTGACCCGGCATCTCCTGACTGGTCAACTCGCAGAAATGCATTTGTCCTGCTATTCTTAGGAGAACTTTGCTTTGACAGACGTGTTGGATAAATAATGCTAAGCTACACCTAACCTTAACCTCATTAACCAAAAGGAAACCAGTTCTTTTAATTTTAGAAATAAAAGCTGGAACCGGGGGAGGGCGAGATGATTGGGGGTGTCAAATGTTCTCTGGACCCCCCCTCCAATTTAACCTCACACACACACACACACACACACACACAAACTAATTATTTACACCTGTCTACCAGTCTTTGTACTAAAGTAAGCCAAGGACATGACAGAAAGCACAAGAGGTATAGACACATGGAATGGACCTTAAAATTACCCATCAGTCACGTTTGATCTGTTGGAAAAGACATGTAACGTAGATCAAGGACATAGAGATAGACAAGTGATATAGGCATGTAGAAAAGACATAATGTTTTAATAAAGTAAGAAATGATCAGAGCAAAATTAGCCGCCTCAAGTGAACTTACATTTATTACATTTAAAGAAATATCACAGATGTTGTAGCCTGAAACACGCTGTAAGATGTTTACGTTCAGTGTAGTTTACAATTGCATGACATTTTATTTGTAACTAGTCAACGGTTCAGGATGTTACTATTTTCTGTACAGTTTTACGTGAGCAAAAGGAAGCGTGAACAGCATTCGAAAAAAATTATGCATCTAAGGCAGTGGACAACTGATCAGAAGGTCCCAGGTTCAAATCCCAGCACGTGTCAGCATAGCAGCACGTTGAGCAAAGCCCTTTACCCTAAATTACTCAGATGTAAAAAGAAAAGAAAAGAAAAAAAATTTATAAAATATAAGTAATTCTGTATAATGGCGTCTCCCAAATGCTCAAATGTAAATGTAATACAGTTGCTCTGGATCACATGACTAACACGTTAGAGTGTATATGGTGAGATGAACATCTTCTAATATTAAAAAAGAGCTTTCCAGTAGCTGACGCCACCAGTGTGCAAAATCTATATCTGAAGAGAAAGCGTGTCGAGGACACTGTCATTTTAGCCGACTTTGGAGCTCTACTGCTTCAAATATCTTCAATATTTATATATTGATTTAGTTTCATAAGGAGAATTTTAGTTCTGATTTATTTTCCACGTTCTAGAACAATACTGGAAGTAACAGCAACAACAACAAAGCAGATCTTGAGTTCAAGACACAGAACAAGTCAAGATAAGATCAGGGGAGGACGATTTAGACATTTTAAGGAAGGTGAGGAAGATGAGGGAGAATGAGACCTACAGTTGGCGACGATGTAACCTACTGGACTCCAACTGCCTTTCAACAACTAAAAAGAAGAACAAAAACAACAGTCTATAGTTATTTCCAGCCCCGATGGTCAGCTGTTCTGGGACACTTCTTGCAAGAACAGTATTGTGTCGAGTACATTTGTTAAACCCGTGAAGCTCCATGATGAAACTGTCTCTCATGAAGACCTTCCCAGGAAGACAAGACCAAAACCGACCTCTGCTGCAGAGGAGACGTTCATTTAGAGTCGCCAGTAGATTATTGAGTAAAGTTGGGTGGAGTAAAGTAGATTATTGGAGATTTTGGACGTCGTCATTATTACTTTACATTGTCGAAAAAAAACAAAAATCAGGAAAGTCCTTGGAATTTTAAGGGGTGTCCAAACTTTATTTCTTGAAGAATGAATTGAATTGTGAAGTCAGTACCGTGAAACGAACCATCATGACCTTAAGCTACTGTTACACCACTATCTTGAACATCTTGTCTAAAGACTTTACTTCATGTAGTGTGAAAGTAAAATGTCTGGTTAGCGTATCAGTGTCCTGTTTCTTCCTTCCCAACTACACCACATAACTTCATTATCATATACGGCTTGAGTCTCCGTGACTTAGTTGTGACAGTGTAACCATGCCAAAAACGAGCGTGAAACATCTTTATTGTTGACATTTGACCTCACGTTTTAGACACACATACCTTTCCGGCAGTCAGTCAACTACAAAGCAAACAGTGTCTAAAAGATATGCTGGAGAGGTTGTGGTTAACTCTGTCAGCTGAAAACCAAATCAGATAGAAGATATATGATATAATAGAATATTATAATATACTAATTCATGAATACGGCGGCACGGTGGTGTAGTGGTCAGCACTGTCACCTTGCACCACCAGGGTCCGGGTTCGAATCCCGGCCAGGTTTGATTCCCGTCTCTGTGTGCATGGAGTTTGCATGTTCTCCCCGTGCTTGGTGGGTTTCACATTCCAGGTACTCCGGTTTCCTCCCACAGTCCAAAGACATGCAGATTAGGCTATTTGGCGATCCCGAATTGCCCGTAGTGTGTGAATGAGGGTGTGAGTGTATGTGTGTGTGTGCCTTGCAATGGATTGGCACCCTGTCCAATGCCCTAAGTCTCCTGGGATAGGCTCCAAGCCCCCCGTGACCCTGAACGATGGATGAGTTAGTGTGTTCAGGGCATGTGTTCATCGTTAAACCATCACCATGTAGTCAACGAAACTATTCAAACCAACTTACTGTCAATGATGTTCAACATCCATAACGCTGCCAAATTGTTTATAACAATAATTTAAAAATGGACCATGTTGTTTTAAGCATTAAAAACTTTTCGATCAGCACTCTAAAAGCTAATCTAAAAAAATCTAATCAGAAAGCCACTCTTTTTGTCAGCCGCCAGTCATCTGTCTTGATGTATGGAAATCGTCAAGCTTGCATACCACATATATTTATCGCTCTATGACTTTCTGCTTCTTTTCATCCGAGCTAGTCGGTTCTGTCACGTTCCTCTCCCAGCCTGCACCTCTGCAGCTGAAACAGGGCCCCCTTGGCAAGAAACATGTCCAAACAGTGCTAATAAGAACCAGTTGCATCATTTAGCCGCGTGCTGATGAGCGAGAGCTGTTCTCGGGGAACTCAAAGCCGAAGCACTGGGGACTGGAGATAGACTTTCATTCACAGCACTCGGTGTCCTTTCTGTACACACCGCTGTCTGCTCCTGTAGCGATCCGTCATCGCAACATGCACAAAACATTTACGACTGAAAAGCAACATTATAATGTAGGTATTTGCTTTGTTGGGAAATATTGAACAGTGTTGCAATACGGCACAGACTGGGAATGGTTTAAGATAAAATAAAGAAAAATGGCAAAAAGGAAGATTAAAAATAAATGTGTTAACAGAAAGACACTTAACATTTGCAATGTTCTCACGTCAAAGTGACCAGTCACTTATCAGTGATTGTTTGTTTGCAAACAGTGGTGGTCACCATCTTTCCTAATGACAATCACTGGTTACCGTCATCCTCAGTGACAATCACTGGTCACCATCATCCCCAACAACCAATCACTGGTCACCATCATCCCCAACAACAAAGCGCTAGTCAGTATCATTACCAACAATCAATCACTGGTCACCATCATCCCCAACAACCAATCACTGGTCAGTATCATTCCCAATGACAATCACTGGTCACCATCATCCCCAACAACCAATCACTGGTTACCATCATCCCCAACAACCAATCACTGGTCAGTATCATTCCCAACAACCAATCACTGGTCACCATAATTCCTAATAACAATCACTGGGTACCATCTTTTCTAACACCCAATCACTGGTCACCATCATCCCCAACATCCAATCGCTGGTCACCAACTTTTCCCACAACCTATCATTGGTCACCATCTTTCCCAATAACCAATCACTGGTCACCATAATTCCTAATGAAAATCTCTGGTCACCTTCCTTTCCAGTAACAGTTGCTGGTCACCATCATTCCCAGTAACAATCCCTGGTCACCATCTTTTCCAACATCTAATCACGAATCCCTATTGATGCCAATATCCAATCACTGATCACAATTGTTCCCCCAAACCATTAATTTATCCCGATTGTTCCCAACAACCAATCACTGATCACTATTATTGATTAGTTTACAGTACATATTAAACATGAGCTCCATTTTTCCAAAAAAATCCAACCACTGATCCTCTTTGCACCCAACAACTAATCACTGATCACCAATTTTTCCATCATCTGATCAAATTCAATAATCCATAATCACTATAGTTGACAAGCATTTTTGCTGAGAAATTTGAGATTGAGATATTTGCAAACATTAATATATGGTGCCCTGTGATTGGTCCCTGAGTGTCACATGATCCCAGAGGGCTTGATTTAAATGATCCTTGAATGACAGTCCATAGAAAATAAAACCTGCATGTTCTTCTGGAAAAGGAAATACATTAATTACAATGTTATATAAAAAGTAATATTTCTATATTTGCTGGTGCAGAACCATTAAACCTAAAGTAAACGGATTAAAGGTGTACATTTCCTGGTTCAGGACTAAGCATTTCAGTGTAGATGACAAAATTTAAACAGCAGTCACGGTTTAAAAATGTAGACGTGTTCTTGGTATACTGAAATATAATCATTGTGCCAACCTTTTGTTTTAAGGGCTTATTAGATAATTTATCCAGTTTTCAAGGAATTTGCGACTATGAAATGATGTGTTTTTGTCCTCTCTTTCCTTTTCTGTCTCTTTCTAATTCTGTCTATTTCACGCACACATGTTATGGCTTTCGGTCCAGCTGTGAGGTCATGTGTTAGAGGGCTTGCTGATGAATGATGTCCATCTGTCCTCACTCTCTGATAACATGGGTCCGCCCCTCCCTTCCGGCTCGAACAAAGAAAGAAAGCGTAAAGCCGAACTTGGTTAAGAAGTGATGTGTGTCACCGTATGCACGAGTTAACCGAGATTCCAGAGAGTGAGAAGAAGGTTTCTGTCTTTGAGCAGGTTACAGTGTCCGGATACGTTCCGGTTAGCATCAGGACGAGGGAGCTAAAGGCTAACGCTCAGACGGCGTACATGTGTGCAATCGAGCTGTCAGTCACGAGTGAACACCGCTGAGCGGGGAAGGAGGACAAGGACAAGACGGAAACGGACACATAATGTTACACACGACATAAAACGAGTCTTAAGGCCTCATTCAAACACTGTTATCAGTTGTATAGAAATCATGTGACGCCTGCGTTGTTTATTTTCTGCACGGCCATGAGACAGTTTCGCCTGCGTACGAGGCAATAAATCCAGGATAATCATTCTCGTTCGCATCACACGCACCGCGCATTTCCCCCTTCACCCTTTCCCTTTTGAGGTGAGAGTGTTTACACCGCAGCATCTGGCCTCCTCGGACGCTGTACACAAAGCAGCGCGCTCGTGAGTCACGCCGAATTAAGTTCAGCCATGAGTTTCCGGATCGGGGTTTCTCATACACGCGGCGGCAATCCCTCTCTGAACACCGAGAGGAAGAAAACACGCCCCAGTCCAAACACGGCACACAGACACAAACATCAGCTCTCTGGCAGCAGCGGAGACGACGGCCGAGAGATCTCTTTACAGCATCGAGCTCCCGTTCACACGCAGGGTCGAGAAACGAGAGTGAGGGAGAAAACACACGGTGGCCTGCTGTGATAGGAAAATAATCAACGACAAGTACAGGTGCGTAAAGGAAAGAGCCTGTTATCACCCTGTTACCACCCAGATACAGGATACAGTATAATAAATATTTTCGACAGTTTCTTGTCATGGTAGATCAGTGATTAGTTGTGACAAATTTTATTTTATTCCATGAGATACTAAAGCTGGCCACGCCCCTATCCGTACCCTAACCACACCGCCCACCTCATCCCTAACCCTTAAAAGTCTTATCATTTTTTATTATAAAAACGGTCACCATTTTGTGACCCTCCATCTTCCTCCTGATAACATTCTGTGTGTTTTAAAACTAATGATAACACGCCTCCGAGTGGCGCAGTGGTAAAGAGCTCGCCTGATCATTCGCAGATCGCTGGTTCGATTCCCGGGTGATGCTGTAACCTCTCGCAGACGGAGGTCATGGGAGAGCTGATTGGACGAGCTGATAGTGTGTTACGCGGAGCAGAATAGTGGATATTCATGGCATCTGTTAGCTCAGGCAGACAGAAAGTGGGGTAGAGAGTAGAGATGTGAGACACTCTCCAGCCCAAACATGACGTACAGACATAAACATCCTGTGTGGTAGGAGCGCAATAATTTGCTGAATCATGATATTTACAGAATCACAATACAAATCAAATCGTCATGCGGGTTTTTTATCGTGAATATCGTATCATGTGGTCCCTGGCGAGTCCTATCCCTAGCGGATAGCGCTTTCTTCTGAGCGTGTGAAGCTTCCACTATCGGTGCACGAGCAGCAGTTTGGAAGACTGGCGACGGAAACATGTGACAGCCTTCGCCCTTCCTGGTTAGTATGTATGTGTTGGTTAATAGGGGGAAAAAGCCATTAGTACAATTCGAGTGCAATAGATGTTTAAAAATCAGCTTCTGAGAAACCTGGATCTCCAGCTAGATCCTCAACGACGTGGCCAAGAGGTGACGAGTGGAACTCTGAGCTGGAGTAAGGAAGGAACCCGTCTTCTTCTAAGGTGACACCGGATGACTCGTGAAACCTTCAGCTTTTATATAATTAGTTTTTACGTTACCGTGCCGAACACGAGGAAACTATAGACAGATGGATTTAATGCACATGAAACAAAAGTTCATATAAAGATAAAACTGGGTTAATTGAGTTAAAGGCCGGGATTTCCAGTAAACAGGCTGCCACAGTTTTCGTCCCAGGAATTCCTCAGCCGCTTGGGATCACTGGCTGCTGGAACTAATGGCTGTTCTAGGACTGAGATATGCATCTGCTGCTCGCCTGCCTGCCTGCCACACGCACACGCCACCAACCAATCACACACACATATATATATATATGTATATATACAGTACATACTGTACACATACACACTCACTCACACACTTGAGGTTAATGGAGCGTGATTGGTTCAATCTGTAAAATCTTAAGCAAATCCTCCTGTGGAGTGAAGAAAGCTGTTCGTGTTCGTGTTAATGCCGGGCGTGGCCGAGTTTAAGAAAACGTCAGGATGAATTGGGAATTTGTAAACTGGATAAAAATAGAAGAGGAGGGGAAAATGTTGGGGATGTCCAGAGAGCTGTGAAGGACTGTACAAAAAAAACAAAACAAAAAAAAGTAATTTCCCAAGAACAAGAGTACTAGTAATTACTTTAGCTGGAACCGTGGCGAATTATCCAATCAGGATTTATTATTCACGTCTAGAGAGATCCAGAAAAACTCGGATCACCCGGAGCATAATTAGGAAATCAACACGCAGGGGAACGTTTTAATGGAGAAATAATAACCACTCCTGGCTTCTGAAAGGCCAAGACACACCCAAGATTGCATGAACAAGCACAAACTAACCCTAACGTCAGACTAAATGTAAGTAACTACAGTAGCAGTCAAAAGCTTGGACACAAGTTTAGATTTATTTTCTGTATTGTAGAATAATTCTCCATGATGAAACTGTCTCTCATGAAGACCTTCCCAGGAAAGCAAGACCATAACGGACCTCTGCTGTAGAGGAGAAGATCATTCAGAGTCACCAGCCTCAGAAATCACCAATAAACAACCAGCAGCTCAGATCAACTGTTAAAAAATCAAAGGTTATTGAATATGTTGGACGCCTTCAGTGTTGTTCAGCAAGAAATAAAACCAGGAAAGATCATGGAATTAGACGGGGTGTCCAAACTTTTGATTGGTAGTGTATAAATGGATAAAGAAAATACTCCTTAATAAAATATATAACATAATATTATTAAAATCTAGGGTCTGGGTTCGTGTGCACGCATGTTTCTCCCAGTGTTTGCTGGGTTTCCTCCAGGTTCTCCGTTTCCTCCCACAGTCCAAAGACATGCAGATGCGTTTCCAAATTGCCTGTAGTGTGTGTGTGTGTGTGTGTGTGTGTGTGTGTGTGTGTGTGTGTGTGTGTGTGCCCTGATTGGCGTCCTGTACAGGATAAGTTCTACAGATGGTGAAACTAGAACAATAATTTTTCTCTTATAAGAAACAGGATCCTGATTGAAAAAAAATTAAGTGAACACTCAGTCCCACTTTGACTTGAATGCCTCCGGACTAAGTGGTACACTTCCTATAATCGAAAAAATAATCAATAAAGGAGTGGTGCACCATGGCATGATCACCCTGACACCATTCTGGCGTTGATTATTTTTCAATAACTGAATGCCCCATAGTGTCCTAGTCCACTTATATCTTATATTAAATCTTATTATATAACAGATTTTTATTTTATTAAAGAGTATTGTCTTATAATACTGCTACAAAGTATATTATGTTCCCAAAGCAGTATATTCTGCAGCTGAATATTAAATTTAACTCCAATCAAAAAAACTACCGCGGATGATCCTAAAAACGCAAAGACGCCAGCGACACCGTAACGCGGGAATATATATAATATTTATCTCTTGGCTTCGGATTTTAGCCACACGCTTGCATGATTAGTATAAAACTGTCATCTTCGCACCATGATACTGCGAGAGTTTACATAAAATCAGTCACAGCAGCGCGTCTCATAATAACCCACTCCGACTCTCAGAGCCCTGCTGCGTCTGCAGATCGCTTTCAGCTGCTCTACGCTTCTGTTTCTGCTTCCTCGCTGTCAGGATCAGAACGACTACTGTCTACGAGCGACTGTAAAATCACTGTAAAGTCGAGCGCGGAAGTTTGTGCACGCTCCGGGCAAAAATGTAAGTGTGCAACAAAAAAACTAAATTGTGGAATAAAAAAGTGGATACACACCAATGGCTAAAACGTCTAGACAGGCAGAAGCTAAGGATAAAGAACTGGAAAGCAATAAAATATATATGTCGTGTAAGCATCCTTCAGGACTCAACCTTGCAAGGGATCTTGCATCTGAAAAGAATAAAAAAGGATCCTGATGCATGAACGATTCATGTTTCATTGGGACGTCCATAATCGTCGATGTGGTTGGATTCCTGCGTATATTTAGCACATACAAATATGCAGCACGTTTCTGACGCATATCTGCACGCAAAGTGACCTGAAAATATCCTGCTGATGAAGTATGCGCTCCGAAAACAGCCTGAGGACGGAACGGAGACCGTCCCCAGCGAGTCCAGCAGGGGTCTTACCTACCACATCATTAGCTCCCTAATGAGCCCCCTCCCTTAACGCTTCCTGAAGTCTCTGCTCCAGGGGGCACTGGAGAACTGCGGCCGTCTCCAGCTGTGCATGGATGTGTGTATGCGTGTATACATGTGTGTCCGTGTCCAGAAGAGTTGCGAGTTCAAGGTTTTATGGGCTGGTACGTCCTGTCCTGACGCAACTTTACTCGAGGAATTGTTTCCCCGAGCCTGACGCTGCCCGTCACCCAACACCCCTGGACTAGTGTGATTTTAAGTCTGGAGACGCGAGTAAGGATGCATCTGGTGGGCTCGTTTACACGAGATGCCCCGCAAGACCTCACATTTCAACATTTCCTCAAACTTCAGTCAATAAGATGCAGCGGTGTGCTCATTTCCCGTGCTAATCCAGAGCCAGCTGTGGATGTTTAAACAGTCCCTTCTGAGATGAATCATTAGCCACGTAGGTCAAGGTCAGAGCGGGATCGTGACCGTGAATAACTTACATCACCGCTCTAGACCTACTTTCACGTTTCACTTTATGTCACGTTACAGTATATCATGAGCCACTTCAGGTGGAAAAGTGGAAGGAAAAGCTAACAAAGCTGCTCACGCTCAGGAAAACACTCCATCCTATGATTCTCGTTAACCCCCCCTGACCACAAATGGGACCCTGCAGCCAAGAGCTGATTGCGGTACTTTAGAGATACAGGAATGTGTAACGTGACCTTGGGAAACAGAGATGGCTGAAGGCTTCCAGGAGAACGTCAATGAGCTCTGATCTCAGACAGAGGGTTCGTTTATAGCCTTCGAGAGACGGATTCGGAGTGACAGCGATAACACTTGCTGGTAATCGAGTAGTGCCGTGTAGATCGGAGCTACATACTGACAGCGCGGCCAGATTTCGTTTTTACGGAGTCTGTGTAGCATAGCGTGTTAGCGTGTTAGCATGTGCTCGCTGTCATGGTTTAGTAAATCATTTCGAAAGTGGTTTTACAATTCGCAAACAATATCATGCGCGATAAATCAACATCTGCGCGCATCCTGTCAGTCGAGCCAGAGGCCAAAGGGGAAAGCAGGGCTATGCACGAACACACACACACACACACACACACACACAAACACACACACACAAACACACACACACAAACACACAAATACAAACCGGATCCCAAAAAAGTTGGGACACTAAACAAATTGTGAATAAAAACTGAATGCAATGATGTGGAGATGGCAAATGTCAATATTTTATTCAGAATAGAACATAAATCACGGAACAAAAGTTTAAACTAAGAAAAAGTATCATTTTAAGGGAAAAATATGGTGAATCAAAATGTCATGGTGTCAACAAATCCCAAAAAAGTTGGGACAAGGCCATTTTCACCACTGTGTGGCATCTCCCCTTCTTCTTACAACACTCAACAGACGTCTGGGGACCGAGGAGACCAGTTTCTCAAGTTTAGAAATAGGAATGCTCTCCCATTCTTGTCTAATACAGGCCTCTAACTGTTCAATCGTCTTGGGCCTTCTTTGTCGCACCTTCCTCTTTATGATGCGCCAAATGTTCTCTATAGGGGAAAGATCTGGACTGCAGACTGGCCATTTCAGTACCCGGATCCTTCTCCTACACAGCCATGATGTTGTGATTGATGCAGAATGTGGTCTGGCATTATCTTGTTGAAAAATGCAGGGTCTTCCCTGAAAGAGATGACTAGATGTTGTTCTAGAACCTGAATATATTTTTCTGCATTGATGGTGCCTTTCCAGACATGCAAGCTGCCCATGCCACACGCACTCATGCAACCCCATACCATCAGAGATGCAGGCTTCTGAACTGAGCGTTGATAACAACTTGGGTTGTCCTTGTCCTCTTTGGTCCGGATGACCTGGCGTCCCACATTTCCAACAAGAACTTCGAATCGTGACTCGTCTGACCACAGAACAGTCTTCCATTTCGCCACACTCCATTTTAAATGATCCCTGGCCCAATGAAAACGCCTGTGCTTGTGGATCTTGCTTAGAAATGGCTTCTTCTTTGCACTGTAGAGTTTCAGCTGGCGACGGCGGATGGCACGGTGGATTGTGTTCACTGACGATGGTTTCTGGAAGTATTCCTGAGCCCATTCTGTGATTTCCTTTACAGTAGCATTCCTGTTTGTGGTGCAGTGTCGTTTAAGGGCCCGGAGATCACGGGCATCCAGTATGGTTTTACGCCCTTGACCCTTACGCACAGAGATTGTTCCAGATTCTCTGAATCTTCGGATGATATTATGCACAGTTGATGATGATAACTGCAAAGTCTTTGCAATTTTTCGCTGGGTAACACCTTTCTGATATTGCTCCACTATCTTTCTGCTCAACATTGTGGGAATTGGTGATCCTCTACCCATCTCGGCTTCTGAGAGACACTGCCACTCTGAGAAGCTCTTTTTATACCCAATCATGTTGCCAATTAACCTAATTACTGTTAATTGGTCTTCCAGCTCTTCGTTATGCTCAAATTTACTTTTTCCAGCCTCTTATTGCTACTTGTCCCAACTTTTTTGGGATTTGTTGACACCGTGAAATTTGGAATCAACATATTTTTCCTTTAAAATGATACATTTTCTCAGTTTAAACTTTTGATCTGTCATCTATGTTCTATTCTGAATAAAATATTGACATTTGCCATCTCCACATCATTGCATTCAGTTTTTATTCACAATTTGTTTAGTGTCCCAACTTTTTTGGAATCCGGTTTGTATTTTCTTTTTGGATTTTTTTTTCCAGGAAGCTTATTGGTGCTAAAGGACACTTTATAGCAGGTATTCAGAAAGTCATAGGAACTGTTCAGTGGAATTTCACTTCAATCAACATCTGCACTCATCTGGAACGAGTCAAAGTCAGATTGAGAGTGTGTCACTCATACTCTCATTATATTTAAAATTTTTATATAATAGTGTACAAAAGTCTTTGAAAAACAGTTCTCCAGGCTTCATGAATGGTGCGTGAGCGAGTTCGAAAAGATGCGGTTGGCTGGCGTCACGTGGTTCGGAGGAAACACGTGATAGTCTTCGGCCCTCCCAACTGAGCGGTAGTAGTAGTAGCAGCCTCAATGTAGAGCCCCCTAGTGACGGGGAGGAATTGGAGTAACGACTGTTGAACGACTGTTGAACGACTGTTCACGGTGTCAACAAATCCCAAAAAAGTTGGGACAAGTAGCAATAAGAGGCTGGAAAAAGTAAATTTGAGCATAAGGAAGAGCTGGAAGACCAATTAACAGTAATTAGGTTAATTGGCAACACGATTGGGTATAAAAAGAGCTTCTCGTAACACACTCGGAGGACAGCGCTATCCACTCCTTCCGCTTGCATGAGCTCACAGACGCCCCTGATTGGCTGTAGAGCCGTGATTAATGTGAGAGCACTAAGTACCTCTCATCCCTCCCCTCTGAGAGAGCTCGGCCAAGCAGCTCTCTCTAGACGTCCGGCTGTGAGAGGCTACAGCATGAAAAGCCCCAGGTACACCCTAGATAGGGTTCCAATCCATCGCCGGGCATACACACACTCACACGCCATTCACACACTATGGGCAATTTGGGACGCCAATCGGGCTAATGTGCATGTCCTTGGACTTTGGGAGGAAACCAGAGAAACTGGAGGAAACCCACCAAGCACGGGGAGAACATGCAAACTCCATGCACACAGAGGCGGGATTCGAACCTGGACCCTAGAGATACAAAGCGACAGTCCTAACCACTAAGCCAATGTGCCTAAAGCTACATATAAAGATGTTTTGTGATTGAATCACGTGTACTGAGTAGAACTTTACTCATGCCTAAAATAAAGATAGGAAAAAGAATATTTAACAATCATCACAGTGTGTCATGAGCCTCCATGTGGTCACTATTTGACTCAGCCATGTGGCAATCCAACAATTTTTTTTTATCAAAACAAATGGTGCAGAAAACAAGGGGTAATTGGTAAATAATGTAAAGGTCTTTATCAGAGGTCGAGATTCTCCACCATGTGATTAAGGTGGACATTTTTTACCTGTGGCTCGAGTGATTAATGTGTTACATTATGGATGGTGTGTGATTGAGATATTTGTGTCATTATGTTGTGATATGCTGATTATAACGTATTATAAAGAGCAAAAGTATGAAGGGAAACAGGTGGGACATAAAAAAATGATAATAATAAAGATGGTTTCTGTGCTGAGAGACAGAGAGAGACAGGAATAGAGAGACATAGAGAGACGGGCCACACACAGTCCTGGTTTATGGGACAATTTGGCCTTGAATGCAGGTTGAAGAGTCCAGACTAGACAACATCGTAAAAGCAACAAGACAAGACAACAATAGACAGGAAAAGCAGCATCACCTGTTTCACAGACACGCCGTCAGGACAGAACGGAGAAAATGTATTTTATTAACGTAATTCAACCACATAAATGTCATCACTGATTATTTTCCTCATGACAGCAGCACAACCCAGAGTTTCCTTCATCGTTAGTTCAGGTTAAACTATGGTGTGGCGACGCGAACATGCAAAGGGAGAAAGAAAAAGGAAAAAACTGGCGCGCAATTTATGAAGCTAATCTGCACGTCTTTGGACTGTGGGAGGAAACCGGAGAACCCTGGAGAAACCCACCAAGCCCTAAAATAATATCTTACAACAAACTTCCTGTGCTGATAATCAACTCACCGCATGGTTCATCTTGGCACCTGCACATGTGGTGTGTAAAGGCCTGTTGATGAAGACGGTCACACTGAAAGCACCACCTGCTGGTGAAGACGTGTAACAGCAGATGGCTTCTTGGATCGGTGACCTACTGCTTTTCCTGCAGTTCCCGGATGTGCAGTCTGTCGTATTTAAACCACTGAACCACTTCAGAATCGAATTCGTAAAGTGAAATAAAAATAACCGAAAGTTACCGGACGAATATTATTGCTGGAATTGTTAAACAAACTGAATATTTTGAACATGAACTTTGTGAGATGAATATTGATTACTGAATATTAACAATGAAAATGTTCACTACGTAAATATACAACCATGTTAAAATGCAGCGCATAAAAATGCAAGCCATGAAAATACACTGCATTCAAAGGGCATCACTCTTAACTGCAATTCTGTTGGGGTTTTTTTTCGATTTGTGGAATTCAACAAGCTTTTTATTTCAAATACTTTAGGCAGGATTTTTCCATAAGAAACTTACACTTAATAATCGAATATTGATGTTGTTGTAATGTTAAGAATGTTTAAGAAAGTGTAAATAAATTTGACTAGATTCAATATGATTTTCCTTTTATTTGCTATGATGTCATTTCTTGCGGTCCAACGCTAGTTTCTGATTGGCTACAGCACCTTTTTAATCTTTGCTCTTGTGTTTAGAGTTTCATGACCACAAAATGGAAAAAAAATTTAATCCTTATCAATTAAATTTTAATTAATTTAGTTTTATTTATAACAGTGCTCATTGTCACGAAACATCTTTACAGAATCAAAAACATTTAAAAAACTATATAATAACATTATATTAAACATTATAGAGTTTGAAAAGTGTGAGGAAATGCGTATAAACCGCAATTACTGTATACGTATAAAACATAATTATAAAATTGTCCCTGATCAGCGAGCCGAGAGCAACGGCGGCATTTTACACATCACATGATGTTTCTGATCGGTTACGGGGTCTGTGGTCCATCAGAAACGAGCACGCGATGTTTTTAACTTGTTTTGCACTTTGGAGCCTCCGCATTAAACTCAGCTCAAATTACCCATAAATTCGACCATAGTTATGAAAAAGTCTAAATATAAAACCTCTAATAATGCTGTGTCGTCATTTCTGGCTGTGTAATAAAATACATCGCAAACGTTCAGACCCTTTTGACTTGACGCTGCTTCGAAGTTCACACTTTAAGGAAAACCATGTGAAGCAAGTGAAGGTGCATGATTGGAGGAAGGAAGTATTTAAAAACACTTTGACCCAAAGCCAAGATTCAGCCTTAAACCCTGGACAGCTGGCGCTACTCCACCCCTGTCCCTCCACCCCTGTCCCTGTCCCGATCAGGCAGGACGTCCTTAACCCCAGTGTCAGGTGACAGAGAGAGAGAGAGAGAGAGAGAGAGAGAACAACCTAATAGTGACATGATACCCACTTGCACAATACTCCACAGCTGCTCCATGCCACAAACCCTTTGGTGCTGATACGTTTCTACATTTCGAGGCAACGTGATGGCCGGAATGCTAACACCGGGCCAACACAACACAAGCTGTGGCATTGCACAACGTTAAAACCCCCGCCAGGATGTACACACAGAGTTTCTATAAACTAAATACATGTAGCTCTGGGAGAGCATTGTCTCAGAGGTGCAGAACTGCAGAATCATCCGCAGTCTGTCTGTAACCATACATCACCAGAATTTCATGGGGTTATATTTGTTCACCCTGTGGTGGTCTGGCTCTTTCAACTTCATGCATTCCGGACATTCTTGATGGAGCTACAGCACCGACTGGCACTTATCAACAGGCCAGAAGAAAACAGGCCTGCGTGCACATCCCATTTATGTTTTTGTTCCTGTCTGTCTCGTGTTTGCGTGTGCCGAGCATGAGTACACCTCGGTGTCACGACACCAAATCCCCATGCGCGCCTAAATCGTGTCATGCCCTGAACAGCTCGGCTTTCCTGACAGTCCTACTCACGCACATCCTATCTTCTAAGATGAATGGTGTCCGAGTCAAAAACGCCTAAAAAGTCTTTACGGATGGAGAATCTCCACATTTAATCCCAAAACAGACTGATAAGTATTTAGTGCCGTCTTGTCTTTGACTTTCCCTCAAAGTCAGAATTGTCTTATGGCGCATTGATTTAAACAGAACGCAATCTAATCAACGGGTGTTCATTTGAAAATCTAAAATATGACTCCAGGGCTCGATCCTAGGCTCAGGTTACTTTCTGTTTGGAGTTGCCTCCAGGTTCTCTGCTTCCATCCCACCTCCCGAAAACATGCCTGACTAAGCTAAGTTGCTCCATGAACGTGAATAAATCCCAGGGGGTTCGAATCATCATGTTCTCGCTGGGTTTTCTTGAGTCCATGTCCATGTAAGATAGGGTGTTATTGGGTGTGTGCATGTGGCCTGCGATAGACTTGTGCCCCACCCAGGGTGTACCCCGTCTGGACTCCAGACCCCCTGGGAACTACCACCAGGATGAGTGTAGACAATGGATGGATGGATGGATGGATGGATGGACTCTAAATCGGTTTCTGCAACTGAACGAATAAATGATTGTGGTACACCGAACTAAACGTCTCCCCAAAACCGTCTGCACTCTGAGTATATAATCAATAAACCACTCATTGATCAACACACCAACTGCTCCTTTTTTTAAAACCACTGTGCCATTTTTTTTCTAAGCGGAAAATAATAAAATTGCGGTTTTGGATGATCGGAAAACTCAAACCTCAGAGCATTTTATAACTCAGTGAGCAAGTTTAATCTGCCTAGAAAAACAGTCTTTTTTTTTTAGAGGTTTGGAAAAAATCGTATTCAATCATATTACGATGGTCATAATATGATTTTACATTCTTTTCTCTTTGGCTTTTCCAGAGTCTCTAATCGCTCAGCCACAGCGTGCATTTTTTTTTCTATATCAGATAGCATGCATGACACATAAAAAATAATAAGGCTTTTAAAATTGCGAGCGACAGCCGTGACGAGAACAGATGAGGACGATGAACTTCAGGTTCGAACTGTATAATTTAGTTCCAATGAGACTGAAATGATGATACGAGTGTTAGGGCTCCATCTCAGGAACATTTTCGTCTTAATAAGATGAAATAACAACAAATAAAACATTTGTATTATTATTCCTATTATTATTATTAGTTCAAAAGTATTTGTTGTCCTGTTATAGAAAATGAATCAACACTTTATAACCAATCAGAACAAAAGTGCTGAATCAATCATTTCAAATTGTATTATATTATATTCATAAAATATCTGCTAGATAAATTTCCATCAGTGAGAAGGTTTGAATTCGGTGCGCGCTCACACCATCCTCGCACCCTGCGCTAAGATCACGACCATGAAATTCCTGTTCCTTCACACTATCTAAAGCAGCATCTTAATCCCAGCGTTTTCTCTCCCCACGGCTTCTATCAGCACCGAGGAACAAAATATCCACCTCCACAGCTGAGACCAGCACCTGTGCCGTTCCCCAGGCGCAAACTCTAAACCGTTTAAACTCGTGCTTGCACTTAATCCCTCATGAGACTGAGCTGCTCCTCATCTGGAGAGGTGAAGATCCCCTCTTCATCCCCACCTCTGCTTCGTATCAAACCGGTTTACGGCACTCGGGAGCCACGCCAGCAGACACCGTCTGATCCTGTGCGGTCTCGGGGGCGCGTGCCAAACACGCCGAAACCGCAGGACCATAGAAACAATCGAGGTTCTAAATTTAGGCGAGGGGATCAAGTTAGTAAGGCATTGAATGAAGCCGGTCTTAATCCAAACGGGGCAACTGGATATAGCAAAATAACACAGGGAAACTGGAGACTGTGGTCATGCTGGAGGTTTAGATCAGAGCCAGGTATTGATGCAAGCAGCTCAGGTTAATCGAAAAGATCAAATGTGATCATTTTCAAATTCATGCCAGCTGTAAAAATCAGGTTGCAGTGAAAATATTTCCAACTGTTCAATCCATAAAGCCAAGTCTTCAGTCTCTGAAAAGTTGCTTAAAGTTTTATTGCTGCTTAACAGACAGGTTCCACCTCGACCGCACTTTATAACATGAATACGCCTGAGCTTAAAGGACCCCCGAGGGACGCTTATTTTTGCTCTCCTTTAATGCTAAGGAACATTTTAACACGTCACATCACATCAGAGCACCTCAGAGGCACGGGCTGCGAATCACGATGTACCCCCACTCAGCGAGGTTACAGTCAGATCAGAGGTGCATGCGGGTAAAAAGGGATGATGCAAGCTTGTTTTTGGATGCTTCTGTTTAGGTTAAAAAAAAAAAAAAAGAAAAAAAGAAAACCTTCCAGACGCTGCTGTAGACTCCGGGTTCCACAGCTGGTTACGTTATACAGTAGCTGGTTTTCACAATATGCACTTCGACCAATTAGCCAATCACGTCAAAGATTTAATTTAAGCCATGCTTGGATGTTTTTGGAGACACTGCTGTGAATCATGTACTGATCAGTCACTATTACGTTTAATTCAATTGCATACATACGCAATGTGTCCAAAAGTGTGCGGACACCTACATGTTCAACTGTTCTCACTGGGACATCTCCATTGTCCTGTAGCATTACAAGCCCAAACCTGCCCCGAGGATAACAGCGGGAACTTTCACACTAGGAACAAATCGCTACCCTTCATTGACTGGCTAGCGTTCAAAATGATTATTTCTCTCCGTACTCGGGTACACTTGCGTATTTCCGCTCTCCGATACAGCAGGGGGCAGTAGTTGGTTTGCAAGCCGTCATTACACGCAAAGAAAAAAAGAGAAAGAGGAAGTCAATCTTTGACCTATAATATTATATTATCTAATATTATTAATTTTTTTTTTTTTTAATGTCAGGAGCAACGCTCTCTGGTGCCTTTCTACTGTATCAGAGATTGAGTGTCCAGCATTGATCCTTCAACTCGACACCTATTTTGATGAACTCGACCACTGACTGCACAACATCAGCGCTTGATCTCACTTATGATCTTCTAGCAGATCTAATGGACACGAATCCCCCCTGACCGCGATTCAAACCCTAGTGGAAAGCCATCCCGGGAGAAAGGAGGTTATTTAGAGCAAAAGGGGAATAAATCTGCAATATGATGACAACGACATTTGCGTATGATGCCTAGGTGTGCACAAACTTTTGTCATATAGTATAGTACATTTACTGAATCAACAAAGATTTTTTTTTCATTCTTACCAGATTTAAAAACCTTAATCAAACTGTGCTACGGAATCCCAACCTCTTCCATTCTGCACCACATGGTTCTGAGCTCAGACCCCAGAGCAAGCTGGAGTGGATGAAACTGCTAGTGTTAATCTGGCTGCTGATGGATGGTTAGTGGTTAGCCAATACTGCTAGGAAAAAACAGTGGTAATGAGGTCATCTGATAGGGCCAGCTCCAGAGCAGAGGCTGTCCGCTGATGGACGTCTGGTCCTCACGGAGCGTAAAGGTCTTAGCTAGGAAGACGACCGGGGGGGTGAAAAGAAAAACCGCTTAGCCTTAACAGCTAGCGGGGAGAAATGTAAATACAATAATCGGATGAAGCAACAGGGATGAATGGCAGCAGTGAGCTCTTTGCAGAGAGATTAAGGAACACCCAGCGGTTTGTGGGCTGAGGCTTTCGTTCGTGGCTGCCAAACATCCTGAAGCATGTTCTAGCATTTGCTGAATTTTATGTTCTGAGTGCCAGGACTAGATTAGGATCGGGGAAAAGGAGCCAGGAACTGACTAACAGTCCAGAGCTACTACATGTGGCATTATATTACAGCGCTGGAAAATTCTCAAATCGTATTGTCTAATCAGAACTCATTTCTATAACAGCAGCCTGTTAGCATAACTGACAGTACGTTAGCGGTTCTACAGCACCGGGGCCTTGTATAGCGGACGGTCTGGTAGATGTAGGTCTTAGTTTGGTCATGATCAGATGTATTGCATCATGTAAAACTTAGATGTGCCCGCAACTTCTCCGCGTGAAATTTAATTGCACACTCAAAGGCGTGTTTTAAAAAACTGTATAGCGCCACCATCTGTTGAATTTTGGAATGATCTACTGTAATAACACAGAATAAAGTTCCATTATTAAGTAGATTTCAATTGCAAACTCATAAGCACGTATTAAAAAATATACAGCACCATCTGTTGAATTTTGGGATTATTTTTTTAAATAAGATTTTTTATTTTTGTATACAAGGGCGTTTTGCATTTTAATTAGCATATCTTCTCTTCCCGTGGGCCGATCGAGATGAAACGAAGCCTATATGTTACCTCAAGCTCGGCCAAATAACCCCATTAAAATTTGTCCTGTAGTTTTTACTACAGGACAAACTTTTACTGTTTATTGTGCACAAATAAACAGACAAACAGACAAAAAAACATGTGTTTGTGTTCTACAACTCATCTTACACTTTCCCAAATGATGTTTTCACAAATATCTTCAATGTACAGATAAACCATCTTTACAGTTTTATTATATGTGTAGATTATTACATGTATAGATTATTACATGTATAAATTATTATATGTAGATTATTATATGTAGATTATTATATGTATAGATTATAACTAGGAGATATTTATTCAGCAGTTATGGAAGGAGTCTCCAGTGTCAGGGCTTGGTTTTAGCCCTTTAGTAAGTTTACCATAATAGTCTTAATGACTGAGGAGATTCGCTTTCTGGTTTCACTGTTTTTACTTTACTTGAAAGAAAAAGGGGCGGGGCTGAAGAAACAGCTGGTCATACTGTATTTGTTAAAATTGAAGTGATAATGGAAATTAAGTGAATGGATTATGTTTCACAGCATTAAATTATACCAAGATTTATTTTAAAATAGTGTCATTTGAACTAAAGACTTGATGTTTGACGTGTTTAGGGCTGCAACAACTAATCGATAAAATCGATAATTATCGATAATGAAATTCGTTGTCAACGAATGCCGTTATCGATTAGTTGGGCTGCTCACGTTACTGAGGAACGCGACCACAAGATGCATAAATACAGAAAGACACACACAGATACACAGCCGCTCGCGCAATGGAAGTTACAGAAGCGTTTGCAGGAAAAAGCGCGAGCGCTCCAAGTCCTCCCAGGTATGGGAGCAATTTACATTAAACACCTCTTATCGGGCGTTAAAAGCGAGCGGTTTTCTGTCGTTGAGCGCGGATGAAGCGCGGAGGGTTTTCTATACATGTGGGAGCCCCTAGCGACGGGGAGGAATTGGCCACGACTAAAAAAAAAAAAAGGAGTGAGTGAGAGTTCACACGGGCTTTGGTGACGTGCGTTTTTCCGACTGTGTGGTTATACGGGGTAAAAAAAAAAAAAAAACCGTTGCATACAGCTTTTTCTTGGTGTTCAAATCCCAACGAACCCAAGGAAAACACTTCTAGTGCGTTTTCTTCACGTTCAGTTTACACCTCGGAGGACCGGATATATCCCATCATCCTATACGCTATACACAGGGAAATGCGGGAAAAAGGGCAAAATAAACAGAGTGAACACAGTAGCGGCCATTTTTTTTCTCTCCCCACGTCGCCGTATTACGAGAATGTCTAGTATAGCAACATGGTCTATATATATAAAAAATAATTTTTTTAATTTATTAAACAACAAAAAAGGATAAAATACCCGAGAGGATCGAAATAATGTATAAACCGTGACAAGGATGTAGCAAGAGACACTTTCATTAAAAATAATATCATAATAATCTAGAAGTCTATTATTCTTATTATTAAGTTGAATTAATTTAAGAGAATTTAAAATTGAGGTCATTCTTAACAACTGAATATGTCAGTGTATTTTTTAAACTACTGTGTGTGTATGTATGTATGTATGTGTGTGTGTGTGTTATCTATCTATATCTATATATATATACACACACACACACATACATACACCGTATCAACACTGTTAACTTGCCATCTGCAATTATTGTTAAAAAAAGAATGTTGATTTACATAAACTAAGGTTTAAATGTCAAAATTAAAGATTATACTCTATGTGGCTATTGCATTTTTTAAAGTTTACTTTTATACATAAATAATACCCTGATTTATGGTTTTATATTGTTAAGCAAAACAGCAAATTAAAGCGGTCACATTTTATCCGATTAATCGATTAATCGAAAAGAAATCGACCAACTAATCGATTATCAAAATAATCGTTAGTTGCAGCCCTAGACGTGTTTGCTTCCTAATTTATTCATCTTTCCATCCATCCATCTATCTAGGAACATCTGTATGTTGTAGGACCTCTGGATTCATAATTTATAGGTAAATGATAACACAGTGGTAACAAAAACCCATCACTTTGTCGCATTGATTACGAGAGTCATTTTAGCTTTCTTTTAAAAAAAACAAATAGACCCTGCAAATTAAACAGATTTCGGCTCAATCAGGACGCGAGCTAAACAAAGCCAGATGTCGCAACTACCCTGGTCTGATCTGTTAGGATTTCTACTTTGTACCGCTGATCTCCCACCAGTTAATCTCCCTTTGAGCGCCTCCGCCATATCAGCATGTTGACACGCTGTATCAGTTCAGGCATTTTCAATCCTCTGACTGATTGACGCCGTCTTGAAACAAACGCAGACACAGAGGCGGATTCTTGGACGGCTGGAATCCCACAACAGCAGGCGAGCCAGTAAAACAGCCCAGTAAGCTGAGTTTAGAGAGTTGGACTGGGATACACTGACAGTTTCATCAACTTTCAAGAAGAAGAAGAAGAAGAATATTCAATTATTGTCACATGTACTTTTTACAGCACAGCGAAATTTCTTCTTCGCATATCCCAATTAGGAAACTGGGGTCAGAGCGCAGGGTCAGCCAGCTTACAGCGCCCCTGGAGCAGATAGGGTTAAGGGCCTTGCTCAAGGGCTCAACAGTGGCAACTTGCCGATGCTGGGGTTCGAACCCCCGACCTTCCGATCAGTAACCCAGTAACCCACAGCCTTAACCGATTGAGCCACCACTGCCCATAGAAGTTAACACCTGAACAGGGACAGGTGTTCAGCACGTTTCACTCACTCATCATCTATACGCTTTATCCTGTATTCAGGGTCACAGGGACCTGGAGCCGATCCCAGGAGACTGCAGGGCACAAACACGCCAATTAGCCTAACCAACATGTCTTTGGACTGTGGGAGGAAACCGGATACCCGGAGGAAACCCACCAAACACCGGGAGAACATCCACACACACACACACACACACACACACAGAGAGGGGAATCTAACCTGGCCGGGAATCGAACCCAGACCCTGGAGGTGCATGGCATGTGTCAGTCAGTTACAGTCTATCATAATCAGAGGTTACATCGTATATTATTACGAGGAGCGTTCAAGTCAAAACAGGACTTAAAACATTTGAATGGTGCAAACATTTTAAAGAAGCCTGTAAGTCCATAAACGAAGTGTGTGTATGTATATGTGTGTGTGTATGTGTGTGTGCCCTGCAATGGATTGGCACCTTGTTCAAGTCTCCTGGGATAGGCTCCAGGCCCCCCGCGAACCTGTATACAGTATAGCATATTGAGTGAGTGAGTGAGTGAGTGAGTGAGTGAGTGAGTGAGTGAGTGAGTGAGAGAGTATTACTAACCCATAATTTCCCACCACTATGATTAATACTGATAAGGAACACATGGAATATTCTATCTTTTACAACTGTCCGGTCCGGTGTCCTACGATTAATCCCGACTTGACGAGTCGATGGGAATTTAACTCCCATTTCACATCTCCTGATAAACGTCGTGCTAAAGGTTAAACCACACATAGTCTGAATCTCACAGTTCACTTTCCTGAACTCTCCTGAACTTCCACTGGTATGTGTGTTACTGGCTGTCACCTCTGGCTTTATATAAAGCTATAATGATCGACTGGCGAGGCTGCGCTGTCTGGAAGTCCGTCGTCTTTAGAGGACTGGCTGCCGTCTCGGTGTCCACATAGCTCGCTGGCAAACTCCAACCAGACGCAAGTCAATTTTCCTAATTGTGCTATACCACAAAATAGGCCTGTTTCATGCTCATAATTGCCATTTGCCCTCGGGACACGGAGGCATTTCTTCTTTAAAATATCATGTTTCTTTCTTTTCTTTTTTTTTTTTTTAACTTCATTTTTGGTTTTCCGGTGCTGGATGTCCGAGCGTTAACACGTTCACAACAACACCAACCCACTCGCCATAACGCTTTCCCACAACATCAATCTATAAACTTTTGTATGCTTTCGTCTGGTTTTGACGCTTGATAAAATCATCACGTCGTTAGGAATCGTTTTAAACCCCATGCGAATGATTCAGTTCAGCGAGACGAAAAAATCCGTTCTGGAGAATTTGCTACCGTGTTTACGCTGTAATATAAATTCACATGTGCGATGTTGGAGATGAATGAAGGAGTTGCTGGATTCGTTTACTCTGGTCATCAGAGCTGCCATTATGGATCCATTATTTAAGATATGTGAGATTCTGTGTGTATACACACACACACACACACACACACACATACAGAGGAAGGGAAAGCGGTGGGATCAAACTGGCACGCTTACCATGTGATGACTGCTTAAAAAAAAAAGACATAACATACACAACAGACATAACATAACAAATACTATACAATAACATAACAAATACTATACAATAACACAAAACATAACAGAGGCCAGAGAGAACAAGTAGTATTTAGTCTACACTTTAAACCCGTTAACTGGACTTTTAAGAAATAAATACAGTGCATTACCAGTCAAAAGTTTGGACACACCTTTTAATTCTATTTTTTCTTTTTACTATTTTCTACATTCTCAAACAATACTGGAGATTTCAAAACTACAAAAATAACACATATGGCATGAGGTAATTAAGTAACAACAGTCAGTTCTTATTTTAGGACACGAAGGTCAGCTGGTCTGGACCTCAACAGTTTTCGCAAGAACAGTATTGTGTGTCGAGTGTGTTTGCAAAACCCATCAAACTCCAGGATGAAACTGTGTCTCATGAAGACCAAAACTGACCTCATTTAAAGTCACCAGCCTCAGAAATCACCAATTAACAACCAGCAGCTCAGATTAGAGCCGTTATGAAGCTTCACAGAGCAGAAGTAGCAGATCAACATATCAGATAACCATCATTATTGTTTTACAATGTATAAAGAAATAATCATCAATCAGGTATCAGAACCAGAATAATGCAGGAAACAATCGGTATATATTGGTCAGCTATGATTGGTCAGGAACACAAGCATATATATTTGAAGCAATAAGTTGTGAATCACTTGGAGAAATTAAATGAATCACTTGGAGGTGTGCTGTTATCAGAAAATAATGAACAAACGAGGTGGGGTTACTGTGACCATCACGGAACGCCGATTCCATTACAACACCCTGACAGCCTTAGGGTCAACGATACAGAGCAACGGAGAGTGTAGAAACGAGGTGAAGAGACGAGTACAGGCAGGTTGGAATGGGTGGAGAAAAGTGTCAGGTGTGTTGTGCGATAAAAGAGTATCAGCGAGAATGAAAGGAAAGGTGTACAGGACAGTGGTGAGACCAGCGATGCTCTACGGCTTAGAGACAGTGGCACTGAAGAAAAGACAGGAGGCAGAGCTAGAGGTAGCAGAGCTGAAGATGTTGAGGTTCTCCTTGGGCGTGACAAGGATGGATAGGATCGAGAATGAGTTCATCAGAGGGACAACCAATGTAAGATGTTTTGGAGATAAAGTCAGAGAGGCCAGATTGAGGTGGTTTGGACATGTTCAGAGGAGAGATTGTGAATATATCGGTAGAAGGATGCTGAGGTTGGAACTGCCAGGCAGGAGGTCTAGAGGAAGACCAAAGAGGAGATTTATGGATGCAGTGAGAGAGGACATGAAGTTAGTTGGTGTGAGAGAAGAGGATGCAGAGCATAGGGTTAGATGGAGGCAGATGATTCGCTGTGGCGACCCCTGAAAGGGAACAGCCGAAAGACAAAGAAGAAGAAGACTCTGACACTGGAGACTCCTTCCATAAATGTTAATTTTAAAAACAAGATGTGGAGGGAAAAAATGCCTATTTATTTCAGGGCTGATTACGTTTCCATCCCTCCAGTTAATCATATCAAAGACACGCCCCTAAGGACCATTAACCCCGCCCCCATCTTTAAAGCATAGAAAGTTAAACCTAGTAAAACTCAGCAAAACTAAACAAGTGTTTACAGACATCATGGCAGGAATTTTATGAATGTATTTTATGAATGTACTTAAGTTATACTTCAAATAAATTTTAAGCATAATTAAGCATTTTAATGCTTTTCATTCTAAATCAAGTAAATCAACAA
Organism: Channallabes apus; assembly: GCA_030522415.1. Lineage (NCBI taxonomy): Eukaryota > Metazoa > Chordata > Actinopteri > Siluriformes > Clariidae > Channallabes > Channallabes apus. The sequence goes on along the minus strand of CM060113.1, from coordinate 5,894,058 downwards.
GACAAATTGACTTTTTCATTCAAATATTTTCGGATTCCCAACTAGTACTATTTAAGGTCCGGACTTAAAATCCGATAGAGATCCTTAAACATTCTCGAAAGCCGTCCAATGTGGCTGAATTAAAACAATTCTGCAAAGAAGAGAAGACACATTGCCAGCTATTACAAATAATTGAAGTTGTTGACATCAAGGGCGGCACAACCAGTTATTAGGTTTAGGGGGCAAATACTTTCTCACATATGGCCAGGCAGGTTTGGATACTTTTTTTCCCCTTAATAAATGAAATCATAATTTAAAAACTGCATTTTGTATTTACTCGGATTATTATCTTTGTTTAATATTAAAATTAATGTCAAGTAAACATACTTTATGAATATGTATATTTTATGAATGTACTTAAGTACTATTTAGGAAGCTGAAAAACACTTTCCACTCAAGCAAATTTACCAGAACAATGTACATTTTCAATATTTTTGGATTCCTAACTAGTATAAAAAAATATATATTTTTATAAGTTTATAAGTTTGAATAATATTTAACAAAACAAATAAAATAAATTTTTATACAGATTGGTGTTAATTCAAATATCGTGATTTCGCTTAAGACTTAAAGAGCAAAATCATGATCTCCTGCAGAACTCGACCCAACACATCGGAGCTGTACGTTTTAAGTAGATGCGCATGAAGGTGAAGATGAAGGTGAAGGTGAAGGTGAAGGTAAAGGTGAAGATGAAGATGAAGGTGATGGTGAAGATGAAGATGAAGGTGAAGATGAAGGTGAAGATGAAGATGAAGGTGAAGATGAAGGTGAAGGTGAAGATGAAGGTGAAGGTGAAGATGATGGTGAAGATGAAGGTGAAGATGAAGGTGAAGATGAAGATGAAGATGAAGGTGAAGGTGAAGGTGAAGATGAAGGTGAAGGTGAAGGTGAAGATGAAGGTGATGGTGATGGTGAAGATGAAGATGAAGATGAAGGTGAAGGTGATGGTGAAGATGAAGATGAAGGTGAAGATGAAGGTGAAGATGAAGATGAAGGTGAAGGTGAAGGTAAAGGTGAAGGTGAAGGTGAAGATGAAGGTGAAGATGAAGGTGATGGTGAAGGTGAAGATGAAGATGAAGGTGAAGGTGAAGATGAAGGTGAAGGTGAAGGTGAAACGCTATGCAAAGCCACTCGATACACATGACTGTGAAAGTGTTAAGCGGTTTCTCGCTTTCCCTCATTAAATTTTACGGCGGTTTTTCCACGTCACCTGGAGCAGCTGATGATGATGTGACTTCACACGGTCTAATCACTTCCAAACCGCCTCAGCAGAGACTTTTAGTACACGCTGTAAACCTTACATAAAACGTTATGGAGATGTGATTTTATACACCTGATCTCTACGGCTGATTAACAGCTCGGTTTTTATGGAATAAATAAAAATGAGCAGAATTCTGGTGTGTTTCTAATCTGGAACGCAGGTGAGGACGCCCTCGGGTGGGAACCAAAACAATAAGACAGTCGCCGCCTGCTTCTCCATCACACCACCGGCTCGTTAATGCAGGTTAAATAAATGCAGGGGCAGATCGGAATCCATGTGACTTTTTGCCTCTGCATATCCGTAACCTTCTGACGTCAGTCCAGTGCTACAGTAGCTGTGTATAAAACAGTTAGCTGATAAAACAGCTAAAGCCAGTCGTCTGGTTTTGGTTCTTTTTCTGGACCTCAACAAATACAGACGACTAACCGCTCGCCGTCCCACAGAGCAAAACCCCAAGCGCATTTCCTGCTCAAATTACATCCATTGTTCGGAAAGAGAGAGCAGTTGCACAAATATGAGGTGTTTAACTCATATAAAGCAATCAAAGAGTCAGATATAAATCACTAATAGTTATGAACATGTAAAGTCACAACATGCAAATCCGATCGGAACCGAAGATCGGAACTGAGCAGCATGGACTGTAATGTGGACGCAGACAAAAATAACTTGTTGAGTGTTTCAATCATTTTGGATCATCTGACGAACGACTTTCACGAGACCAAACTGTGAGCTTCAGACAATTTTTAAAATCTTTTTGGTTGTTTAAATTATATGAGGTGTGAAATAAAAAAAAAAGGACAATATCAAAAGAACACAAAAATAATTAATTTCCACTCTGATCTGGATTCTGATTAAAAATGAAAGCACTTTTCACTTAGAAAGCTTCAATTAACATTTAATTATTTGAATATATTTGTAACATTAAAGTTCTACACTGTTAGTCTTTCGGCTGCTCCCGTCGAGGGCTCGCCGCATCGGACGATCAGATCCGTACACAACTTTGCCGCAGGTTTTTACACCGGATGCCCATCTTAACACAACCCTCCCGTTTTATCCAGTGAAAGTCTTAGCAATTAGATTTTACCTGGAAAAAAACAAATATTATGAAGATGATAAAGTAAAACTGTCCTTTGCTGAATATTCTGCATAAACCCCTTGTGTCGCGTCTCCGGATGACTCGAGCGCTTCACCCTGGCCTTCAGCACTGTATAATTTAAAAATGATAATTAACAATATTATTATTACATCCTCGCGTGTTTATTTTCTAAAGAGAGGAACGTAGAGAGTGAGTTCTGCAGAGAAATTGTGTGCGGCTGATTTACAGTCCTAAATTTAATTAGACGACTGGTGAGAGACAAGGAGGTACATGCTGAATAGAAGTGTGTGTGCGTGCGTGTGCGCGTGTGTGTGTGAGTGGACTAATGACCTCAGATCTTTAAAAAGCTCCTGCGTGAGAGTCGTGAGCATCCAGCAGCCGTGCCGTATCCACACCCATTCACAGATTCATCAAACGTCTACGCTGCTACTAATGCAATAATAGTAGAACCGGATGAGATCGAAATCATGCATGAAAGCTAAAACGGGCCGATTCCAAGTCCGGGTCTCTTTGCTTTGCCCTTGGCATGACGATCATATCTTATTGCACAACTTCCTAGTGACATATTTCACACAGAACACATGGAGCCAAACCCTGGCAGGATATTTTAAGCCCGAACCGTTTGGAGAGATGAAAGCAAATCCAGTGCTATGTTCATCAGAAGCTCCTGCCTGCCACGCCCAAAAAACTCTCCGATTACTCGGAGCTGTTAAACCTTGATTTACAGACAAGACTTTCCCACACCTTTACGTCCAAAATTTCATTGACCTCCTTCGGCTTTGATTACGCTGCACAGTGTGTTGGCCAGTTCATGTGTGAAAATGATTCCTCGTGCTCGTGCTCCTCGTGCTCTTTAACAACCCGAGTCCTGGAATACGGCCGCGCCATCGGGGAAGAAAAACTCCACAGATGTGAGAACCTGGTGATTCAGTACATTCAGGTGTTAACGTTGCCGAGTCTCGACCTGAGCGACTGGAGCAACTCCAGATCATAACACCGTCTCCGGAGGCTCGTACGGTGGACGCTATGCAGGATCGCTTCAAGCGCTTCCCTTCGCAAACATCAAATACGCTCAGTCTGGACTCATCAGACTACGTGTCCTTTTTTATTGCTCCAAAGTCCAATCTTTATGCTCCCTAGCAAACTGAAGCCTTTTTTTCAGATTAATCGCAATCACAAGTGGTTTTCTTATGGACACACAGCTGTTTAGTCCCAATCCTCATCACTGTGTTTGGAAACACTATTACAGTACTTTTTTTCGTTGTTTTGATTTTCAAATATAGCTTAGACATACCAAAACATCAACAAACAAACAAACAAACCTAAAGCACTGAAAAGCATAATTTAAAAAAAAAATCAAAGCTACAGTAATTAACAAATACTGTTCATATAATACTACATACTGTATTATATATATATATATATATATATATATATATATATATATATACACTGTATATATTTTTAAAAAACTATAATAATTAACAAGCAAATAAACTAATAAATAAATTGTTGTCCTGTTCTTCTGTAAAATTAAATGCACAGGTTTCCAAAGTCTCCAGAATTTGTCTGATTTATGTCTGATTTCATAAGTAATTCCTCCGAAGGGTAAAAATGCAGACAACTGAGATATCCACATGGTAACCATGGCAACCTAAGGGAATCGAGCACCTCAAAAACAAAATATACGTTTTTCCCAGAAATAAAAGAATTAATAATATATTTAGTGGCCACATCAAAAACATTTCCAGTAGCATCGTTCAGCCAATAAAATAAAAGGGGCCGCGTGAAGCGTTTAGCATCAAAGAATGAACTCCGTTCCAGAATAGCGGAATGCGATCACAGGACAAGCTCTTACTTTCAATTATCTCATTTCTACCGTCTGTTTTACCAAACGTTTAATGATTTTCCGACCACATTTCTTCGGTGAAGTTGACAGTTCAGCACTTTCAGGTTTTAATAATATGTTAAACAGTTCTTAACCCAATTCCAGTCATTTCAGCAATATCGTTAGTTGTTGTTGTTGGTTTCATAAGGGATATTCAACCTTTGTAATTGTATTTTTTTTATACGCAGCCAGGCATTGTATTAGCCTCCGTACATCCTCAGTACAAAATTAACACTTACACTCGTAAAATTTAGTGGACAAAGTAAAAAAGATTCATTCTCTTGCTATTTTATGTCAAGTAACATCTATGCCTTGATTTCTGTTGTTGTTTTGTTGGGTGGCCCAAATATTTGGAAATCCGATGTGTAATAATTTGTGTTAGTAGTTGCGATATTTCGAACAAATTCCAGTAAATCACAACTAGGAAGCGAACTTTATACACGAAACAAGTCGTGTGCCTGATTTTTTTTCCCTGCAACACATCCATTATGGAAACAGCGAAAGCAGAAAGATGGCAAATTCTATCACAAGCTAACGGCTAATTAGGACCGCCATGTTTTTTCAGAGGAAGGAAAATAAACTGTTAGCAGGTCACATGCCACCTGCATCGCTGCACACTTTGGATATATTATCCCTGTTATCTTTAGCTAAATGCAAATAAATGACGATTTACAAAAGCCGTCACTGGACAAAAGGGTTGTGTTCGAGCTTATAGCGATTCTTACGACTCTGTAAACTCTACAGAGAAAACAGTTTGCCTCAACCGCTAGATTACAACCATGTGCTGATAGCTACGCTAACTTCAACGCAACAGGAACACGAGCGTCACCCTGTCTCCTGTCAGTCCAAGCTGATGGTATAGATCATTTCTCCTTCTGAGAAACATAAACGTGATCCATTACACCACGATATGAGAAACATAAACAGAAGAAAAGTGTTTCCATGTGAGAAAGTTAAACAGACTGGAAAAGAGTCGTTCATCAGGACACAAACAAGAAGGTGTACAGCGATGATCTAGGTGATGTTAGCTGGCTAGCTTAAGCTTTATAACAAAAAAATACACTGAGGTAGCGAATTGAAAAAAACATTTGAAACTAGCTGCAGTACAGTACGTGTCGAGAACAGATTAAAAGGTTAAATCTAAAAATGAGCTGATCAGCTTTAATGTAATCCGTGATATTATTATTTCAGGTTGAAGTCCACATACTGTACATGTCTGTCTGTCTGTCTGTCTGTCTGTACATGTCTGTCTGTCTGTCTGTACATGTCTGTCTGTCTGTCTGTCTGTCTGTACATGTCTGTCTGTCTGTCTGTCTGTCTGTCTGTACATGTCTGTCTGTACATGTCTGTCTGTCTGTACATGTATGTCTGTCTGTACATGTCTGTCTGTCTGTACATGTATGTCTGTCTGTACATGTCTGTCTGTCTGTCTGTACATGTCTGTCTGTCTGTCTGTACATGTCTGTCTGTACATGTCTGTCTGTACATGTCTGTACATGTATGTCTGTCTGTACATGTCTGTCTGTCTGTCTGTACATGTCTGTCTGTCTGTCTGTACATGTATGTCTGTCTGTACATGTCTGTCTGTCTGTCTGTACATGTCTGTCTGTCTGTCTGTCTGTCTGTACATGTCTGTCTGCCTGTACATGTCTGTCTGCCTGTACATGTCTGTCTGCCTGTACATGTCTGTCTGCCTGTCTGTCTGTCTGTCTTTTTCAGCTGTACCTTTTTAATACAAAGAAATGACATCCTGTAAGGTTGAGTATCTGCCGCCTTGTTTACACTAAGTTGTCCTTCTTTGGTGCTCAGACAAATACACTCGCTGTTCGGTAATCGGAGAGAGAATCACAGATGAGAAATGGAAAAAGTAGATCAGATAAAGATGAAGTTTTGTCTTAAAACGACTCCAGCGTGTTAAAATTCACTTATACCACTTCAGCGCTGTTATTTCAGACAAAGTGAAAATATGAACTAATCCCAGTCAAAATATTCACTTTATCTTTTCTAATTAATATCTATTGCTGCAGTTGTTTGTTTACATTGAGACAGTAGCGCATTAGTAGATTATTATACAGTAGATTATTAAATCCCACACAAAACTGTTCATAACATCACTTTACTCCACATTTTGATTTCACTTATGGTGCAGATTAAACTTCTGCGTGATGATGTGACATACAGACATATGGACAGACAGACTGTTTTCGGGTCCTTCGATGTATGAGAAAACCCTTATTTTATTTATATAGATATGTGCATTCAGCTTCAACAGGTGAAAGTTAATTGTGACATCTATTTGCAATAAACAATGCAAATTATTTAAACGATTAAGGAATTCATTAGAAGATGCTTTGATCTGGTGTTTATTTTGTTAAAAGGGGTATTTTTCTTTGATATCACTGGCAACCGAATGAGCTCCTCAATCCAGTACATCAATGCCTGATCAGTGACACTGCATCTGTTGTGGAGACAAAAATACTCTCTCTCTCTCTCTCTCTCCACTACTCACACCACTACACACAACTGAAGTAGTTCAGGCCTTTTATTGTTTTAATATTGATGATTGTGGCATACAGCTCATGAAAACCCAAAATCCTTATCTCAAAAAATTTGCATATTTCATCCGACCAATAAAAGAAAAGAGTTTTGAATACAAAAAAAAGTCAACCTTCAATTAATTATGTTCAGTTCTGCACTCAATACTTGGTCGGGAATCCTTTTGCAGGTACTTGTGTCTTGTGTCTCTCAACTTTCTCTTCACAATATCCCACAGATTCTCTATGGGGTTCAGGTCAGGAGAGTTGGCAGGCCAATTGAGCACAGTAATACCATGGTCAGTAAACCATTTAGCAGTGGTTTTGGCACTGTGAGCAGGTGCCAGGTCGTGCTGAAAAATGAAATCTTCATCTCCATAAATCTTTTCAGCAGATGGAAGCATGAAGTGCTCCAAAATCTCCTGATAGCTAGCTGCATTGACCCTGCCCTTGATAAAACACAGTGGACCAACACCAGCAGCTGACATGGCACCCCAGACCATCACTGACTGTGGGTACTTGACACTGGACTTCAGGCATTTTGGCATTTCCCTCTCCCCAGTCTTCCTCCAGACTCTGGCACCTTGATTTCCGATTTCCTGCACACGCCTGTACACGGTGGTGGCTCTGGATGTTTCTACTCCAGACTCAGTCCACTGCTTCCGCAGGTCCCCCAAGGTCTGGAATCGGTCCTTCTCCACAATCTTCCTCAGGACCCGGTCACCTCTTCTCGTTGTGCAGCGTTTTCTGCCACACTTTTTCCTTCCCACAGACTTCCCACTGAGGTGCCTTGATACAGCACTCTGGGAACAGCCTATTCGTTCAGAAATGTCTTTCTGTGTCTTACCCTCTTGCTTGAGGGTGTCAATGATGGCCTTCTGGACAGCAGTCAGGTCGGCAGTCTTACCCATGATTGCGGTTTTGAGTAATGAACCAGGCTGGGAGTTTTTAAAAGCCTCAGGAATCTTTTGCAGGTGTTTAGAGTTAATTAGTTGTTTCAGATGATTAGGTTAATAGCTCGTTTAGAGAACCTTTTCATGATATGCTAATTTTTTGAGATAGGGATTTTGGGTTTTCATGAGCTGTATGCCACAATCATCAATATTAAAACAATAAAAGGCTTGAACTACTTCAGTTGTGTGTAATGAATCTAAAATATATGAAAGTCTAATGTTTATCAGTACATTACAGAAAATAATGAACTTTATCACAATATGCTAATTTTTTGAGAAGGACCTGTATACACTCACATAGGCACTACACACACACACACACTCATTTATCACCTATAAACAGAAGTTGCTGTTCCCTGTCCTTCTTTAACCTCCAACTCTGTGCATAGCAGTGCTGTGCATAAGTTTTTGCCCCTCCTGTAACTTTTCTGTACTTTTCTGTAGTGAAAGACTTTAACACCACGATATTGACATAATGAGTATGCATGATTATTTGGAAATTGAAAAAGGTAAAAGTCATAATGCATAAGTATTTGCACCGTCCCACCACCTACTTGCTGTAAAACCCCTAAAGGAGCTCTGTTGCAGCCAGTTCTCAACAGAAGTCAGATAATTAGTTGGACAGAGTCCACCATTTCTCAACACAACCATCTCAATATAAATGCACAGAGTTTGTGAGAGACCAACAGACATGAACAACATCATGATGTTTCAGGAGCTAGGACAAAGTCCTGGAAAGATATCAATCAGGGTTTCTCAAAGTGCGTCACTAAATCAATTATTTATTATTTTTTTTAAATGCTTATAATATTGCACAACTAACGCCTCGCCTCGAAGGGATGAGTCACACTAGCATTAATCCTCCAAACACCTTCACAATTTGATGATTTTTTTTCGCTCATCTTAGGAACATGGCTCTTTTTTTTTAGATTCATGAATCCAACTTAATTTCCCTAAAAAACTCTAGAGGGTTAAATACTTACGCAAGCCGTTGCTCCACACAGAAATCAAAGAACAGAACATTGCTGATGATGTGAATTCCATGCTAAGAGATGTAAACTATGTCTGCTTAAAGTAAATCTCTCGAACCTCAGCTATCATTCCAGATTCACATTAAAACAGAAAGCTCTGGCGGTGAAACATGCTGCTGGTTATCTCCCGTCATAGCACTTGTTCCGGCACGTTCCGGGATTATAATCACTAAACTGTCTTCATCAAAGTCAGATCAAAAAAACGTCCATGTCACTCAGTAACCCAGGGGAGTAATTTAACCCCAACCTGCACCTATAAACCTACACAACTGTAACTCCGTCATGTTACACAGCCATGATTAGAGCAAACTTAAACCAAGCAGATCAGACGGAGAGCTCAGTGACAGACGGACATGGAGTGGACGTACCTGGAGGACAGACGCACTCGTGGTTCACTTCTCTCGTCCTGCGCAGTTTGGGCATCAGCTCGCTCAGCGTCTGACAGAGAAGCACACGACATATACATATTATAACACATATACACATAAACACAGATAAAAAGCATGTTGCCACATAAGCAAAATACAACTTTGTGTTGGAATGAGTAAAAAAAAAAAAAAGAATGAAATATCAGAAATGACTCCAGCTTTCAGATAAATACATAATAATTTTCATCATAATAACAGACTGACTCTTTATTATTAAACAATCAGTGACTTCAATGCAAAATTCAGCTCAGCAAGTGGAAATATTTTGACTATAGTCATATTTATTTAGTATTACTTTTCATAAGATCATATTGATTATTAAAACAATTTCTAGTCGTTTCTTATTCATTTCAAGCCTGACAAAAACTTGGTTCTTGAGCTTGAATTTTAAGCCTTTAGTTCCTGAAAATACAATTATTCATGTGGAATAAAACAGTTTAGTTTTTTTTTTTTTTTTTACTATTTTAAAAAGAAAAAAAAAGTCTAGCAAATTTTTTTTTATCCAGTCTGACCTGTTGTAAACTTATAATAGAAAATACCTGATGTTGTGTAAAAATATTCAAGACATTTTAAGTTACAATGTTGGATTTAAAGATCATTAAAAAGAGGAATTCTACTCAAAACTAGTTTAAACACTCCTGGGGTCTTTAACTGACACCTACATTATTTTATTTGTTTATTTATTTATTTATTTTCTGTTGCTCTGATAAATAAAATGTCTATCTATCTACGCATCAATCTATCTATCTGTTTGTTTGTTTCTACATATTCTATCTGTCTGTCAGGTAATTATAATCATTTTTGAAAAGATAAACATTTATTATAAACCACTTTTTAATTTGACTTTTCTTTCTTTTATTTGTTTGTTTGTTTCCTTTGTTTGTTTATTGAGTAACTATACTCCTTGTTATAAGTCATTGTCAGATGTGATTTGCACTGTAATATCTATCAATCAATCAATCAATCAGTCTATCTATCTATCTCTCTGTATCTATCTAGTTGTAAATGCTGACTCATCACAAAACCTTTAATCTTTAAAAAAACTTTTTTTTCACTGTATTTTTTGACTGGAAAATATTTTCCTTATAAGAAGGACAGCGTATGTAGATCATGTAGATAATGACTGCACTAATATAACCCCCAAAAAAAGTCAATAATTGAGGTAACAATATCCAAGAGTAAGAGTTGTCGACTGCTCGCTCAGATCTCTGGTGCACTTAAACTCCAACATGTTTCATCCTGTTTAATCCTCACTGGGGGAGATCCAGGACGATGAAATACATCAGAGTTATCATAGGAAATTAATACGGTCTGTGTGTGTGTGTGTGTGTGTGTGTGTGTCCCTGTGCATGTGTGTGTGTATGGGGTGTTTTTTTTTTCAGTCATCTAGCTCTTCAAAATTATAACACAGCTTGACAGTAGCTCGGTAAAAACAGTATTTTAAGTAAGTGAGCATGTAAATTGCTGGGTGATGACTGACAGCCACCGAAAAACAGAAATTAAATAAAACTATAATAAACTTTAAAGCAGAATATACAGTACACGTTCTAAAACTTGACTCATAATGTCAAAGAATAGGAGAAAACACCTGAAACTGAAAACATGGGGATTATTTTAAAATATGTCATTAAGATTATCTTTATTATTAACAGTAGTATTTTTAGATGTGTATAGAAATTAATTAAAACTATTTAAATAACTAAACCTAGATAGACAGACAGACAGACAGATATTGATATACATCTCTGTACAGGTCATGTCCTGTGAACATATGAAGAAATGAGTGAAGTGATGGATTGAGATGGGATTAAAATCTTTATAAAAAGTTTATTGTTATTATTATTATTGTTGTTGTTGTTGTTACAAATTGAGCAAAAGTTTTTCCACCTTCTCTGGGGAACCCAGTTTTATACCTTAATTGAATAATGAAATAATTAAGAGTGAATGCTGAGAGGTGTGTGTGTGAGGTATGTGTGAGGTATGTGTGAGGTATGTGTGTGTGTGTGTGTGTGTGTGTGTGTGTGTGAGGTGTGTGAGTTGGGCTGTGTCTCACCTCCTGCACCAGACTCCGCACGGTCTCCCGCAGGGTCTCGCGCAGCTCCCCGGTCTCCAGCGCGAGCACCCTGCTCTCCATCTCGCGCGCTCTAATCACCGTGAGGCAGCACGTGGCCAGGGTCGCGAGCAGCAGCGCGAGACACACGGCGGCGGCGCCGGCGGTGAGAGAGGGCCAGCGGCGCGCGCGGACAGTCCCGTGTCCCGGTGATGTTTTCCTCTCCTCCTCCTGCTGCTGCTGCTCCCGGTCCCGGTGTGAGTCCATGCTGAACCCGAGTCCCGCTGCGGCTCTCCACGTGCAAAGCTGATGCGGCTGCTGCTGTTGTTGTTGTTTATTATTGTTATGATGATGATGATGATGATGATGAAGCACGAGCGCGAGGAACGTGTCGCCAACTCTTCTGCAGCTCACTGATGACTCTCGCGTGTTAGAGCGCGCGTGCGTGCGCGTGTGTGTGTGTTTGCTGTGGACCGTGAAACGAGGGAAGAATCAAAAAGCTCCGAGCTCCTTTACAAACCAGCTGGCAACTAACTGCCTGTGTGTGTGTGTGTGTGTGAGAGAGAGACAGAGCGCGCGCATACACTATTATACTAAATAGGATGTCAAAAAAGTCCGCCGCCTATTGGTTGCCATAGTTACCCGAGGGCGCGAACTAATTAGAGCTGCACAAGCTTTCACTTGGATTGCCTTAAATGTGGTGTCATGTGACTTGGTGATTTTAAATTTTTCGTTAGAAGTCAATGACGTCATGCAGTTGGAAATTCAAGTTATTAAAGTAATAAATGTAAAACTGAGGTAAGTGTAAGTGGAGCGTCGGGTTTCACTCAAAAGATACATTTCTACAACAATGTCTTGTAATGTTTTATTCCACTTATTCCACGAAATTAATTTGCCAATTATTAATGGTTTTTGATTATATATTATCTATTTATAGTTAAATTCAAATCGGTATTTGTCTACAACTTTACCTAAAAAATAAAACGCAATACTGTATAATCTATTAAAGCGCTGAATGTTTCAACGATTGAAATATTTTAGTTAAAACTAATTTGTATAACATGACAAATCCAATCAAATCAGTGTGTTAAAATGTTTTTCATTGAAAAAAAGGCGTCCTTAATCACGTGATTAATGATTATGTAAGGAGTCGCCAGTGTCACAGCTTTTAATCACTTTTCTGATAAGAAGGTTTCAGGGCCGACAAGGTGTTTTCTTAAACCAGAAGGTTCATGTTTTTCACAACATGCTGAACTTTATTTTCTTAATTATTTTCCTTATCTTAAAAGGTAAAAAGCATGAGCAATAGCAGGAATTAACTTTTCTTAAGCGCATTCCACAACATAAAAGACGTATTCAGCTTATTGAATTTTTAAAAGAACACTGTTACCTGTATATCAAATATATTAAAACAAAGAATTTCTGCTATGGCTTACACTTCTTCTATCTTCAGGATAAGGCTAAAAACAAGAAAAGGTTTGTTGTTACAGGAAAAACAAAGAATAAACCAGAAAACAAACCTTGTCTGACCTGAAGTGTTCTTCCCGGTCAAAACCGATATACGACATTGGAGACTCGTTACATAAACATTAAACACCATTTATTATTAGCTTATTATTATTATTAGATTATATAGCAGTTTGATCATACAACTTAATACTAGCATCTGAGCAGCAGTTACAATTAACTAATATTAAATAGAGACCATCTTGTAGAGGTTTACCAGATCTAATCTATTTGTAGATATTTAATCTACTTCTATTTAATTGTTATAATAATCAGATCAAGTAAACCATTCTGATATCCTTTTCAGTTAATGGATATTCACATCCTCTGATGCCACCTAGTGTTTAAATGTGGAACTACAGCACGACACAACAACAAACTCAAACTGCTCCATGGACTTTTATTGAAACAGATTAAGCCACAAAAAACGTACAGTACAGTCATTTTCACACACCCAATTAATTCATAAAGCTACACGTTATTTTCCTCAATCAGTTGACTAAGATTTACGCAACAGACCCTTAATCTTCAGCTCTCCCTTACTTGATTGCGTAAAATACAAGATAATTTACAGACCATATAAATTACACATTAGGAAAAAACAAAACCATACTCAAGCCTGGTGGGACTGATACAGTCATCTAAAATGCAAGCTCTCACTGAGAGTAACAACACCCAATAAAAAAACCTATTAGTTTTTTTTTTTTTTCACTTGTGGCCTTTTGTAAGATCATCAAAGAATGGATGTTCAACAGCATCATCCAGAGTGATGCGCTTGGTCACGTCGTAGTCCAACATCTTCTCGATCAGATCGAACAGCTGCTCGTGGGCCAAACTTTTTGAGGTCATACAGTCCTGTTGGAGAAGGTGGGAAGAAAAGGGGGAAAGGAAAATTATCATAAAGTTGCTTCACTCCATAAAATGTAAAAAAGACTATAAATAAAGACAACACTGAAGTTTAATAGATTAGTGTATAAATACTGTAGTACATTATATAGTGTTCTAAAACCACAAAAGAGAAAATATAAAATAAAATAATAATAAAAATAGCCCAGTGCCTTCTGGCTGTATGAAAAGTGAAGCACATGTAAACACTCGAGACACTCACTCTGAGAGGTTTGCAATGCTTCCGAACGTATCGTCCTGATGACGAGTGGACATCCCAGTCTAGCTTGTCACGGTGGACATATCTCCGCTTCCTGCAGGAACACAACAAAAAAACGTTTTGTTTTTTTAAAAATGCACGTATGCAAGCGATGAGTGCTGCCGTTACAGGGTAAAGACTTGCCTTGTTTTCTGGAGCATCTGCGTTGGTATGGGGCCTAAGACTCTTTCCATCATGGCTAGATGTTCTTTACTGTCATGGGTCTGAAATGAGCACAGGTCATACATAGATATATTTATATAAAACAGCACAAGGATCTGGGGAGTCACCTGACGTTCTTAAGACTCTGCATTGCATTTAGTTTTATTAGCTGTGCTCACCTGGAAGAGTGTTGATCCAAGATAATATTCAATAAGAATGCAACCCACACTCCACACATCACAAGCATGGTCCCAACCCAGCTCTGTACAAAATCATGAAAAATAAAAACACCAATTAGCTCTGGTGCGTCGCCACAGATGTGCATGTGCACAGAAAGCTGTATTCAGATTTACCCAGAATGACTTCGGGTGCGCGGTAATGCCGCGTCGACACCACTGTGGTGTGATGCTCATGCTCGTACGTGGCGTTCCCAAAATCGACCACTTTCACATCTGGGTTCTTCACCGTTCTCTCATCTCTCTTCTGTAAAACAAGATCGAGAGGAACCTGAGTTTCTTGAATCATCACAGGGAGAGTGCTGAGAATTAATTCCTGCTAAATTCACTGCTCACCATTTTAGAGTTGTATTCGAGGCGGTAAGCGGAATTAACAAACAAGATGTTCTCTGGCTTCAGGTCTGTGTGTGTCAGTTTGTTTTTGTGCATTACTGAAGTGAGAGGAAAAAAATAAAACATCCAAATAAGACTTAAATAAAACACTAAACACTCATCACTCTTCAGATGTTGTTAGACTACTCACACTTGACTGCTTTGATGATCTGGTAGGCCATGTGCCTGATCTGGTCGATTGGAAAGGGCTGAAAGTTGTTTTCTTTAAGGAAGTCAAACGTGCTCAATCCAAGCAGTTCAAACACTATGCACACATGGCCATGGTGGTCGAACCAGTCAAGCATTCGCACACAACAGCTGTAAGAGAAAAGGAGGAAACAACCGTCAGAAAACTGCATGTTTGTAATATCCATCCGCCTCTATTAGAGTCACTGTCGTCACCACATCTGGTTAAAAGTGAGAGCTGTCGAGCTGCGCTGTTTCTAATTCAGAGTTCAAATTTAGTCAGGTCTATTTACTAACCTGTTGTACTATCCACTGTTTTTAAAACCAGATATTTCTCATCTAGGGATCAGCTTCAAGTTGCCAAATCTAGAATGAAGACTCGGGTCAAGGCTTCTCAGTAGCAACCCGTAAACTCTGGAATGAGCCGCCCCTGTACATCAGGCAGAGGCCTCTAGTCTTACTATTTTTAAATCTCACTTCATGATCTTTTTATACATTTTGGCATTTAACACAGCGCAAGGACAAACTCTTTTGCCTCTTTTTATTCATTGTTTTATTTGCTTATTTTATGCAATGAGGGTGGATTTATTGCTGTGCGACTCTTATATAAAAAACGATTTTTATTTTATCGTCTGTATGTCTGCAGTTTTTTTTTTAAATAGTACAGCACTTTGGTCAACTGCGATGTGTTAAATGTGCTTTAAAACTGTAAAGACAAATGATATCAACAAGTCAGATTTATATATATAAAAAAGCAGATTAATTATCAATAATGCAGGAACTGTGTGTGAAAGTATAAACATGATTTTCCTGTTTGTCCTGAACTGCAGCCGAAGCCATGTGGTTCCTGCTAGTGTGTGTGTGTGTGTGTGTGTGTGTATATATAATCGCTGCACTTGCAAAAAATGAAAAAGGGTTTATGTAACAGCTAAGTGCATTACCACAAACTGATCAATTTAAAACACTGTCCCTTATTGACAAACATCACGACAGATGCGCTTAAAACAAACATAATTAAGCCTTTCTGCACATTTACATCTAAATTAAATTTATACAGGAAACTCGATGTCAAAACAGCGTCAATCACCCTACAAGCCTGGCAGTGTGTGTTACTCACTATTTTCTGTCGCTGTCGAGTTTGTTCATATGTTCCAGCACTTCGGCCTCTGACACGGCTGCATCTCGATAACGTTCAATGTTTTTGATGATCTTCACTGCGACACGAGCTCGACTGCAAACAGACAGAAAACAAGAGCAGGCAGCGTAATTGCAAACAATCCCTGTAAACATGATAATGAATTAACTTTATTACAGAATGAGTGTAGGAAACATTTCTTACTTTTTCTGATCAATGCATTCGACTACTTTCCCAAAAGCACCCTCTCCTAGCGTGCACACGATCTCATCTAGGGTGTAAAGACAGACAGTTAGACGCACTGAACCTCCAGTGTAACGTCACTCTGACATAACTGATCCATCTAAGAAATAAGCTGTAAATAGTATTAATAATAATAAATCACTCAGAAGAAAAATTTAATACATGAATACAATACAAGGCAGAGCTAGGCTAATACTGCTGATGAAGCAGAAGAAAATATAGTATAGATCTACATGACTGCTTCCCTTCTGTATTGCTGATATAATCATGCCCCGAAAAAAATAAATAAATAAATAACCATTTATCCTAAAGCACTACAAGTGACTTATATTTCATTTGTGAGACAAAACAGATACAGGTAAAAAGTATACAAAAAAAGTATATATTCTATACATCTCGCCCTGAGTATGTCTCCACTGTGATAGATCAGGTGCCCCTCCTCATCATCCTCAACACTTCTGGATCTTTTCCTGCGATGGCTCCTCTGGAGGTTTTCGGACCACCATCATCATCAAAAACCCATGAGAATCAGAACGCGGCATTCATTCATTCAGCGAGGGAGGAACGGGGGGAGCGATTCGGCCCAATCAGATAGTGCAGCAGTCAGGACCGGCCACAGGGTGCAGCCAACGCAAATTCAGTCCGCGACAGAGATACGCACAGGGGGCCCACCACATAGTGTGTGTTACAGAAGAAAAACAATGGCAACACATTTTCAGACAGGATACTTTAAAAAAATATTTAAAGAAGACATCATTGACAGTTTTATAATTAGCTTAAATTAATCTCTGGTTTCCCCCACCCCGCCCTGTATTGCCTGACATTGTTTATTTTTTGCCTTTTCCTGTTTACTGGAATAGCAATTAAGACATTCAACTAGACAGTAATGAACAGTGGGTGACTGCAGTACTCCATCTATACAGACAGAAAGAAAAAAGATGGCATGAGGAAAAGGAAAGGAGATGGTGCTCATACCGAGCGAGAGCGACGATGACGAGAGCGGCTCCGGCTGCGTCGCCGCCCGTGCCTGCTGCTCTGGCCACTGTACCCGGAAGATTTGCTGTAGTGGTGCCAGTCGCGGTCCCTGTGCCGCGCACGATGCCTCTCCTTCTCCCTCGAGACGCTCACGTGGCTCTCCTTATCATACCCCGAATCCTCTGTCCGGACCTTCGTCTCCTGCTTTTCGTTCAGATTCCGGCTTTCCAGGTAATGCCTGTCAGAAAGAGCAGAGATCATCATCACAGCCCAAACTGATATATTTACAACTTTGTGTTTCCCTATTTATATGAATAATATGCTCACATTTCTCAAATGTTGACATCCGAGTCGATACTGTTTAAAAATCAACGCCAATGAACACTACTTCTGGTGTGTTTACTAAATAGCCTTTCTGTTGACTTAACACAAACCAGAAAGTCAAGCGCAGCTGACCTTCTCAAAATCAAAAACAATTTGAACTGCATCTGTGATGGATCTACGTCAACTTCTTGCAATGATCACAAGACCACAACATCGCTTAGCAAGTCATTTCATATGGTTCAGATATATCCGGGAAGCTGCAGAACTGAAAAGCGAGACTCTCTCAGGGAGGCCATTGATATCGGTCAAGCATCGATGCCGAAAATCAGAACGAGGTTGACTAAACCCTTCCTGCATGTTTAGGCTTTATTGAGTGTGGTCTGTGCGTCTTCAAAACAAAAAAAAGAGTCTGTTTTCTTCCGTGAAAAGACAGGAATACTGAATATTTAATATTAGAACAGATGCTAGTTCAGGATGGTGTGGTTCATTAGCTGAAACCATCCTTACTGTGGTTGTGTGTATAAAGTAAGAGCATATTTTACACTTCAGACAAGTCTGGAAAAAAAAAAAAAAACTAATTATGAATAGTGCAAAGATGCACTGCTGCATCCACCCTGTATTTTTGCACTATTTATAATTTTTTTTGTTGCACTACTGTATGTTCCACACAGATTTTTTTTTGTCTGTATATACTGTCTTCACTGCACACCGTTTGAACAGTAATACTATATGTTACCATATATATATATATATCTTACCCTCATTACCTTCTGTACATGAATGACTCTTACCCCTGTACATAAAGACCAACACTACCAGGGTTTATGATTTATTCTAAATCGGCCACTTGTAATTTTAATATGAATATGTATTTTGGACCTTACTATAGGTCACAAGTATTTAGCTATAAAATAAACATGGTAAATGCATCTTCTTTATACACTAGATATTGCACCCTGACTTTTGATGCAAGTGACTTGGATTATGTGAAGGACATAAGGTGAGGTTTTTACCCGTCACTGCTTTTGCGATGATGGTGATGTTTACGGTACTTGTTTTCCCGTTCACTGCTGTGAGACTCTCTCCGGGGACGCTTTCTCCTCCCGGATTTCTCCTTCCAGCTGTTTTCTCCATCAGCCGGTGAGTGAGTGGCAGTTTCTCGCTGCCTCATCTGCAAAACAAAAACAAAAAGACAAAGGCTCCTGTTAAATTTTTACTTATTATATAAAAACATTTGCTTAATTCCATTAATAAGCAAAAAAAATAATTAATAATAAAAACAAAACTGTTATGTATACACACACATGTATATTTAAAAACAATCTAACCTTAATAATGATGTTTTACCTGCCAATAAAAACATAAAACTATTTTATATATATATATATATATATATATATATATATATATATATACACACACATATGTATATTTTAAACCTTAATCTAACCACTAATGATGTTTCACCTGCCTACAGGGACAACAAGAGTAATTAAAGGGCTTTTTATTCATCCAAGCGCTATAAATTCTAATTACCGCAGCCTTTTTGAACTCGGGTGTTTCCGTACGGCCAGGGTTTAAACCCGAAAGTTACCGAGTCACACGACTCTACTGCGCATGCCCAGGATTTTAACCTTCGAAGCCGATCGAACAGAGGAGCAAAATAAAACACAAAATATAGAAATCTAAATTAACTTTGCATGTTAATAAAAAGGTAGATTAAAATATATATCGATTTCTGATATACGATTCGATAAAACGTTAGATATGAACGTTAGTCATTAAAAGAAATCGACGGACATGGAAGTCAACAACGTTAATACCCGGTCTCGTGCGTCGAATAACAACGCAAGAAATGTAGGTTGTATTAAAATATTAACCAAAAATATATCTCACCTTATTTGAGCTACCTTTTAGACCAAAACAAGAAGGAAGAACGAAGTACAACACGTTGCTTTCGGGGGAAAAAGGCAACCCCGAAATGACTCCCGCAGCTGACGACACAATGCTCTCTTTTGTTCTGTCAAGTCTCTTTCAAAATGGCTGACCGACTCTTCTAGAACATTCTACGTGTGCAGTACGGCGTTGTCGTACCCGCATTAATGCATCTGGAGTCTGATTGGCTCACACCTTCGTGTTTCTGTGACAGGATTGGCTAGCTGCACGCGAATGCGGTGTAGCAACCAATCATGTCAAAGGGGTGGGGTTTGTAGGAAAACGAGTGGGGGGGAAATGGAAGACTGTAGGCGTTTCAACTTGGGAGAGTCCATTTTGAAGAAGATACTGTTAATAACGTTAATATATTACAAAAAGATTCAGTATTTAAGCGGTATAGTAAAGAGAAATATAGTAAATCATTATATATTTTATGTTTTTGACTGATTATTGATAAAACAAAATGTATACAATCATAATAGACTTCCCCAACCTGACACATGCTTACATGGGTTTTTTTGGGTTACAGTATTTTGCTCTTGCAACATCAGAACATTTATGTCCATCCAGAGTCGCATTCATTTCTCTCCAAGATCTTGTATCTATGATGGGAGATCTCGTCAGACCACTGAGATTCAAGCAATTTCCCTCTGGGGTTAATAAAGCTCTTTGAATCTTGAATCATAAAGCTTTCCCCAGCACATCCCAAAGATTCTCAATAGGCGCTCAACCAGAACACTGCATAGGACTCGGACTTGCTTTGTAATGTCTGGACTCTGTGGTGACCAGTCCATGTGTAAAACTGATGTCCCATGCTCCCTGAACCGCTCTTTCACAATTTGAGCATGATGAATCCTGGGATTGTCATCTTAGAATATACCCATGCCTTTAGAGAAGAAAAAAAACAAGGTCATTCAGTACAGTCAGGTCGTCAGCTGAGTTCATTTTATTGCCACATAACGCTGCTGAGCCTAGACCTGACCAACAGAAGCAACCTGAGATCATAACACAGCCCCCACAGGCTTGTACCGTAGACACTAGACATGATGTGTGGCATCGCTTCATTCGCTTCCCTTCTTACCCCAATGCCCCCATCATCCTGGAACTAGTTCTGGACCAGACCAGACCCCCGTTATCAATGAGAGCCCAGTGGAGGGATAGTGGACAGCTTCTGGTACCTTGTTGTTCACATTACGCAGGACCTGTTATGGTCCAGTTATGGAATATCACTTTGGACCCCTCACACCCAAGCCACCTTCTTTTTGAACTTTTTGCCATCGGGTCGACGCTACAGAGCACCGAACACCAGGACAGTCAGGCATAAGAACAGTTTTTTCCCCCAGGCAATCTACCTCCTTAACAGATAAACATCATTCAAACGGTCAATAAATATATGTGCAATATTGTGTACAATACCACTGTGCAATATACTGTATAATACCACAGACTTCAGATATTTATGTAACTTATTTAAAAGTATCTCACATCGTACTCCATTTGATGTCAACCATTTAAAAAAAAAAAATGTTTTTTTTTTTTTTGTTTTTTTTTTTTTTTTTTCCGTCATGCTGTTTTTGTCTTGTCATTTGTATTTTTTGTTCTGGAAGCTCCGTCACTAAAACAAATTCCTTGTACGTGCAAGCGTACTTGGCAATAAAACTCTTTCTGATTCTGATTCTGATTCTGATTCTGATATCATCATAAATAGTGAAGAAGGCTCAGCAGCATCCATACCACCCAAGACGTCTGAGAGTCTTTAAACTGCCATCCAAGGTGCTAACGAATGATCACTTCTGCGCCATAGAGAGCATCCTGACAGAAAACATCACCACCTGGTTTGGGAACAGCACCATGCAGGACAGACGAGCTCTACAGAGGGTGGTGCGATCAGCTGACTGGATCATCTGCACTGAGGTGAAAGCGGTGCTGGACCAAAGATAGTGAAGGACGTCAGCCACCACAACAATGGACTGTTCTATGCAGGCTACTCAGGCGCTCAACCAGAACACCACATGGGACTCGGACTTGCTATGTTTCCTTCACACCTTGTTGGAGCACACCACCCTACTAACCACACTGTACATTTTCACATGAGACATGTGTTGCACAATGCTGGTTCTTATTTAAACATAAACAAGAACTAACTTTTCATTTTAAAACATGGACAATAACACTACTGCTATCACACACACCATCTCATTTCACACTCCATGGTGAACCCATACTGCTGCTGTCATACCTACAGCACAGTACCCATATCATATTGCCATATATTTCCCTTTAATACCCTTTTATTTTGCACATTCTATATAATTTATGTTTTATAGTTTTTAACTTATACATTTTATATACTTCGATTTTATTTTATTGTAGCTGTATACTTGTACATTTTATATTTTACATTCTTTTTCTAGTGAAATTTGCCTCTTTCTCCACAAACAGTCGTACAGTTTAAGCATTTCACTGCATATCAAACTGTGTTTGGTTGTGTACTGTATGTGAGAAATATAACTCAGGATTTTGATGCTCCACAGTCGATTCTTTATACTCTCTGGAAAACTGAACCCTTTTTCGTTTTATAAATCTCAATAACAAACTGGATTTCATACAGCAGTTTAGTTCCAACCCCTTGGGTTCTCGTCACATTGTGCATGTGGAAATGCTTTTACTTTCACTCTTAAACATAGACTTGAGTTCCATTAATGTTTTTAGTGAAAATGTTTAGTTTTTGTTAAGTGACTTCCCATCATGCTCGTATAGGATCTTTCTCCAGCCACATTTCTTTCTTGAAGATGACGGGTCGCCACTATCCTTCCTGGTTTTTATAATGTGTATAATATTATTATAATTCATTTATTGAAAATAAAAAGCTCAAATGTACACAGGGAAAACTTAACTATATTACAAATATAATGCTTGACCTATACACTGTATATTTACAATTTTAAAGTAGCCCGCGGTCATTTCTAGGACCTCCCCACTTCCCCTGTTTTTCTCACCATCAGCCAGTTTGCGGTTGGCTTCACATCACCTGCTGCCCATGTCTACACTACCATGCTGAGGTGGTTTGTTTGGTATATACTACTTACCGTCCCCTAAAACGATGAAATGCTCGTTTATTAATGATTGGCAGGCGCTCCACTCACATCTGCCAAACTTCCCAGCTTGTCTTGTTGACTTCGGGCTGGTCTTGTTTCATCAAAATGAATTACACGTGACAGGATTTGGAAAATCTGCAAAGACATTGTAGCGTTAAAAATCGCCTGACCAGTCTCCGCATCCCATAAGCCGGATGCAGATCCGTCTGTAGACACCTCACAAAATCAACACACCAGCGTAGGCTTTAATATTCACTGGGTCTACCTCTTTCCAGGTGTTTCTATTGTTAGGCTCTAAAATGCCCCCCTGCCACAGATTGCACCCCCTACATAATCTCATTCAAATATTATATTAGAACATAACATCATAGGTTTATGGTTTACAAATTACATGAAACGAATTTGATTATACAATAAATAATATATATATTTTTTTATAAATTATATATTTTTTTCATATACAACATGTACATTTTTATATTGCTTATTTTGTAATAAAAATCGTTTTGTGTAATTTTTCATCATAAACAACAATTATTTAGTGTAATTTGTGATAAATAAAAGTGTTATTTTTTTATTACATGACAAAACCCTGCAAAAAAAATAATATTGCCATAATATGCCATAAAATTAATATTATATGAGAATTTGTATTAATGGTCTCGACGGCTGTCACGTGCCTAGGGTTAATTATAATAGTAATAATATATTTGGTAATAATAATCCTATGAATTTATGTTCTAATATAATATTTGATAGAGATTTTAGGGGGGCAATCCGTGGCAAGGGGCATTTTAGCGCATAACACCATTAATCGGTGGGAATACAAAAGCTAATTTCCCGTAATCATCCAGCAGATGGCGGTATGCGTGCTATGTATGACCTTTGGAAAAACAAACGAAGAAGAACACGCTCAAAGTTTCTGCTTCCGGTGTGCTCTGTCCTTTTTCCTGTCGCCACAGGGTGAGAGGAGCGGAGAGAATTCAGCTCTCCGGTACAATCCTTCTCCATCTGGCATTTAGTTTGTGATAAAACTCAGAGAAAATGACGGAGCAGATGACAGTAAGAGGCACCTTGAAGGGCCACAGCGGATGGGTAACTCAGATCGCCACCACGCCGCAGTTTCCCGATATGATTCTGTCCGCGTCCAGGGGTAAGAAAGCGCGCACAGGCTAGGCAGGTTGCCAGGTTGACGAGAACCGCTCCGATGTAATGACCGGGATGGAAAAATAGCATTAATTCAAATTATCCTGAATAAAGTGTATATTTAGACTAAATTATGTTATGGTTAATACATGTGCGTTTGAAAGTTAATGGCGTTGCAGACGTGCTAATTTCTGATGCTAAACCTGTCCCAATCTGGCAACCCTGTAATAAGCGAGGAAAAATCCCACACTGAAACGTTACCTCAGTTTATATTTCAGATATTGGTGTGATTTAGTCTTAATTTATTAACTAGAGCTGTACTTTTTTCACTTCCTGTGAGATTATAGCGTTAATACTGACGTCACAAGTTGAAACAGGCCTTATACCAAGAGCTAGGTAGTGTGTAGAGCAATGTTCGAGGAGGCCTTTAGAATGAGGAGTCACTGATACACACAGGAGATTTTAATGGTGTATTTTTGTAGTAGGTTTCGGCTTTAAAGCGGACTGAAGTAACCTGAGGAGTTAAACGTGGCAGTGATGCAACATGCAGAACTCCAACTAACCAGTGTTACTGAAGAGAAACGTGTCGAGTGTGTGGAAAGCAGAGGAATAGTGCAGGATACAAGACAAACTCAAAGAAGGACGTGTGTGTGAAGGATGCACGTGTGCACACTTTTTTTTTTTTTTTTTTTTTAAGAAAGACAGGTCTGGAAAATCGCCTTTAAAAGGCCGGGAAGATGAATTTGTACCTGCCAGGTTTCCTCCTGATTATATCTGATGGCTCTAGTCTAGGAGCCGAAACACCAGGTTTACAGGATGAACTGTTGTATTAAACAAACCGAGGTGCTCTACTTTGCCATTTAAAAAAAGGTTTTGAAGCTTCTGAACAATCTAGAATAGCACTTTGAGTGTGTGATCTTAGACACTATTCTGCCTCTGATCTTTGTTGCCAGTCTGATTCGTGTGCTGTGGGCATGCCCTTGTTTTTAACTTGGCTGATTTATTTTATTTATTTATTTATTTTTCATCTGTTTTCCCCCCCTTAGACAAGACGGTGATCATGTGGAAGTTGACCCGTGACGAGACGAACTATGGCGTCCCGCAGCGAGCTCTGAGAGGACACTCTCACTTCGTGAGCGACGTCGTGATCTCCTCTGACGGACAGTTCGCTCTGTCCGGCTCATGGGACGGCACTCTGCGCCTCTGGGACCTGACCACGTGAGTGTAGGGTCTGATCAGGTGGGGAGACGTCTGCGCCCCTATGTCTCGTGCGCGTCAGACTAACCTAAACCCCGTGTTATAGGAACATGGACGCGTAATAGTAGTCATGTAGCAGTATGTTCTGAAGCCAAGTCCCCCCTCACACACACTTCTCCTTGTCTTACAGTATGAAATAATTTTGTTGCATGTCATGACCTAACATTGGGAAGATCACACCACCTTGAAGCTGATTATAGATTTGCTAATTTCTCATGTACAAGAATAATTTGATTACACTAACGATCATTTACTAAAGAACGTCTGAATTTGTTGTTACATGTTTCTGCTGTCTTCGTGATCTGCGTAGGAAATATCCTTATAGCTGCTTTTTCAAAATTTAATCAGTTGATCTCTCACCAGATCCCTTTATTAAACTTCTTTTGAAAATGGTTTAAATGTTCTTTAAAAAAATGCTAGAAACCCCAGTTACGGCTTCAAATGCAACCATTGAAACCAAGTGTCCTTTTTAAAAAAAAAAAATTCTAAATTTTTTTTTTTTTTTTTTTTTTTTTGCTCCAGCGGCACGACAACCCGCCGCTTTGTCGGTCACACCAAAGACGTCCTGAGCGTGGCTTTCTCCGCTGATAACCGTCAGATTGTGTCTGGCTCCAGGGATAAAACCATCAAGCTGTGGAACACCCTGGGAGTGTGCAAGTACACCATTCAGGTCCGCATCCAATCGTCTATAAGCTATAATCAATTCTAATCAATCCGTACATGAGTTTTTAATAAGAAAAATGTGAATTTGTCTCCTCCAGGATGAGAGCCATTCTGAGTGGGTGTCCTGCGTGCGATTCTCCCCAAACAGCAGCAACCCCATCATCGTGTCCTGCGGCTGGGACAAGATGGTCAAGGTACGAGCACTACGGCATATACGGTTTAACACGACCTCGTTCTGTAGATCCCACTTTTACCCGATGACTAAAACACTGACTTTCTGTCTGAGCTCTCGGGCTTTGAGGACAAGTCCTGCAATTATGATGGGTAACAGGTTCTCATAAATCTGTAAAGCTGGTCCTGATTTTCAATAATCCTAATTTCGGAGGATACTCAGACAAAATGGCATCTGGGATTCCCTTTGTGATGTAAAGGTGCAGAGACGACACATTCCCTGAGGTGCAGTTACAGTTTTTGGCCACATGATGGCAGTGTGGGGAAAGGGGACAGTTTAGTGAAGTGGATCGGTATGTTTTTACATTATATTTTCGTGTCAAAGGCATACAAGTCTCGCTTTGTCGGATTTAAGAACAAATCTGACTTATGATCGTGCTTCAGGACAAGTCAGGAACAGCCTGTAGTTGGGAGATGAATATCACTCTGGATATCATTTGTTAGATGTTCAAGTCTCAAGAGGAAAAGTAAATAAAACTGTCCTTTATATAAACTAAACCGTCTCCCACTTTTACTTTAGAATGAGACGGAACTGAATTATTTTTTAGCTTCATTAAAATACTTGTCCTTCCTTGTTGTGTATTGTTCTGCTGTAACCTGTTGCGTATTTCCCCCGTGTGTGTGTAGGTATGGAATCTCGCCAACTGTAAGCTGAAGACTAACCACATCGGGCACACGGGCTACCTGAACACCGTGACCGTGTCTCCTGATGGCTCGCTCTGCGCCTCCGGGGGAAAGGTACGACTTCATAACACAGACTTTACGTTTATGTGCAGGAACAGAGTTCTAATGTTCTATAGTGTGAACCGCAAGAATCCTGATTCTACATTATGTAGTTAAATTAAATCTTGTAACAAGTTTATAACATTTAAGTGGATATTTAAGTAAAATACTCACCTGTTTTCTATTTTGTAAGAAACTTGAGCATAAAACTGCCAACATGCTGATTTTTTTTTATATAATTAAAGAATTTACTAAATATTTCCCATGTGATTAATATCAGAAAATTAACTAAATACAATATAGTTCCTAACAAAATGAATAATATCATTTAGTGTAAACAAGCATGCACTGATATCAAATTATTAAATTATTGTTTAATTCATTAATTAATTACTTTGTTACATAATTAAACATTACACTAAATAAATCACAGTATTACTTCAGTTTGTATGATTATATATTTTCTAAGGAACTCGACTGTAATTAGGAAGAGAGGTAAAGTACAGGATTTATTTTATTACATTAATAAATAAAATTTGTATTTTGTAAGGAGTGTAAATGGCAAGTATGCAAAACTAATAAATTCACAATTTAAAAAGTAGAAAATATGTGAGTAAATATTATGACAGGAATTATTAAATTACACAAGTTTTTTTGGTTAAAAAAATAAATAAATAATAAAAAAAAAAAATATATATATATATATATATATATAAATAAAATTAAATCTCAATATATCAAATTAGACCGGGTTCGATTCCCATCCAATATCCAAACCCAGGAACTGGATGCAAACAGGATGAGTCTTGTATCAGGAAGGGCACGTAGAAAAAACCTGTGACTAAATCAAAATGTCCGGATCAAAAGGAACACTGAGGTGTGATGATCATTAGCAATGTGGCCTTTTATAAGATTATTCTCATTTTATACAAGTTTTTATGGCAGTCTTTTTACGTAGTTTCAATCTTTAAATGAATCTAAAACCAGATGATTATCGATTATTTTTAACGATAAAGATCGCCACAAAGCAGCTTTAACGACACCTTAACGTGTCGGCATCAGCTGTTCAACTTGAGTCCAGTGTTTTGTTTTGTTTTTGTTTTCAGTGTGGTGATGAAACTTCAATGCCATCTGTGTCACTGTGATGATAAAGAGGCTGTTTCTGAGCACGCGTCAGTCTTCGGAGGGTGTGTGTGTGTGTTGATTAAACAGTCTGGTTCAGGTTCTCAGATGTTTGTTCGTTTGTAACAGGACGGCCAGGCCATGCTGTGGGATCTGAACGAGGGGAAGCACCTGTACACTCTGGATGGAGGAGACACGATCAACGCCCTCTGCTTCAGCCCGAACCGCTACTGGCTCTGTGCCGCCACCGGCCCTAGCATCAAGATCTGGGTGAGCTCCTCGTTTATCACTCCACATGCACGTCTAGGTCGGGTCATTATAGCACGACGAGACCTTAAAACATCGGTACTTTAATGTGTTTCTCATAAAATGGTCAGAAATCTGCGTGAGATTCTGTGATGAAACTCAAGGCTTATCTGCCATCCTGTGATGATAAAAGAGGCTGTTTCTGAGAGCTCCGATCAACTCATAAGTGCGTCCCGATGTCTCTTCGGTCACGTCTCGCTTACGATGTGTGTGTGTTCTGTTCCTGCAGGACCTCGAGGGGAAGATCATCGTCGATGAACTCAGACAGGAGGTGATCAGCACCAACAGCAAAGCCGAGCCACCGCAGTGCACCTCTCTGGCCTGGTCTGCTGATGGACAGGTATGAGTTCTGTTCTGTTTTTTTTTAGTACCGGCTCCAGGAGACCCCAGTGATTATAAGATCACATGAACTCTGAACCCACATGGTGAGAGTCCTGCAATTATGAGGGGAGAATTTCACTGATCGCATTGGAATCATGCTGTTTTCTTGTAATAAATTTTTCCGTGTTCTCATCGTCTTCTGTTTTCTTCTTTACAGACACTCTTTGCTGGCTACACTGACAATCTGATCAGAGTGTGGCAGGTCACCATCGGAACACGATAGAAAGATTTTTCTAATGTTTAATTAAAAAAAAAAATTACGAACATATCTTTGTGTGCTGTCTTTTTTTTTTTTTTTTTTTTTTTTTTTTTGGTAGTTTGTAACTTTTCAGCTTGTCGACACCTCCGGTGTTCTCAATAAAAGTATATTTTTGTTTTCTGTGACCCAAGATGACTTATGTAATGAATTAAGTTTAAATAAGTATACTTCCAGCCCAAAAGGAAAGTTGCATATAGTGATTAATATATTGCACAGTGTGGTGGTGTTGAGTTCATGTTTGAAAATGATTCCTCATGCTCACAGAACCACACTTTCATAATTCCTGTTATAAAGTCCTGTTATATGGCCGTGCCATCTTTGTTGAAAAACTTCAACCATCTGGTCATTCAGTACATTAATGTCATCAATATGACTGTTTTATTGCCACATAGAGTACTTGTGGTGGTCATGATGTCACCTGGGCAGTTTAAGCAACACCAGATCCTCCTCCAACCACACAGTGGACACTATGCATGATTGGTCCATCGCTTCATGTGCTTCCCTTCAGATCACATGATTTTAATTTTATTTTTTTTCCTCCATCGCTCCAAATCCAAACTTTATGCTTCCTAGCAAGTTTATTTCTTAATGTTAGTCTCACTAAGAGATTTCTTATGGACCCATCCTTTGAGTTCTCATCACACTGTGTGGAAATGCTCTTACTTTTACTATTAAACAGCTCTGGTCTTTTAGAATTTTTTTTTTTTTTTTTTCATTAGACATTTCTTCCACGAATGTTGAAGGTTCTGCACGGCCCATAGATGTGTTAATGCCGCTGACCAGATTCTTAACCCAATACCAAACAATTCAGAACTCCTTATATTTGGTACTTGATGCAGGCCAATAGTTTGAGCCTTCTGAAGTGCTGGCAGTGTGTTTTGTTGTAACTTACTGTAGAAAAGTTTTAATCTGCATGTCATGAATTGTGATATGGAAAAAAAAATTGCCCAATTGAATATGAAAACAAGCTGATGTCATGTGGAGAGTTCTAATGACTGAAAGTGTTACTTGAAAAACTCATTCAATACTGGATGATCACACTTATTAATATGAAATTGACTCTAGACAACAATAGTCCTGATTAACAACAGCTCATTTTCATTGTCTGATTTCCTCCATTTTGTTTTTCACTTCCGACCCACCAGAGTCACGTGACCGCGCGTCATTTTAGTCATAAAAGGAGCGTCATAATAGTCACGTGATAGCAAACGACCCCTTAGCACGACAATCACATGGACCAATCAGATAGCGCTAAACCTTGTGGGGGCGGGTCTTGGAACGTAGAGGCTCTGTAACTAGGCAACAGCGCAGAAACAGCACGCGCTGAGTGAGATGAGCCGCTCGGAGCTTCTCACTTTTCTTTAGTGATTTCCGCGTGACAGAGTGAGAGTGAGATGGAGGAGGGCACCGTGGGGCATCAGGACCTGCCCTCACCCCGCATCTATGTAGAGAGGACTTTGGCTTTGATCAAACCCGACGCTATAGAGATAGCAGATCAAATCGAGGATATAATACTTAAGTCAGGATTCACTATTCTGCAGGTAATTAGGATTATTTAACAACATTAATATATATATATATAACAATATCATTTCATAATAATAATAATAATAGGGTTAGGGTTATTAATAATAATATTAATAAAAATTATAACTGTAATAATCAATCATAATCGTAGTGGCTCCCTCTGGTGGTCATGTCAGATACAGCACCAGCAAAGTGCACAGAGATGTGAAGTTTATGCAGTAAGGTGTCAAAATGTTACTCACTTAAAATGATTAAAGTTCCAGTGTATGTCCCCATTGTAGACAGTTAAAGGTTTGAGGTAAAGAGTTTGTAGAAATAGTTAAAAGGTTAAAGGTAAAAATAATCTGCTGATATTATTATTGTTTCAGTTTGAATCCCACGTACACGTCTGTCTGCAACAAAGATCAACACCTTAATGCTTAAAACTGTAATTTCACAACATTACAAAACGTTGTACAAAATGTAAACAGTTCACGGGAAAATTTTTAATCTCTGACAGCTCATTTCATATTATTACCACCAAAGGGAAAGAGAGGATACACAGTAGGAAAGGTTATGTTTACATTCTGTTTACACTAAATTGTCCTTCTTTCATCATCAGACAAATACACTCCCTGTTCGGGAATCGGAGAGAGAGTCACAGATGAGAAATGGAAAAAGTAGATCAGATAAAGATGAAGTTTTGTGTTAAAATGACTCCAGTGTGTTAAAATTCACTTATAACCACGTCAGCGCTGTTATTTCAGCCAAAGTGAAAATATTCAGTTTATCTTTTCCAATTAATATCTATTGGTGCAGGTGTTTGTTTACATTGAGCGATTAGCGCATTAGTAGATTATTTTAAATTTTAAAGCTGCGAGCCGTGAATGCACCGCTGTCTTCAGTCCTTCATCAGAAGTGAATCTTCGTCCTCATAGGGCTGCTTTTAGGGGACTAAACTGGTGAAAGTCAGGACTGTAGGGAGGACGCTTTAACACCTCAAAACGCCGTCACCAGTGTGGCCAGAAGTGTGCGGACAGATCGCGATGCCCTTAGATAGCAGTCCACTGCGGTAATCAATAAGAGTCTTCACCTCTTCCATAAGCGTCGCATGAGTACCGTCTATTTTTGAACCTTTTCCCTGATAATGTTCAGGACCCTTGAGGAAACAGTCCCTGAAAACTGTAAGCGCTGATGAATTTTCCATCTGATGGTGACTTTTGAACTTTTTGCTCGCACGCAGTTACAAATGAACTGATGTAACACGTTCACAAGTTTTGATATAACCGAAGTGCAGATCATTTTTGACTCGTCCTCCTCTCATTAAAGTCACTGTGACGTTATTTGATCGTACAGTATACTGATCCTCAGTTATCTTGTGACAGAAACGTAAGCTCCAGCTGAGCCCCGAGCAGTGTAGCGACTTCTACGCCCAGCACTACGGACAGCCGTATTTCCCAAGTGTGACGGCGTTCATGAGCTCGGGCCCGGTTGTGGCACTTGCTCTGGCGAGACATCATGCCATCGCTACCTGGAAAGACCTGATGGGGCCAAGCAACAGCGTCAAGGCCAGACAAACCCATCCCAGATGGTAACAAATGCTTTTCATTCTTAACATACTGTTAAAGGTACTTCATAAGCTCTGTGTTTACAGACAAGTTCAAAGTGCATCGCATTCGTCCTGGAACGCATTGACAACAACATAGTGGTTTGATTTGTACTAACTGTAAATTCTTCTGTACGTGCCTTTGGAAACGAAAAGGGAATGAGATCTTTGACAAGGAATAGTTTTTTTTATCCCAACTTATTTTAAAGAAATTGTACAGATTTGTCTTAGATACAGTGTTGTACACTATTAAAATGTTTACATTTATTTGTTTCTATATTTATTTTTTAATTTTATGCTTTTTATGTATTTCTACATCTATGAAGTCTATAAAGTGCTTATTTCCTGTTTTGGAAGATTACTAGAAAAATGAACAAACACACAAGTGGTGATGAGTGAATGACACTGATGTCTTTGATGTTTGCTCCCCCTCAGCCTCAGAGCTCGATTCGGGACGTCTGACTTGAGGAACGCCGTCCACGGCAGCGAAACCTTTTCAACAGCCGAAAGAGAACTCAGGTTCATGTTTCCCAACTGTAAGTATTGACATGTCTGCAAAATGATATGTATACACATTCAGTGGCCACTTTAATAGGAACACTCGCTCGTCCATGTGAGTCAGGCAGAAGCCGTCATAATCGCGCAGATACAGGAGCATTAAACATTCCACATGGGGCAAAAGAACATAATGTGACCTCATTGACTTTGACAGGCACGGGTGTTTCTGGTGAAACATATTTAAGCGGTTTATAAACGCAGATAGATGTTACTTATAATGTAATCAATCCTCTACAACTGACTTTTTTAACGTTCATGCCAATAAAGTTCTGCTAAACTGGACTCGTGGGTTCATTTTATTTATTTATTTATTTATTTATTTATTTAATAAAGAAATCTGGACCAGGCAATGTCCAATTAAAGTGACCAGTCGGTGTGTGTGTGTGTGTGTATATAATATATGTAGTATACTATATGGGAAGACAAAGTTTTACATGTATGGAAAATCATATTTTGTAAAGGCAGCAATAAAATGACTGAGGAACAAGAAGAAATTTTAACTGAAATCTATATATTTTTAAAAGATGTTAATTTATTTGCATTTTGTATTTAGGAATTGTTCAGTGTCAAATTTTATTTTTATTAGGTATAGGTCATTTCTCCAACTCAAAGGTTTATCATTTCAATGTGTGTGTTCTTTATCATACGCAGTGATGTTATACATTCTGTCATGAGTGCCAATAATTCTGAACAAGAAGAATTTCTGTGTTCCAATGAAGTGCCCTTCTGTTCGTCTTGTCTTTATTTTCATGTCTGTGTTCTAGCTGTAATTGAAGCCATTCCTATGAGTGACGCCGCCACAGATTACCTGAGCAGGTATATAAATCCAACACTCCTCTCCGGCCTTGCTGAGCTGTGCAGAACAAAACCCATCGATCCATGTGTAAGTACACACATCACTGCTTATTATTATTATTATTATTATGATGATTATTATCTAATCTATAGCCTTGTTATATTTTTCCATAGACATGGCTGGCTGACTGGTTGATTCAAAACAACCCAAATAAACCCAAAATAAGTGGAGGAACTGTAGATTAAGATGCAGCTTGAACTAATTGTAACTTTGCTTTTAGGTTTTCAGACAGAAATTGTTCCAGCTAAAAATTATTTCTATTAAAAATCAGTCTGCATTGAGACATTACTGAGTGTGTTCATGAATTCGTTAATCTGTGGTCAGGTGTACTTCATCTGTTAGACACTTTTATCCAAAGAAACCAGGGGAGGGTTAGGGGTATTGCTCAAAATCCCACTCAGTCAGCTTGTAGTACAGGGATTTGACCTAACAACCTTCTGATCGGTGGTCCAGCATAATAACCGCTAAGCCCTCTCTGCACTTTATACGATACCCTTTATAAACGTCTAATGTGGTGGCGGATTTCAGGAAGCAGGTTTAACTAACTTTGCGCTCTGACTGACTAAATCTGATGTGTGAAACTCTGAGTTTTTCAGTTTCAGAACAGCTGATAACGACTAGTTCAGTCAACTGTGAGTTAAGGGAATGCAGAGAACCAGAGTTAGCACGGCAGTAGGAGGAGAAAAGGTCCATACTGCTCCATAAAAGTGTTAGAAATATATAAAATATTAATACATATATACAGTATAGTGCTTTTTTGTATCTTATACTGTATACTGTATTTAGGAAAAGAAAAAACTACATATAATATAAATAGGTATAGTATGATATAACCTTAGTAGAGCAGAATAGCGCAAACTGAGATGCACAACTGAGGACAGCAGTGCAAAAAGCAGCCGGTGCAAGACTGAAAGTCAATGCAAATTAGGATGCGTGATGAGTAGATATAAATACGACTGTGAAAGGTGAGTCTGTGATGAAGGAGAGCTAATTGTATAACCGAGTAGTGGTTGAGGGACCATCATGACCAAGAATCCCAGTCATGTCCCTATAGACAGTGTACAGAGATGTTAAAACAGCTTACTGCCCTGGAACAAAGGACTTCCTGAGTAGTACATCAGTACATCAGTACAGAGCAGCTCTTATGCTTCATACTCTCCATTTGTACCTGCCTACTGTTACTGTTACAGTCGGTAATATACTGTATATACAGTGGTGTGAAAAACTATTTGCCCCCCTCCTGATTTCTTATTCTTTTGCATGTTTGTCACACAAAATGTTTCTGATCATCAAACACATTTAACTATTAGTCAAAGATAACACAAGTAAACACAAAATGCAGTTTTTAAATGAAGGTTTATGTTATTAAGGGAGAAATAATAGCAGCAATAACTGCAATCAAGCGTTTGCGATAACTTGCAACGAGTCTTTTACAGCGCTCTGGAGGAATTTTGGCCCACTCATCTTTGCAGAATTGTTGTAATTCAGCTTTATTTGAGGGTTTTCTAGCATGAACCGCCTTTTTAAGGTCATGCCACAACATCTCAATAGGATTCAGGTCAGGACTTTGACTAGGCCACTCCAAAGTCTTCATTTTGTTTTTCTTCAGCCATTCAGAGGTGGATTTGCTGGTGTGTTTTGGGTCATTGTCCTGCTGCAGCACCCAAGATCGCTTCAGCTTGAGTTGACGAACAGATGGCCGGACATTCTCCTTCAGGATGTTTTGGTAGACAGTAGAATTCATGGTTCCATCTATCACAGCAAGCCTTCCAGGTCCTGAAGCAGCAAAACAACCCCAGACCATCACACTACCACCACCATATTTTACTGTTGGTATGATGTTCTTTTTCTGAAATGCTGTGTTACTTTTACGCCAGATGTAACGGGACACGCACCTTCCAAAAAGTTCAACTTTTGTCTCGTCAGTCCACAAGGTATTTTCCCAAAAGTCTTGGCAATCATTGAGATGTTTTTTAGCAAAATTGAGACGAGCCTTAATGTTCTTTTTGCTTAAAGGTGGTTTGCGCCTTGGAAATCTGCCATGCAGGCCGTTTTTGCCCAGTCTCTTTCTTATGGTGGAGTCGTGAACACTGACCTTAATTGAGGCAAGTGAGGCCTGCAGTTCTTTAGATGTTGTCCTGGGGTCTTTTGTGGCCTCTCGGATGAGTTGTCTCTGCGCTCTTGGGGTAATTTTGGTCGGCCGGCCACTCCTGGGAAGGTTCACCACTGTTCCATGTTTTTGCCATTTGTGGATAATGGCTCTCACTGTGGTTCGCTGGAGTCCCAAAGCTTTAGAAATGGCTTTATAACCTTTACCAGACTGATAGATCTCAATTACTTTTGTTCTCATTTGTTCCTGAATTTCTTTGGATCTTGGCATGATGTCTAGCTTTTGAGGTGCTTTTGGTCTACTTCTCTGTGTCAGGTAGCTCCTATTTAAGTGATTTCTTGATTGAAACAGGTGTGGCAGTAATCAGGCCTGGGGGTGACTACAGAAATTGAACTCAGGTGTGATAAACCACAGTTAAGTTATTTTTTAACAAGGGGGGCAATCACTTTTTCACACAGGGCCATGTAGATTGAGTTTTTTTTCTCCCTTAATAACATAAACCTTCATTTAAAAACTGCATTTTGTGTTCAATTATGTTATCTTTGACTAATAGTTAACGGTTTTTGATGAGCAGAAACATTTAAGTGTGACAAACATGCAAAAGAATAAGAAATCAGGAAGGGGGCAAATAGTTTTTCACACCACTGTATATACAGGTGCATCTCAGTAAATTAGAATAACATTGAATAGGAGATTTCAGTAATTAAAAAAAAAAAAAGAAACTCATATAGATTCATTACACACAGCCTAGTGAGGCTCCAATATTGAACTTTTTCACAATATTCAGATTTTCTAAGACACTGAATTTTGTGTTTTCATTAGCTGTAAACCATAATCATCAAAATAAAAAGAAATAAACATTTGAAATATACCAGTCTGTGCGTAATGAATCTATATTCAATTCAATTAAATTTTATGTGTATAGCGCTTTTAACAATTGTGACATTGTCTTAAAACAGCTTTACACAATCAAAAGAATTATTTAAGTTTGTATGGAATGTGAATGTGTATGAATCAAAAATGTTCAGATAGTCCCTGGTGAGCAAGCCCGAGGGCGACAGTGGCAAGGAAAAACTCCCTGAGATGGTAATAGGAAGAAACCTTGAGAGGAACCAGACTCGACAGGGAACCCATCCTCATCTGGGTGAAACAGATAGCAGGAAATGATCTGCATTTATACAGTGTGTTAGGTGGCAGCAGTTCAGCTATAATAGTTAAAATGGAGTCCAGTAGTTATTGGAGACTCAGATAGACTTGTAGAAAGTTCCAGTCCTGAACTATCGAACTGTCAAGTCACACCAGTCGAGGTCAGAACCGTCTTCTAGGTAGAGAGAATCATCTCCAGACACCAGACGCATCCCAAAGATACACACGGGGCATCCATGTGACGAGATCTCCAACCAGAAGCGGGGCACCAGGATGGATCAGACAGGTCCATATAATATATGAGTTTCACTTTTTGAATTGAATTACTGAAATAAATCAACTTCTTGATGATATTCTAATTTATTGAGATGCACCTGTATATAAAAAAATAAGTATTTATTCAGCCACCAACTGTGCAAGTTCTCCCATGTAAAAAGATGAGAGAGGCTTGTAATTTTCATCATAGGTATAAGTACCTCAACTGTGAGAGACAAAATAAGAAAAGAAAATACAGAAAATCACATTTATTGGCCAAATACTTATTTTCCACCATAATTTGCAAATAAATTCTTTAAAAATCCTACAATGTGATTTTCTGGATTTTTTTTTTTCTTATTTTGTTTCTCATAGTTGACAGTGAGGTACAGTACACCTATGATGAAAATTACAGGCCTCTCATCTTTTTAAGTGGGAGAAGTTGCACATTGTTGGCTGACTAAATACTCATTCATAAAATACTCATCAGTGGGTGGAGGTACTGTATTACAGTAGGTGTTTTTCACCCCAGTCTGAACGGCTACTGGAGTAAAAGCTGTTGGTGAACCTGGACGTGTTTGCTCTCTGCTCTGAGGCATCTCATGCTGTAGCCTGACCTCCTCCATCTCAACAACGTGTTGGAGAATTCTACCATTCAAAAATAAAGCTTTAGGGATCCAGGACATAGTCAGAACATCAAATCAAATTCAAATTTTATTTGTCACATACACAGTCATACACAGTACGATATGCAGTGAAATGCTTAGACAACTGCTCGTGACCTTAAATAAAAGACTATGAATAGAAAATAAATATGAAAAAGAAAACAGAAGGTAAATTTAACTAAGCAAGAATAAAATAAAATATAAAATTTTTATTAAATAACATAACTGTACAGTACAAAATATACAATATAAGAAAAATATATGAAAAATATATAGAAAAATAAGAAACAGCTGTACAATACATACATATAGAATTTATGGACTTTTTGTGTGGGAATGAAGTTGAACATAAATTGAATATAAACGGAAATGCCACATATTTGTTTAAAGTGACTTGTGCATCCGGGTAACAGAACGTCCAGGGGGGTGCAAATATGCTTGAAAGTGACATATTTAAAGTGACTTGTGATAGGGGTAATTGGGCAATTTAACACGAATGTGTTGTGCAGTGGCCACTAGTGTAAGTGAATGTCCAGAATGTCCACAGTGAGTGCAAAATCATGTGTGTGGATGTGCAAATGGATCAGTACTGTGTGGTGTACTGTTTAAGAGACCGTATCGCCTGCGGGAAGAAGCTCCTCCTCAGTCTCTCTGTGTTGGTCTTCAGGGAGCGGAAGCGCTTCCCAGACCGCAACAGAGAGAACAGTCCATTACTGGGGTGGCTGAGGTCCTTCACTATCTTCCTGGCCTTAGTCCAGCACCGTTTGCTGTAGATCGAGTGCAGGTCAGGGAGCTCAGTGCGGATGATGTGCTCGGCTGATCGCACCACCCTCTGTAGACCTCGTCTGTCCTGCATGGTGCTGTTCCCGACCAGGTCGAGATGTTTCTCATCAGGATGCTCTCTATGGTGCAGGAGTAGAAGTTCCTGAGCACCTTGGAGGACAGTCGGAAGGCTCTCAAGCGTCTGAGGTGGTAGACGTGACACGGTGTTGATGTGACAGGACCATGACAGGTGCTGCGTGATGTGAACACCGAGGTATTTAAATCTGTCCACTCTCTCCACTGGGCTCTCGTTGATGACGGGCGTCTGGTAGTTCCTCTCCTGCTTAGTGCTGAAGTCCACTATCAACTCCTTTGTCTTACTGACGTTTAGAAGGAGGTTGTTCCTCTGGCACCAGTTCTCCAGATTCTCCTTCAGGTAGGCCGACTCGTTGTTGTCAGAGATCAGGCCCACCACGACGGTGTCGTCAGCAAACTTAATTACTGTCCTGATCCTGAATAATGATAAATAGTTTGGAATTATGTACTCTGTGTTCATCTGGTTTGAATGTGGAGGGAGGTGTGTGTAAGGTTTTTTCCTCAGGTAAAGTAGCATTGGCTCCAAAATCAGAGAACTATTTCATTTATTTGTCTACATATTTATTTCAGAAGCTAAATAAGGCGTTTTACTTTTCATGTCTTAATAAAACAAGTTGTAGTTAGAATTTGCAAAAGCGTAAAATGGTCCATTTTCGTTTGTGAGCAGTTCATTTGGACATTTTATAAAAACCAAACAAAACCTGCGTGTAAAACATGAGCACTGCTCTCACGCGCAGCAGAGGTTCAGATTGTAGCGCGTTCGGGGCGTTACCAGATGACGTCAGATGCGCGCTTCTCATTGGATATCAGCTATGACTGGCAGATTGAATCATCCAATGAAACGCATCCTTATTCGGATGCCCATTCTTCCGTCCAGTAATATAACACCCTCTACAGGTCGGTGCAATAAGGAAGAGTCCTTTTTTTACGGAGGATCTCAATACCCGACGGATTTTTCTTTTCCCCTCCCCGAAAAGCGTATCGCTTTTAAGGTAGTATTTTTACACTCCGTATTTCTTGTAAGTGATCATGTTTTTATAGTTAGATTATTTATTGTTCTTTTGTTAAAAATCGTTTGGAAGTGCGGCTCGAGCGCGGTTATAAAACTGAAAGTGCGGTGCATGGTGGTTAGCATCCGCGGCTAATCCTTGTAGCGGTGAAATTTTCTAGTTCTTTTTTTCCAAAATTAAGGGGTTAAATATATTTCTGCTTCGTACAACAGGGTTTCGTGGTGATTTCCTACATTGTTCAGTGTAGTATATGCTATATAGTTAATTGTATTCCTTTATTAAATTTGTTACCGCGACTATGCTAAGCTAATCAAAATGGTGGCCAAAAAAAAAGCGTCGCGCAAAACTAGAGCTGGCGTGCACGCGCGCGGTCATTTTTTGTTATATAATGTTCCAACGTTTTTCTCGATTTTTCCATTTCCCCCCCAACACCAGACCGTAAACAGACGCCATGGCGGACGCAGAGCAGCAGTTTATGGAGACTGCGGAGGAGAACGGGTATGAAGGTGGAGAGAATGGAGCGGAGGGTTACGAGGGCGGCGAGAGCGCAGAGCTGCAGGCCGGAGACGGGGAGAACAATGGAGCCGGAGACGGCACTCAGGACGGAGACGGAGGCCGGATAGAAGCGAGCAAAAGCGAAGAAGATGCAGGGTACGTAACGCTGCATTATTATCTGCACCGCCATGTTGAGTCCTATTGTTTTTACCCCCCTGAGTTTATTTTTTTTTCCCGTTGTCTTTTGTTCGCGCCATGCGTGTATCGCTCTAACAGGGGGAAGGGCGCTCGCGCACTGCACGCGACAGTGAATCGATTCTTCTTTACCCCAGGCATTTTGGAACGAAGAGTCGACTCGGAGTCGATTTCACGCGCGGTTGATTCCGATTAGATTCGCGCCGTATTATTTACAGAAAAGAAAAGCAAAACATGCATGCACGTCTTCTAGAACGCAGAAATCACATATGCCCTAGGGGGCAGTATGACGTGTTCCCAGCTAAGATCTCAGATATGCATTTTATACACCGAACATGCCAGAATTTAAGTTTTATCATAGGACGTATGCATCAAGATTTGCCATTCTTATGCCTGCTCCTAGTTTCCCTGTTTCAGACTGGATTTTGCTTCTTTAAAAGGGATTTCTAAGAAAATATTTTTTATTGGGGCCCGAGTTGTTGGTAGACCGATATCCCAGGGATGATGAGTTGGGAATCCTAAAATGATTTAAACAAGAATAAAATGTTATACGAGTCTCTCCAAACATTTGTGCTGAGAACAAACCTTTCATTTGTTGAGTTATTGCTCTTAAAGCTTGTAATGGAAAGTCGCCAGTTTTAGGAGCGCTAACATTACTTCCGCAGGAATGCAACACATTTTGGTGCATACATTTTATAATAAAACTACGCTTGTCTAGTTATGTCTTGCATGGCCATAAAGTGGCACTGCATTAAATATTGCTGGGCTAAAGCATCATGAATATGTTTCAGGTTGGGTGTTGCTTACACCACTCCACTTCCACATTTCTTTTTCAATGATTTGATTTTTGCAACAATATTGATATATATTGTGACGGACTGGCTACGTTAGTTTGATTTGAACCACATTGTAACTTTAATGTGTATTGTTTCTCACGCACACACTTTATTTATATTGCTCCAGATTCCCTCTTTGCCAAATGTATATTGATTTTAATTCCCCCTACATGTGAATGACTGTTCTTCAGCCCAGGATAAAGCTGTTATTTAAGATGAACCAATCCTTCTCGCAAAAGCTGGTCATGGCTCTAATAGGGTCATGTAATTAAACAGAAACTCTTTATTTCAGGAGTGCTTTAACCATGTCTTAATGTTTATTGCAGTGCACTCAAATTAAAAAAGTTAGTTTTTTTTTTGGTGCACTTTGTCATACCCTCGTTCTGTTTGCCATCTTTCATTGATTGTCCTACATCCTCCCACCACATTACATGCCAAAATGCCACCTCTGCCTAAAGTTAATGCATCTTTCATTCAGGCAACTACACCCTTCTCCTTTTCCCCCTTATTGTTTTTAATCTTTATGTTGAAGTACCGATACTTTATTCCTCTAGGAAAATGTTTGTTGGGGGACTCAGCTGGGATACTAGTAAAACGGATCTCAAAGATTACTTCTCTAAATTTGGTGAGGTGACAGACTGCACCATTAAAATGGACCCAAACACTGGACGATCAAGAGGATTTGGGTTCATTCTGTTCAAAGATTCGGCAAGTGTAGAAAAAGTAAGTTTTGTTGTTTTTGTTTTTCGAGCGACCGCCAAAGCACTCCAAAGTCTTAACTCTGATTCCCCCCACCTTAAAGCCGAATATCAAAGCGTCTGGTTGCTTATCTTATCGCTAGGTTCTAGCACAGAAGGAACACCGGCTCGACGGGAGGCAGATCGACCCCAAGAAAGCCATGGCCATGAAGAAGGAACCAGTCAAAAAAATCTTTGTTGGTGGGCTGAACCCGGAAACAACGGAAGAAAGGATCAGAGAGTACTTTGGCGCCTTTGGAGAGGTAGAGCCTTGACAATTATGCAGCTCTAAACGTGACCTTATAGGGTTTGTTCTTCTGTTTAAAGTTTTGTTCTGTTCTAGATCGAGACTGTTGAGCTTCCAATGGATCCAAAGACAAACAAGAGGAGAGGGTTTGTCTTCATAACTTTTAAGGATGAAGAACCGGTCAAGAAGATCATGGAGAAGAAATTTCACAACGTCAGCGGAACCAAGGACGCAAGCGGGAAAGAGAGCCTAGTGAGTTTCTGGTTCAGCAGTAAATCGGATCTGAATGTGATTTTATGATATGGATTGTTTGATTAAAATTCGTGTTCTCCCGTTAGTGTGAGATTAAAATTGCGCAGCCGAAGGAGGTGTATCAGCAGCAGCAGTACGGTGGCGGGCGCTTTGGAGGTGGCGGTAGAGGAAGGGGACGTGGAGGTGAGCGATGGCTAAATTCACTTAACATTTTTGCGCACATTATGAAGCAGATATTTTTCTCTGTTTGACTGAGCAACAGCAAGATTTTCCTGATTCAGTGGAAATGCTTCCAATGTGGCTTTTTTGTTTTTTTTTTTCCCCCTCTTGCCTAATATCACTATGAAAATAGAGTTTAAGTTATTAAATGTATTGAGCTTTCTTTGTGTGAATGAAATCTTGGTGTTCTCACAAGGATATAATTTGTATGTCTTTGATTACAGGCCAGGGTCAAAACTGGAACCAAGGTCAAAATAACTACTGGAATCAGGGCTACGGAAACCAGGGCTATGGATACGGCGGGCAGCAAGGATACAGTGGATATGGGGGCTACGGAAACTATGACTACTCAGCTACAGGCTACTATGGTTATGGCAGCGGCTACGATTACAGTAAGAGCGCTGCGTATGTCTGCCAATCTGCTTCTGTTTAGCCAAATCAAAAGTGAGTGACCTGCATTTCATATCCTCTGATCTTGTTCTCTCATTCATTTCCAGACCAGGGCAGCACAAATTATGGAAAAACTCCAAGACGTGGCGGCCACCAGAATAACTACAAACCATACTGATCATGTTGTGCAGGTATGTCGTGTGACTGACTTTGTTGTCGCACAGTCTGATCTTAGTATATGACAAGGGGTTTGTTGACGGAACACACAATCCAAGCTCAGAACTAGACTGTTCGCAGTTGTCTGTGTTACACCGGTTAATCTGGGATGATTCGGTTGTATATTTTTAACTGAATTCCAGGACGGTCTGCCCTCTTCGTCCATATAAGCGCTATTGCTTTTCCTTAGTTTATACATATGGTATTTAATTAAATGTTTGTGTTCCTCGTCGTATGTGTACTTAATCGATGTGATGAACAAATGGAACTCGCCAGGGCTCACAAGATCGTGTTCTCACAATACCTTGGTGCGATTAGTTTTGAATAGCGACACTAACTATCCAGATCAATTTATTATCGATTCTAAAATAAAAAAATAACCTAAATAAAATGAATCTAATTCGCTCATACCCAACAGGATGCTGTGCTGCTTTGTGTGTGAGTAGTTTACAACAGGACCATTTATAGAGGAAATGCTGCAACATTTTACCTTCTCAAATGCAAACACCTGTACAGCGAAACCTCAACTCGCACTCCAATCAATTAAATTCGTATGCTATCACTGTGCGAATTGTAAACTTGCTTCGCTTATCTTTGTCTGCTGACATAAACCGGTTTTGAGCGGCTCCTGGATGTATGCATAACTTGGCCGGTGTTCGGTTGGTTTGTTCGTATGCTAAAAAAAAAATCATTCATTAGTAGCGTGACCTGAAGTGTAGGGTTTTTTTTTTTTTTTTTTTTAAGTAATGTCATTAGCTTAAATATAATTAACTGGAATGTTGTCTCCGTTAAATGGAAACGCAAAACTTAATCTGCTCTGCAAAAATGGTTCACATCTTCCAAGTAATGTTAATTATGAGCATGAACTAACATGCAGCACTTTTCTTAAAAGCAAGCACTCTTATTAACATTACCCCCGAACTATGAATCCTTTTTGCATTAAATTTTCTTCTCAATCTTTCTTTTCTTTAAAGGTGGTGCCGGAGAGGAACCTGTGACCTGATCCCAGCCGACCCCTGGGCTTCAGTCTTTTACTTTTACTGGATGTAGGCAGAATCTGGACTTCTGCTCTTTTTTTTTTTTTTTTGGTTTGTTTTTGTTTTTTGTACAGACCACAACTGAGGAACCGGGGAAAGCAAATGTCACTTTTCACGTTTTCATTTTATACCTTTTTTTTTTTTTTTTTTTTTTTTGTCCATTTTACATTTCCAGTGATGGAA
Organism: Channallabes apus; assembly: GCA_030522415.1. Lineage (NCBI taxonomy): Eukaryota > Metazoa > Chordata > Actinopteri > Siluriformes > Clariidae > Channallabes > Channallabes apus. The sequence continues at coordinate 5,849,997 of CM060113.1, read as the reverse complement.
GTGTTATTTTTACTGTACTTTTTGGTACCTTTTTGAATCTAATGTATTGTATGGTTGTATTTTACGTCTCGGCTGCATTTACCACACCTTTGGCCCTGGAGCTCTGAAAATCCTTTTCATAATAAATTTGATTTTTTTTGTTTGTTTAATTTTGTCAGTGTTCCTTTTCCTGCATAGTTATTGTTTCTCGTGTGCTCTGTTGCAAAGATGCATGGCTCACAGGCTGCAGTGATCTGAAAAGGGATTGTAAGGTTTTTTTTTTCTTCCCAGCTTTTGAAAGTTTACGGCCATTATAACTGGGTTGGGGGGGGGGGTTCCTTGCCCATTTATTAGTTTTTAGAAGATCCCTGTCTTTGGTTAATTAAAAAAAATTAAAAGTGGCTTTTGTAGTGGTAAAAGTATACCTCAGCACATACACCTTTTATCTGTAAGAATCACTGGAAACTCATTCCTGCAGTGTCTTGGACAATTTGGTGAAAATAAACTTGGTTTTTATGATTTTTGTGACGTTTAATACTGCTTAATTGTGTAACTGAACATAATGCCATGTTTAAGCTCCCACGTTATGTACAGAATGTTGAGGATTGCGTTGAATTCTTAGTCTGGTTGGTCAGAAGGTAGTTTTTAGTTTGGTGTCATGTCACATGAGTCTCCCCGAAGGGTGAGAGAAAGTTGATGCAGTTAGCATCATTATATGAAAGAAATGCAGTACGGTATACGGTTAATCTTTGAGAAAGCGATTAATTTGAGATTTTGCAAACCATGACGGTGAACATTTTCTACCAAAACAGATCTACTACAAAGTGCAGTAAACAGTACTACTTGAACCCTGTGATGGGAGAGTCCGACCGCTGTGTAAAGCCTTCTCCAGCACATCCCAAAGAATACCAATATGGTCAAGGTCTGGACTCAGGTGGCTGATCCACGTGTGAAAATGACTCTTACAATTTAAGCTCAATGAATCCTGGCATCTTCTTGGAATATTCCATCGTGTGATCAGGTAATCAGTACATTCAGGTCGTCAGCTGACTTCATTTTTTTTTGCTGAGCCGCGACCTGACCAACAAGCAGATCATGACACTCCACAGTCTTGTACACTGGGCACAATGCATGATGGGTGGCATCACTTCATCGCCCTGTCTTTTTACCCTGACATGCCCCTCACTCTGAAACCGGGTAAATTTGGACTCATCAGACCACATGACCTTTTTTTCCACTGTTCTTTATGGTCTCTAGCAAACTGAAGCATTTTCTCCAATTTAGTCTCTATAATAAGTGGTTTTCTTAAGGCTACACAGCTGTTTAGTCCCTGTCCTTGAGTTCACTATTAAACACAGCCATGCAGAGTCCTAAAACATACTAAAACAACATAAACGTACTTTAAAAACATAACAAGAAAATAGAGTATTGTTTACAACCGTTCGGTTAAATAGATTAAGTGATTTTGATCTTTTGCTGCTTTAATGAGTCTTTTGTTGTTGATTAATTCACTGATATTAGTTAAAACGGACATCTGTTGAAAAATACCACAAACAACAAACACTTGGTAAACCAGTATTGTAACGTTACTTTAATACTTTTAGTAGCTGTAACACTTCAAAAACTGAGACATTTAGCTGAGACAAATCAGACAATAAATATTATAATAAATATTAGTGCTATCGAATCTGACTGAACTGAGAATCGCAATGTGCAAAAATCAAACTATCAAAAAATGATTTGCTCAAGTACTTTATAATATAATAATGTATAATGTTATGAGTGGCATAATTAACTAACCTAAATATATAAAGGTGTTTATGCATCCATTGAACTTGTGAGTTTTTAAACAGTTTCTGCTTGAATTTCTTTGCGGGATGTCAGAATAGCCTCCCAGAGCTGCTGTTTTGATGCGAACCGCCTCCCAACCTCATACAGTGGTGTGAAAAACTATTTGCCCCCTTCCTGATTTCTTATTCTTTTGCATGTTTGTCACACTTAAATGTTTCTGCTCATCAAAAACCGTTAACTATTAGTCAAAGATAACATAATTGAACACAAAATGCAGTTTTTAAATGAAGGTTTACGTTATTAAGGGACAAAAAACTCTAAATCTACATGGCCCTGTGTGAAAAAGTGATTGCCCCCCTTGTTAAAAAATAACTTAACTGTGGTTTATCACACCTGAGTTCAATTTCTGTAGTCACCCCCAGGCCTGATTACTGCCACACCTGTTTCAATCAAGAAATCACTTAAATAGGAGCTACCTGACACAGAGAAGTAGACCAAAAGCACCTCAAAAGCTAGACATCATGCCAAGATCCAAAGAAATTCAGGAACAAATGAGAACAAAAGTAATTGAGATCTATCAGTCTGGTAAAGGTTATAAAGCCATTTCTAAAGCTTTGGGACTCCAGCGAACCACAGTGAGAGCCATTATCCACAAATGGCAAAAACATGGAACAGTGGTGAAATTACCCCAAGAGCGCAGAGACAACTCATCCGAGAGGCCACAAAAGACCCCAGGACAACATCTAAAGAACTGCAGGCCTCACTTGCCTCAATTAAGGTCAGTGTTCACGACTCCACCATAAGAAAGAGACTGGGCAAAAACGGCCTGCATGGCAGATTTCCAAGGCGCAAACCACTTTTAAGCAAAAAGAACATTAAGGCTCGTCTCAATTTTGCTAAAAAACATCTCAATGATTGCCAAGACTTTTGGGAAAATACTTTGTGGACCGACGAGACAAAAGTTGAACTTTTTGGAAGATGCGTGTCCCGTTACATCTGGCGTAAAAGTAACACAGCATTTCAGAAAAAGAACATCATACCAACAGTAAAACATGGTGGTGGTAATGTGATGGTCTGGGGTTGTTTTGCTGCTTCAGGACCTGGAAGGCTTGCTGTGATAGATGGAACCATGAATTCTACTGTCTACCAAAAAATCCTGAAGGAGAATGTCCGGCCATCTGTTCGTCAACTCAAGCTGAAGCGATCTTGGGTGCTGCAGCAGGACAATGACCCAAAACACACCAGCAAATCCACCTCTGAATGGCTGAAGAAAAACAAAATGAAGACTTTGGAGTGGCCTAGTCAAAGTCCTGACCTGAATCCTATTGAGATGTTGTGGCATGACCTTAAAAAGGCGGTTCATGCTAGAAAACCCTCAAATAAAGCTGAATTACAACAATTCTGCAAAGATGAGTGGGCCAAAATTCCTCCAGAGCGCTGTAAAAGACTCGTTGCAAGTTATCGCAAACGCTTGATTGCAGTTATTGCTGCTAAGGGTGGCCCAACCAGTTATTAGGTTCAGGGGGCAATTACTTTTTCACACAGGGTCATGTAGGTTTGGATTTTTTTTCTCCCTAAATAATAAAACCCCTCATTTAAAACCTGCATTTTGTGTTTACTTGTGTTATCTTTGACTAATAGTTAAATGTGTTTGATGATCAGAAACATTTTGTGTGACAAACATGCAAAAGAATAAGAAATCAGGAGGGGGGCAAATAGTTTTTCACACCACTGTAGATTTTTTGAGGATGCTCCAAAGGTTCTCAATGGGGTTGAGGTCAGGGGAGGATGGTGGCCACACCATGAGTTTCTCATCTTTTATTCCCATAGCAGCCAATGACACAGAGGTATTCTTTGCAGCATGAGATGGTGCATTGTCGTGCATGAAGATGATTTTGCTATGGAAGGCACGATTCTTCTTTTTGTACCATGGAAGGAAGTGGTCAGTCGATATACTTTGCCGATGTCATTTTCACACCTTCAGAGACCCTACAGGGGCCTACCAGCTCTCTCCCCATGACTCTGGCACATCCTTGTTGACGTTGCAGCCTTGTTGGGACATGGTGGCCACCAACCATCCACTACTCCATCCATCTGGACCATCCAGGGTTGCACGACACTCATCAGTAAACAAGACTGTTTAAAAATGAGTCTTCATGTATGCCTGGGCCCACTGCAACCATTTCTGCTTGTGAGCATTGATTAGGGGCCGAATAGTAGGTTTATGCACAACTGCAAGCCTCTAAAGGATCCTACACCTTGAGGTTCGCGGGACTCCAGAGGCACCAGCAGCTTCAAATACTTGTTTGCTGCTTTGTAATGGCATTTCAGCAGCTGCTCTCTTAATCCGATGAATTTGTCTGCCAGAAACCTTCTTAATTCTGCCTTTATCTGCACGAACCCGTCTGTGCTCTGTATCAGCCACAAATACTGTGACCTCCTCTTCACAGTACGATGGTCACGCTTAAGTTTTCATCAAATATCTAATGTTTTTATACCTTGTCCAAGGCATTGCAATATTTGATGCTTTTCGGCAGCAGAGATCCTTTTTCTTTCCCATATTGCTTGAAACCTGAGGCCTGCTTAATAATGTGAACAACCTTCTCCAGTACTTTTCCTTTAATTGGGCTCATCTGGCAAACTAATTATCACACATGTCTGAGATTCATTTCAGTGATCCAAAGAGCCCTGAGACACAACACCATGTATGAGTTTAATTTAAAAACTAAACATTTAATGTTCATGACACTTTCATCCAATTTGCATAATAATTTGGAACGCGGTGTAAATATAATTTAGCAATAAATTTAGTATTTAAATATTTATACATGCTTTTTCCTCAAGTGTTTTGGCTGACTCTATATATCAGATTTGGGTCAGATCCTATTTGACCGATCGTTATCAGTATGTAGACTTAAATGGTGATTATTCTGCATGTTCTCTAGTGGAGTTTGGCGTTCCGCAGGGTTCAGTTTTAGGCCCACTGCTTTTTTCCCTTTACATGGTTCCTCTGGGCAACATAATCCGTAAGCATGGTATTAGTTTTCATTGTTATGCTGACGACACACAGTTATATGTCTCAGCAAAACCTGATGAGAAAAACCATCTTACTAAAGTTGAGCAATGTGTACAGGACATAAGAAATTGGATGCTAATTAACTTCCTTCTGCTTAATCCGGATAAGACAGAAGTTCTAGTCATAGGACCGCATACAGCTAGAAGTAAAATCTTAGATCACACCGTAACTTTAGATGGCCTTTCTGTTCCATCAAGTGCAACAGTAAAAGACCTCGGCGTGATTATAGACTCCAGCCTTTCATTTGAAGCTCATGTAGATAATATCACCAGGATAGCATTCTTTCACCTCAGAAATATTGCCAAGATAAGAAATATATTGTCGCTAAACGATGCAGAAAAACTAGTTCATGCTTTTATCACTTCTAGGTTGGACTATTGTAATGCCTTACTGTCTGGTTGTTCAGTTAGGTGCATAAACAAGCTTCAGCTAGTCCAGAATGCAGCAGCGAGAGTCCTCACTAGAACCAGAAGATATGAGCACATCACCCCTATCCTATCTTCACTGCATTGGCTCCCTGTGAAATTTCGCAGATTTTAAAATACTACTCTTGACATATAAAGCATTAAATGGTCTCGCGCCGCAGTATCTGAGCGAACTACTAGTGTCTTACGATCCACCACGCCTACTTCGGTCAAAGGATGCAGGCTGCTTGTCAGAACCGCGTATTATGAAAACTACAGCTGGGGGCGGAGCTTTTTCTTACAAAGCCCCACAATTATAATAGAGTATTATGGTGAACTGGTATGTTTAGATGCTGTCTTCCTCACTCTCATTTGATCACTCAGGTTTGTTGACGGTGAGGTGATTGTTTGCTTTACAACTCAGGGAGCCCTCATGTTTGTGTTTCCTTCTGGCTCTCCCTTTTAGTTATGCTGTCATAGTTAGTCCTGCCGGAGTCCCTGCTTGCATTCTACAGTAAATATACATTCACATTATACCGACCCTGAACACAGGATTAAGCGGTATAGAAAATGAATGAATGAATTATACATTATGTGACTGTGACCATACCTAACTGCCATCTCTCCTCCTCTTCTTTTTCTCCCCTCTTTCTCTTTCCTCTCCCCCTGTCTCCCCCTTTCACTCTTTCTCTCTCTCTCTGTCGAGCTACACATGTCATTCCTGAGCTGCCAGTGATCCAGACTCCCTCTGCCCTCCGGACCTGTCTGATCCATCCTGGTGTCCCGTTTCTGGTTGGAGGTCTCGTCGCATGGATGCCCCGTGTGTCTCTTTGGGATGCGTCTGGTGTCTGGGGATGATTCTCTCTACTTAGAAGACGGTTCTGGCCTCGACTGGTGTTAGCAGCTGTTTCTCTGAGGACTTGACAGTTCGATAGTTCAGGACTGGAACTTTCTACAGGTCTGAGTCTCCAATAACTACTGGACTCCATTTTAACATCAATTAACATCATGTGTTATAGCTGAACCGAACACTTAACACTGTATAAATGCAGATCATTTCCTGCTATCTGTTTCACCCAGATGACGATGGGTTCCCTGTTGAGTCTGGTTCCTCTCAAGGTTTCTTCCTATTACCATCTCAGGGAGTTTTTCCTTGCCACTGTCGCCCTCGGCTTGCTCACCAGGGACTATCTGAACATTTTGATTCATACACATTCACATTCCATACAAACTTAAATAATTCTTTTGATTGTGTAAAGCTGTTTTGAGACAATGTCAATTGTTAAAAGCGCTATACAAATAAAATTTTATATATCTCCGTCTAGGACCCTCTGTAATTGGGGACGATGGAGGCCAGTGTTTATTATTGTATTCACTCCCATTTTACGATGGCGGTGAGACCTCCAATCAACGCTCATTCACACACTACGGACAATTTGGGAAGCTCTGTGAAAAACCAGCACTCTCATGAGGGTGCCCAAACTTATGCTCTCAATCATAAATCAGGGTATAAAAGTCATGCACTTTTTTCTTCTTCTTCTGCCTAGATCCTGGGTCATGTGTACTCGTGTAAACATTGCAAATGTTTCAGTTTAAAAAAACAACAACACTTGACTCGGATGATATGTTTGTGTCACAGTTTAATAAAAGTAATAAAAACTCAGCAAACAACATTCTGGAGAAAAACTCATCGGGAAGCAAATATATTTGGGTAAAATTGAATAGGTTCAAATATGATTTATGAATTATGTTGACTTAATTATTACACACTTTGTTATATGGCATTTGTCCTAAATCACTGATATAACGGGACCGCTTTGAAGTGTGTATGCGTTTACCTTATCAACCCCCCCACTTCTAATTAAATCTAATGATTTCCCCAAAAAAATAATAATACAAAGTACCGTATGTACAATAAGCATCATTAACAGGATGCCCAGACATCCCATGCACAGTCTCTTTTCTTTGTATTCTGCCGATGAAAAATACCTGAAATAAAGCTGTAAACAAATGAAAAACACGTTTTGAGTGCTCGTGTCTATACACATCTTAAAAAAAAACAAAAAAAAACTTCAAACGGAAACTGAGTGAATCCAGTGAGAGCTGGTCGATGGGGAAATGTAGCAGCGTCCCAGCAGACATGCGTTCTCCACAGGAGGCACGTCACAGGCTCAAATGTCCATCTCGAACTGGTTGTCGTCAGCTACATACGGGGGGGGGGACAGAAACGGTGTGTTAGCAGGAGCAGATACGGACTTTTGTCTTCTACACTTGATGTTTTATCTGGAGTAACGGCATTGGTGAAGCATAATGTCCTGGATTATGTTTTCCTCCTTCCTCGGCAGTGGTATATGATAAGCGGCACGTTTCTATCTAACGAACCTTTCGAACCCTTTAAACCTTGAGCCATGATTTTTCTTATGCTACTCGTCTGCCGGTTTATTCAGGTTTGCTTTACCTGCCGCCTCCTTGTCCTCCTCCTGCTCCTCTTTCAGCTCCTCCAGTTTGCCCAGAGGATGATTGGAAGGAATCGTCACCCCGGGGATCTGGGGCAGGCAGCAGGGCGGGGTCCGGGCGATTGGCGAGTTCCTACACTCAAGCAGAAACTTTCTGTCGTAGATGATCCGAGTGCCTGTGGATGTGAAGGATTCACACCTGGGTTACACGTATATGCAGAAAACAACTGCTCACAAGTTCAACTGATTTTAAAGAATTTGTGTGATTGGATTCGCTGATTTCTTTTTTACTGATAATTACGTGGGCTGTTCGAGTCAAAGCGGGACATTTGATTGTTACACATATCTCAGTGTTTCACTACTGCTTGTGGAGCTTCAAGGTAGAAAGTTCTCTCAGTACGCCGGCGCCACGATCGAACTGTCTGTCTGGCCTCCCAGGAACTCCTTTAATTTAATCCCAAATCCCGGTTTGACTCAAACGTCCCTCGAAACATATGTAAGACTGTTGCTGCACGAAGTATCTAATCTAACTTTTTTGTTTTTACTCTACTAATTACAAATGATTCAGCTTACATTTTCATTTAATATCGGAAAAATCTGTTCGGATGATATTATATCAAAATATAATTTTTAATCTAATCAGCTGTTTTTTTTTCCCACCTGAGGGTGAATATTAATGCATTACAAAATGTTTCATATCATCCTTTTGATTATTTATTTATTTAATTTTTGACCAACAACAACATTTATTAAAACGGAGTTATTGAACGTTATTATTATAAAAGTCGTGCACTTTTTTCTTCTTCTTCTTCTATGGAACAGATGTTGTGTCTGTTTTATGGATATTAAATTTAATGAATAAAAATGTACTTAAAATCATAAATAACCCTGAACAAGGTGACTGAAAACTATTTTACGACCCTAAAAAAAAATTCGATAACCCTGTGTTCATTTCTTATAAAATTCATCATTTTCATCGTTATTTTTATTATTTTCAGTGTTAAACATCATGAGTTGTTATTGACCATCAAATTATTTCGCGGGAAACAAACAAAAATAAAGAAATCACACAGCTCTCGGTCTGAACAAAGGCATTGGAGTAGCTCACACTGTGCTTTTTGTCCCGCGCGTCAGGGGAGACGCACTCGCGCGGATCTGAATGAGAGACGAGACGACGAGGCTTTGGCATCCGTGTTGAAGTTCTAGGAAATCTGAGCACATGCTCAACAAGTTGGAGGGAGCCATTTTGTGGCAGGCCAGACCACATGGGTGTTACATAAGGTCTGAATGTGTACAAACAAGGCACACACACACACACACACACACACACACACGGGCAGCCTGAGTATACTCCCTGATTTCATCTTTATGGTGAAGTTTAAAGCCTTTAACACACACGGCTGTAAGGCGCGGCCCGGCGCGGTACGAGGGCTGGCGGTCACTCAGAGTCGAGCTGCACTATATACACACACACACACACACACACACACTCTCGATCAAGAAGCAGAAAAACATGTTACGCAACCTTGTCTATTTCGTGCACTGTGTTCTTGATGGAAAAAAAAAAAGAAAGTACTGAAGGAGAAGAGACGAGGAAGTAGAGACGCTGCGAGCAAAACACCAAGGTTCTGCTTTACCTCAACACAAACTGTACTCGGGCTGTTCATGAGTACAATTCAGGTTTACAGAAATCTCGAGTTTATGGTGAAGTCTGACTTATAAGGGAAAACTTCCGGACAAAAGGACTGCAAACACGCCGGATCTATTCCATCTGAGTCGGTTAACACATATACTGTACAGCCAACCTGTGTTTGAGTTACTGATCTGAAGGTTGACGGTTCGAGACGTCACTCGCCAGGTTGCTGCTGTTGGGTCGTTAAACGAGGCCCTTCACCCTCACTGTCTGCTCCAGGGGTCCTGTACTGTAGAATAACTCTCATCTGCCCAGATTAAAGAATTTCACTGTGCAGTAGGTATATGTGGCGAACAAATGTGTGTGTGTGTGTGTGTGTGAGTGAATCCTGGATGATTTCTTTCTAGTCCAGACTGTACTGTACATTCATGCAGCTTTTTTTGTGAGCATTTAAGGTGATTACACAAGAATGAAAAAAAATTCAGGCTGCATTTTGGGCTTTTTCAGCCACATCTGTTTCACATCACACCTTTATTTATTTATTTATTTATTTATTTATTCCTTTTCTAAAAGCCTTACAGCCTTGAGAAACGTCTCCCAGTGTGTTCAAAGTATCAAGTAACGGACGAGAAACTAGAAATGATTAATACTTCAAGGAAACCTGCTTGAGGAATTACACAACTACAAACTGAGCTTTCTTTCTGTGTGTGTGCCACATCCTTCTTCTTCTTCTTCTTCTTCTTATTATTATTAATAGTACTGCCTTGTGATCTAATGCACCGCTCAACCGTAACCGTCTCCTTCTTCCACTAATGTTAATATTTTCGATTTCACTCACTGCATTTTGACAAAAAAACAAAACAAAAAAACCCTCTCCAAGTCAACTTTACTACACACGACCTCAGCGTTACTTTGGCCGGAACAAAAAGTTCTGGGTTATTCCTGAAATGCAACAGCTGTGGAAGTAGGGAAGGGTGGCTTTCCAAGAAAAATCCCTCCTACTTGGCGAGGCATGGCTGGTATTCCTATTTAATGAAGACTGTGGGACAAAAGCAGGAACAATCTGAGAGCAGGGTCAGGGTCGACGGCGTATCGAGTGTGGGGTTTTTTTCTTCTTTTTTGTGTGTGTGTGTGTGAGTGTGTTGTTTTTGAACAGCTCAGGAGTGCAGTATCTCTGGAACAAACAAGCTGTGAATAGATAACGTATCATATAATGTTATGTAAAGAAAAAAAAACATCTGTTCTGTGCGATAAAGAAGCAGCCGTTGAGTAATTAACTTAGGATGTTTATCCAGTTTACAGGAAACTTTGGTACAGAAAGCCTGCAACAGTTGTATGCAGAGTTGCAGTGAGACAGAAAAACACTGCATGCTGGTTTACAGATGTTGACTTCCAGCCAAGCACCGAAAAGCTAAATTCATCTATTTTTTTTCTCCATATATTGATTTGATTTTAGAAACAAGAATCCTCCATTTACATTTGGTGCAAAAATCAAGAGCTTTTCACCCACTTGATTCCAAGTTCTTGTGTGTAATCTGGATTTGTGTAGTTTCTTTATGATCACCATGCACACTCCGATCCTTGCTCGGTCACACTGGACCCCTGTTTTGGGAAGAAGCATGTGCTCACCTCCTGGTGTGGTGGAGAACAGGGTTCCTCCAGGCGTCTGGCTGTAGAGGTCTGGGAGCTGGGACCAGTCCTTCAGCTGGATCACACGGGTCGGGATGGGACAGCTCCTGGTCTTCTGCGTGTTGGCGGACATGGTGGACCTACAAGCTGGAGGAGTTCTGGAGAAGAAGCAGACAATAAAGCTGTCCCACTGCTGATTACTATTCTTTATTCTGACTTCCTTACTTATCTGCTCTTCCCTCTTTTTTTTCTTTTCTTTTGACTCCCTTTGCTAAACTAAACTAACCTGATTTCTAAAAGCACATTGTTGCAGAAGGAGACCAGTTGCAGGAGCAGCTGTACTTTTCCACAGCAGGAACTACAGTAGTGGGTGCAGGGTGTGTGTGTGTGTGTGTGTGGATATTTAACACCAACAGACAGGACGTGCTGATCAGGGTTGCCAGATTGGGTGGTTTCTTGATCACAAAAAAAAACACCCTAAACTACTTGCATGTTAAAATTGAGAATTAAATGTAGTTTAGTTTAAACTCTGGTTAAGTACCCAGTGATGCCTCTACGCCTCTACCTAAAGAAAGTGACGCGGCGGTACTTTTAATAACCTCTTTCAATTTCACATCTGTACACTGATCAGCTTCCGGGGGCGTCATTACTAATGTCCACCAGCATGTTCATTATATTATAGACCTCGAACATTTTAACACAGAACTTGAAATAAAGGACTAATGAATATTTTCCTCCTATTACTTTATTCACATTTAAGCATTTAGCAGCCGACCCTTATCCACAGAAACGTTTATCTTCCTATACATCTGAGCAGACTTGGTGGTTGTGGGATTTGAAACTAGGACCTTCCAAACCGTAGTCCAATGCTTTAACCACTGAGCTACCCCTGACCCCTGACCCCTGGACTTTATAACATACTGAATATCCAGGTTGGTTTGCCATGTATCAGATTTATCTAACACTAGAGGTTAGACCTGTAGCTCCATCTGCGTGCAGATCCTGACACCTACATGCTACCGTTACCTGCGAATGAAGTGTGTGGTCAACTCGCTGCCGCTCCTCACGCTGCTCCAAACTTCTGCCTGTCGTATGCGCTGTGGCAGTCGACGCTCTGCAGTCTGATCCGGGTTTCAGGAGCCCTGAGCTCGACCTGACTTACCTGTTTTGCCGTAGTCATAGATGCCTGCTGTTATAGTGGGTGAGGAACGCCTGTGACATGACCGCAGGACGGCTTAGAAGTCAGAGATGAAGCTGCCTACTGTTATAGGAAGGAGGAACGCCTGTGATGGTGAACACCTCGCACAACAACACACACACACACACACAGAAATTCAGTATAATAGATAAACAATGTGTTGTGTATGATATGTATTTCTAGTTTGGAAACAGAGTTCCGGGTTCGATTCCCGCCTCTGAGTTTGTGTGGGTTTCCTCCGCATGCTCCAGTTACTTCCCACAGTCGTGCAGGTCAGGCCGTAGTTTGTGAATGAGGGTGTAAATGCTGACAGGAGGATTGGGAAGAAGTACAAGGCTCAGTTGTAGGAACCGCTGCAGCAGTTGGACTATAGAGCTTCCTAGATGGATGATGGATGCATCTTCTTACAATATCTTTCATTTTATAAGTTTTATAATGGATAATGCAGAAAAAAAGTGTATTTCACACAAAAAAATAAAAAATGAACAAAAAAATTGCATGCTGGATTGCAATCTGGCAACCCTGAATACGTGACCGGGATCATGTGACGGGGGGAGGTGGGGGGAGGGATCCACTTGGGCAAAAGTAAAAACAGAATTCACCACGTGCTCGAAATAGGACGCGAGCACGTGCTCCGGAGCGAGTCCGCCATTACTGCTGCGTTTATACGCGTTCGGTTTCACGAGGTCACGTGAACGCGCGCCAACAAATACGCGCGTGCGGCTGTTTGGAAGAATTTCCCCTTTCCCCTTCCCAGAATTCCTTGCACTTAACAGCGTTGAAACAGCATTTTTTATTTATTTATTTGTTTTTTATTTATTTCGTAATGTGTTTGTTACATGAAATAAAAATTATACAGGAGTTATTATGAACTGGTGCAGTGTGGAGTGACGTCATTCTCTAAATTCCTTATTATTACACTGTGGAATCGAAATCTGACCCTGAACATTTGGAGCTGATTCAGTCCGTTGATTCTGATTCAGCTGATTCTGTTGTCGGGAATCGATTCTCAGCTCATAATTTCAACAACGAAACTCCTATGTTTATGTAATAATTAATGTAAAGCCATGGTACACGTCATCGAGAACTGTACAGTGCAGAATCGAAAATCACTTCCGTTATCGAAAATTTCGAATAGATTATTTGAATCATGTCACTCGATTGTGTCGATTCTATTTTTAACGCGCATGCGCACTGCTTGTTTACACACGCTTATAGAATCGACTCCGTGGATACCGATTCACAATCCTAATTTATACTATTCGCTATACTCACATTATTTTGTTAAATATATGCTCCGATTTGACTCAACAACCAGGTTAGAATTGAGTTAATATTTTCCGAAGCGTTAATAGTGATTCAGCTCGTTCATACGCCAGTTACCGAAAAATGCATTGTGTAGAATTGATTCAAGTGATTGAGTCGACTCTTCCCCCCCCCCCTTTTGGATCACGCATGCGCACTACTAGTTCACGCGCGCGTATTGGTGGTAGAATTCTCACACCGGTGGATTGCAAATCAGATCGTCAAGGTAGCTTTGATTATTTTAGGCAAATAATATGCATTTAATGCTATGTTTAAATTATTTTGTTCACTGGACGCGTGTCAGATAAAGGGTGCTGGTTGTGTATAGTTAGCATAGCTAACCGGTGGAACTAGCCAACAGATGAATGGAATAAAATGTTTTAGTTTTTTCTTAAACGCATTATCAGTCAGTCTTCACTGTCGGGTTGCATGTGGTTTACGAAATGCAAATTGGCGTTTACATGTGAACCGTTAAAATACCGCTACGCATTGTGAACTTAACGCTGTTCCTTTGTGATGTATCAGTGCTGCGCTCTAAACCGGAAACAGCGGAATCTGGCCCAGGGGTCTGATTTAAATGTGGAAATGGAGATATTTGTGTATTTTATTGTACAATTAACCTGGAATATATTACAGAATGTGCCGGGGTCGTGCTGGCAAAATTGTAAAGTTACTGGGGAAAAAAACCCGCGTTTGGAATATTGCAGTCCGGAACGCTCGTCGATGTGATTGGCTATTTTATAGCATGGGGGCGGGGCTTATTCTAATTGTTCTGTGAGTTCAGTCAGCTTTTTACCGGAACCGCGAAAGTGGACCTTAAACCTCGGCATACGAATTTAATCCGATTCGGAGGTTAAGATTTTCTTCTTAAGAATTTCTTAAAATGTTTTATTGTGAAATAATGTAAATGCAGGTAATCTGTTCCAGCCAGTCTTCCCTAAATCTTGCACAAAATACAAAACAAATATGTACACTAGAATGTAATCACTAAGGTCGACTGGGTTTCCACTGACACGAACAAGTTTTGACCGGCTCTCAGGCGCGCACACGGCCGGCTTGGTTTTTGCCGGAAATCCTTGTTCTTGTGTTTAATGGGGGCTCACAGACCATGTAGGTGCATACTGCCACCTGCTGTACAGAAGGGTGTAAATACGCAAGTGTGCCTGAGAACAGAGCACAAAAAAAAACCCAATTGGCGCTTTTCCACTGCATAGTACGGCACGACACGGTTCAGTTCACTTTTGGGGGGTTTTCCACTGGGAACAGTACCTGATACCTGGTCCGTTTTTTAGTACCACCTCAGCCGAGGTTCCAAGCGCGCCGAACCGTTACCGAAACGTGACGTGTAAACTCTGCTGGTCACTGATTGACCGGAGAAAATCGTCATTACTGCGTCACTGAACTTGCGACACGAGACACAACAGAACCGCTATACAGTATTTAGAACAGCCAGAGAAGGATCAGACGCACCTTTTTGTATTAACCAAAATTTTTCTTTGGCTGCCATCAGCCTCTTTTGAAACAAACTCCTTCGTCTCGCTGTTAAAAACATCCACATGCCGAGAATGAAGAACACCATGCCGTCGATATGCTGCATTGTTGTGTGTTTTGTTTGTGCACGTTTACGATGACGTCACGGCAGTAGAGGCGCCGCAACTAAAATGACACGTGAATAATCCCGCCCACTCTAAAGCGTTAATAAACTGCAGTGGAAGCGCAAACCGAGCCGAACTGAGCCGAACCGAAGTGAGCTGTACTGAACCGTGCTGTGCCGTACTATGCAGTGGAAAAGAGGCAAATGTGAACGCTGGGCCACATTTGATCTGGACCTCGGTCCTCTATTTAGTGATGTCTGATCTAGAATGTAGAAAATGAATCAAAACCTTTGACTGGTACGGTGTGTTTGCTCACTTAACCTTATTTTTTAATTTTTATATTCTGTAGAGCTGCTTTGTGACCGTGATCATTGCTAAAAAGTGTAATATAAATAAAATAAAAAAATCTAATTAAAAATTAAGTAGAATAATTGTGAGTCCACCAGTTGTTGAAGACTTAATCTTGCAAAAGACTAGTTTATATTAATAATATTAGGCTTATTTATAGACTTGTTAGTAATAGAATTAATCAAATAGTTATTTTTTTTCTCTATCAAATCTCAAAACTGTCCTAATCTTATCATGATAATTATTCTTGAAATATATTATTAGTAATGTGTTCAGTTTGTTTAAGCCTTAACCAAAAACAAACAAACAAACAAACAAACAAACAAAAAACCTCTGTCTCTTCGTAGCATGTCAGACGGAGAGGGTTTCGTGGTGCGAGTGAGAGGATTGCCCTGGTCTTGTTCAGCAGATGAAGTCCAGAGATTCTTCTCAGGTAAAATAAATAAGTAAATAAACCTTGTATATCTATTTAAGCTCTTGTCCCGATGCAGATGTAAACACCTCGCGTCTCACTTGTGCTGCAGAATGTAAGATCGCAAACAACGGCACGAGCATACACTTCACCTACACGAGGGAAGGGCGGCCGAGCGGAGAGGCGTTTGTGGAGTTTGAAAGCGAGGAAGATCTCAAGATCGCAGTGAAGAAGGATCGAGAAACCATGGGACACCGTTATGTAGAAGGTGAGGGTGGAGAGCGGTCAGGCTCATGAGAGTGACGTGACCAGGCGCTGATGGACCGTTGTGTCGTTTCAGTCTTCAAATCCAACAGTGTGGAAATGGACTGGGTCTTAAAGCACACCGGACCCAACTGTCCAGACACGGCGGGAGACGGCCTGGTCAGACTCCGAGGTCTGCCCTTTGGCTGTAGCAAAGAGGAGATTGTTCAGTTTTTTGCAGGTAAGTCCACCAGCACTTAGGGGTTTATATCTCACACCTCATCAATAATAAACGCTCAGTTATTTTATAAGTCAATGTTTTATAGTCTGTGATTATTATTATCATTATTATTATTATTATTTTTGTTACATTAGGTCAGTAGTCATGTACAGAAGACTAAAAAGTCACTTTTATATTCTTACCTTATAACTGAAAGGTTGCCTGTGTGCCTCATGTTAAGACTTTTGCATGATAAGGAGTCATAGGAGGTTTTTCCACTGCACACTCATAAACAATACCTGCACAAGAAAAGGGTACCAAGAGAACCTGGTGTCAATCTGCGTTATCGTTATACTTTTATACTCAGGACATACAGTAGGACATTTTGGATATGAAGTTATTGCTTTTAGTTGCTAAAAATGATGGAATGAAAATAACACTGGGTTTTATTTATCAAGCTTGAATACAAGGAGAGTTATTAATAAATAAAAAAGTGTGCATTTACTTATGAAATTTTGTATTAATGAAAATCCTGTGAATTTCCTGTAATAAAAAATAAAATAAAATTATGCAAACCTAGATCGAGTTTAAATCATATCATGAATAACCACACTGGTAATGTGTAAGTAATAAATTAATCTGTAATATTTTCTTAAACTCCCTCATTACAGACCGACGTATAAAAAAAGCTCGATCAAAATATTGGCATCCTCATGTTAATTCACCAGGACTCGGACCAAATGTACCTTGGAGTTAATTTTGAAAGCCATTAATATTATTTCCATTATTCCAAAAGTGTGAGCTCCTGCCAAACAAACTAAAATTATATTATTCACGATTAGCGGCGCAACGATTAATCAACATTTAATCCGATTAGTTGGCAACAAATTTAATTGTTGGTTTGTTCATGATGTCATCGCGCATCACCTTAACGCACATAATTGCTGTCTGCCATCTTTAATTTTTATTTCCTAGTTATATTTTATTGCGACTATTTTGATTCATTGACTGTTGCTAAAACACACTAATTTTATAAAAACGATCAAGAACCATAAAAGCAGAGCGAATAAGACGAGCTCACTGGTTCTGTTTACTGAAAAACAAAATCCATCCAAGATTCACGGGTTCACTCGTTCTGCCATCCACGACTAGCTAGCAAAGAAAAGTTAGCTGTCAAACATAACTACATACTTACAAAAACAAATATTAAGTTCGTCTCAGGAAACAAACTTTTAAACAACAATTTAAAACAAAACAAAAAGGAAAAAAAAGTCTATAATGTGTGCAGTGGAAAACAGCCTATGGATACCTTATGGGTACCTGATGAGACTTTCTCATACCATAATAATACAATCTGTGTAACGTTATCACACGTTTAGTACATTTGCACCTCATCTAGTATTTCCATGTAACCTCATTTCTTATGTACAACCTTTAATTCCCTTAGCAGACTATAAATCTTTGTCAATGGGCTTGTGATTTAATATGTCCCCCACTGGGGTTATCTGTCCTTGGGTTGAAGGGTTGGAAATCGTGCCAAATGGGATAACATTGCCGGTGGACTTCCAGGGGAGGAGTACGGGGGAGGCCTTCGTGCAGTTTGCTTCACAGGATATAGCTGAAAAGGCTCTAAAGAAACACAAGGAAAGAATAGGGCACAGGTGGGGATGGTTGGTTGGTTGGCTGGATAAGTTGCTTTTCTTATGGTGTACACCTCTCAACAATTATATGCACTGCAGAAATGGCAAGACCTTCTCTAAAAACAAAACGAAAAAAAAAACAACAAAGCATCAAATAACCGCTAGCGTTAACAATCACACACAGCTTTTCAAAAGTCGAGTCCCAGTTGTTATGAAAGCGCATGTTAGTGCTGAGTGAGTCATCGCACGTACTCGTGAATCATCTGTTCTTCACTTCACCTACAGCGTTCAGAGCGGTCGAGTGGATCGACTCCGGTGGGGACGTGACTCAAACGTTTGAGTTTTAAGGCGGAAACTGTGCCAGAGCTGTAGCGCTACGGAAGATTGTGGGGGGGAAAAGTAACACAGTTAATGCACAATACACACAACGGCTTTTTAAAATGTATATATATTTATTGAACTCATTGACCTTGTGTTTGTTGCCAAACGCCTCTTTTCCACTGAAGTGAAGCAGGTGCTAGGTCACGTCTGTGCTAGCGTCGGGTCAATAGCGAAGAACTGTTTTATTTCCCCCCCCCCACCCCCCCACGGGCTACAGAGTCTCGCCAGTAAGTCACTGTATACGTCCTTACACTTCTCTACTTTCTCTAGCAGCAAAAAATAAATAAAATTAAAAATGCTAGCGGCAAGAATCAGTATGCTTAGTGAGCCGTCCTCCTGGCTTTATCGTTACTAGAAAGCATTTCAGCTGCTCATTGCATATTGAATTTATTTTTAAAACCAATGTCGGTCACAAATTTTTAATTGGTTGTGACAATCCCGCCCCCCCAGCACTTAACGACCCCAAGTGTCGGTGCCACCATGGAACCGGGTTTTCTGTCCACAAGTGTTTTGACTGTCTAAAAACAAAAGACCCGCTTCGAAATCAGGCACCGGTTTAACTCCGGAACCGTCTCGGTGGAAAAGGGGTGAAAAAGTTTTACAAGGATTTTGCAGCTCAACACGGCCCTCGGCCAACTTTTATTTTTAATTTGATAACATTTCCAAGTCACAAAAATGATGGATCTCTCTGATTTGGATTCTCAAAATCATGTCAACACGTCCGAAGACAAGACATTCAAGTACTTCTGCTGCTGTTACACAAATTTATTGTGAAGTTGTGCATTCAGGCGACACCCAAAACACACAAGAAAAACACTACACGTCTTTACCGCCACACACAAGCACCATGTACAGTGGTGTGAAAAAGTGTTTGCATGTTTGACTAATATTTAAAACAATAAACTGTGACAAAGATGACACAAGTAAAGACATCATGCAGTTTTTAAATTAAGGTTTTTATTATTTGGGGAAAACAAAATCCACAACTACCTAGCCCTGTGTGAAAGTGTTTAACTCTGGTTTATCACACCTGAGTTACATTTCTCTAGCCACACCCAGGCCTGGTTACTGCCACACCTGTTTACAATCAAGAAATCACTTAAATAGGACCTGCCTGAGGAAGTGAAGTAGACCAAAAGATCCTCAAAAGATAGACATCATACCGAGATCCAAAGAAAAACAAAAACAAATGAAAAAAAAAAAAAGATATCTATTAGTCTGGAAAAGGTTATAAAACCATTTCTAAAGCTTTGGGAGAACCACAATGAGAGCCATTATCTACAAACGGCAAAAACATGGAACGGTGGAGAACCTTCCCAGGAGTGGTTGGTCGACCAAAATTACCCCAAGAGTGCAGCGACAACTCGTACAAGTGGTCACAAAATCACCACAGCAACATCTAAAAAACTGCAGGCCTCAGTTCCCTCAGTAAAGGTGAGTGTTCATGACTCCACCACAAGAAAGAGACTTGGGGGCAAAAGTGGTTTGCATGGCAGAGTTCCAAGACCAAAACCACTGCTGAGCAAAAAGAACATAAAGGCTCGACTCAGGTTTACCAGAAAACATCTTGATGACTGACGAGACAAAGGTTTAATCTTTTGGAAGGAGTATATCCCATTGTGTGGTGTAAAAGTAAGACCGCATTTCAGACAAAGAACATCATACCAACAGTACAGTATGGTGGTGGTAGTGTGATGATCTGGGGCTGTTTCACTGCTTCAGGACCTGGAAGACTTGCTGTGATCGATGGAACCATGAGGGAGAATGTCCGTACATCTGTTTGTGACCTCAAACTGAAGTGAACTTGGGTTCTGCAGCAGGACAATGATCCAACGTACACCAACAAGTCCACTTCTTAATGGCTGAAAAAAACCAAAATGAAGACTTTGGAGTGGCCTCGTCAAGTCCTGACCTGATTCCAATTGAGATGCTGTGGCATGACCTTAAAAAGGCTGCGAGTGGCGCAGTGGTAAAGTGCTCGTCCTGTCATCCGGACATTGCTGGTTTGATTCCCGGGTGTTGCTGTAACCTCTCTCAGGGGTGGGATTAGAGGTACTTCGTGCTCCCACATTAATCAGCCAATCAGGGGTGTCTGTGAGCTCTGTTACGTGCAGAGGAGTAGTGCACGTATATGTGTGTGTAGCGCGGGTATGTGCGCATGCGCGACGGCGGCGCGTGCGCGATCTCTCCCCCCTTTCTCTCTCCCGCTCTCCTTTTTGCACAAGCAGAAGGAGTGGATAGCGCTGTCCTCCGAGTGTGTTACACGCTCCCAATGGTGCGTGAGCGAGCAGTTTGAATAAAACAAAACAAAACGGCCAGTGGCGTCACATGGTTCCGAGGAAACACATGATGGTCTTCGGCCCTCCCGTCTGAGTGGTAGTAGCTTAATTTGGGAGCCCCCTAGTGACAGGGAGGAAAATGACATGACTAAATTAGGGAGAAAATCCCTCCAGTGTGGTTTAATTACAACAATTCTGCAAAGATGAGCGGGCCAAAATTCCTCCACAGTGCTGTAACGGACAAGTTATCGAAAACGCTTGATTGCCGTTGTTGCTGCTAAAGTTGCCCAACCAGTTATACACTTTTTTTTTTTTTTACACGGGGGATGTGTAGTTTTGGGATTTTGTTTTCGCTTAATAATTAAAACCTTCATTTAAAAACTGCATGATGTGTGATAACTTGTGTTCTCTTTGAAGTGTGAAACATGCCAAAAAATTAAGAAATGGGTAAGGGGGGGCAAACACTTTCTCGCACCACTGTATCTTAATGTACACGTGTGTGACGGGGATTCTGATGACTAGGATGTTCACTCAGCACTAAGTTCGATGCTGTAAGGATTTCTTTTCTCTCACCTTCTCTTTCACTACATTGAAGACTTCAGATCATGAGGACGCGGTAACGCAGGTAACACCGAGTCAGACAGACTGAAGTCTTTAATTTATTTATTTTTCTGTACTCTGCCAATGTGACCTCTGTGTATCTTTATTATTATAATAATAATAATAATGTTAATGATATAAAAAGTGTCCATAAGAAAAGCTGAATGAGGGTTTGACTGAAGTTTCCATTAAATACATTTTCGGAGTCATTGCCAATTATTCAGTGCTGCAGTTCTTAGGGTTTATTATTATTATTATTATTATTTCCTGTGCACGCAGCAATGCTTTATCTCGTTCCGCTTCTGTACTGCGGTTCCAGCGATGTGCCTCTGACCCCCCCCCGTAGGTACATAGAGATTTTCAAGAGCAGCCGCGCGGAGGTGCGTACGCACTACGAGCCGCAGAGGAAGGTGATGGGGATGCAGAGGCCGGGACCCTACGACCGGCCGGGCGGCCGCGGCTACAACAGCATGAGCCGCGGGGTCTCGTTTGAGCGCGTGCGCCGCGGAGGATACGGAGGAGGTACGTACAGACTGGACACGACGCCTTTTTGTACTGAATGCTCACGCTACTGTCACACGCTAAATCCCTTCAGAAGCTCCGCCCACAAGTTCTTCACTGTTCATTTCTGGAATAGTTTTGTTCGATCATTAATTGGTCTGAAGTTTCATAAATCCAGTCACTTCCGAGATCTGTCCTCTCGCTGTTCCTGTTCAGCATGTCCATACTCATAACTTCTCTGTCTCACCTCAGATGGACGTTATGGGGACGGTGGTTCCTCTTTTCAGAGCACGACGGGTCACTGTGTGCACATGAGAGGCCTTCCGTACAGAGCCACGGAGACCGACATCTACAACGTGAGAATTATAAAGTATTACAGGATATAAAACATAAATATAGTAAAAAAAAAAAAAAGATGATAATAAATGTAATCTTTGTTCTGCGTTTGCTTTCAGTTTTTCTCTCCCCTCAACCCGGTGCGTGTGCACGTGGAGATCGGACCTGACGGGAGAGTAACGGGTGAAGCTGACGTAGAGTTCGCTACGCACGAAGACGCCGTGGCGGCCATGTCCAAGGACAAAGCTAATATGCGTCAGTATAGGACTGAGGATTACATGCAATGAAATTTCTTATTCGTAATAGATTTAAATATTACTGATCCGCGTATTCGCTGCATCGTCGTCATCATGACGGGAATAAACGTGTGTATGTATTGTAATTGGTTTGTTTATAGAATCTTGTTGATATTTAGTTAGAGTTAACGTTTCTGAAGAACATCACTAAGAATTGTTTCGCAATCTGGCGGAAAGTGCTAATTTTTATTTTTTTGGCTTTTTTCGTGGCAGTAAATTATTTTTTGTGTTTCCTTTAAAGACTACTATAAAGAACAAATAAATTTTGTAATATGTATGTGTGTATATATATATATATATATATATATTACAAAATTTATTTGTATATTTTATATTGTATATTTGTAATTTATATATATATATATAACGTCAATTCAGCTACATTTCCATATAAAATATAATACTGTATAAATATTTATCACTGTAGAGAGAAACACAAAGCGACCGTAGAGGAAAACAATGCGGCTTGTGATGGTGAATTATTACAGTATTTACTCTACAGTACTGATACCAAAGTAAACGCGCTCGCATGAGTTACAGTAAATAATGGGGCGTAACATCTGGATTTTACATTCCCGCACTGCGGGAGACACAGCAGTACAGTACACGGGTTTAACTGTTTAAAAATCGATATTTAAGGGTAATGAATTAGGCTGAGTTAGAAAATTTAATTAAAGTGTTTTGGAAACAGAATAAGGGTTTAAATATAAATAATTTTAAAGGGTTTATATAGAAATAATTTTTCACAGAATTCATGGGTGCTCTAGGGGAATTTATAAATGCATATTTTAAAACATGAATTTTGCAAATGATCAGCATCCGTCATGTAGTTATTTGTAAGGCTGTCATACATGATTTAAATAAATTTTATTCTTCGTGTTTTTCTTGCATTACAAAGTTAATTCAGCTAAAAAAAAAGGTATGGATTTGCTGTAAAGGGAATTTATTGTACTCCGTTAAGTAACTGTAAAATGTTCAGATGGGTCTCTAGTGTGCATGAACACGCGTTTCCTTAAACATTTCTCCCCTATTGTGACCTCACACACCAAGAACCCCTCCCTTCTTCCCCGCAGTCAATTAATATGTACGTACATACGTCTGGAATGATTGACAGCTGCGTGCGTGTTTCGAACACCTGAATATAACGGCATTTAAAAGAAAAAAAAAATTGTCTTGTCTTCTCAGAACATCGTTATGTCGAGCTGTTCCTGAACTCAACAGCAGGGGGCGGCAGCGGCGGATACGGAGGTCAGTGGATGGGAGGAAAGGGTTCGTTTTAATATTTTGGCTGTTAAGGTAATGAGTCAAGAGGTTGCTTTAACTTGTGTGTGTGTGTGTGTGTGTTGCTTTCTCTCAGGAAGCCAGTCGTCCTACGGTCACGGCGGTCAGCAGATGAGCTCCGGGTACAGCGGCGGCGGCGGCGGCTACGGCAACCAGAGCGGGATGGGAGGATATGGAGATTACAGTGAGTGTCGGCTCTGCTCCGCCTACATTCAGCCGCGTGCAGAATAACCATAGTGAGAGCCTGCAGGTCCTAAAGTGTGTATTTGTTCCTCCTGTCAGGTAATCAGGGCGGAATGGGGAGCAGCTACTACGGCGGGGGAAGCCGAGGCTCGATGGGGATGAACGGCCTGAACAGCAGCATGGGCGGAGGATGGGGCATGTAGCCACGCCCACCTCCATCTAATTAAACTCCCCGGTTTAATGTCTCTCCAGGATTTCATTTGCTTTTCTTTTTTATTATTTAAATTAATTTTTTTTTAATTAAGCTTAAATGTTTTACTTAAGTGAAAAGCGTGTAATATTAATTATTACAGTTTTATGTTTTTGTATTAAAAGTGAAGTAAATTTCTGGACGTTAGTTTAGCAGTGAGAAAGTCAGTCTTTATTTACACATAAATGTCCACATTTCTCTTGTAAACATGAGGAAGGAAAAATGTCCTGGTGTCCGGTGAGACGCCGATGGTGTCGTACGGCTGTAAAGCAGGTGAGAAGATGGAAAGAAACTGGAGACGTGACTGTAACAGACGAATGCGAGAAAGTGAAAGTGGGCGATTATGTCCTTTAAAAAAAAAAATTCTTTCCTATTTTTTATTTGGAGGAATAGATGTCTGATAGACGTCCAGTTTTTGTTTTTGCACAAACCAGCTGATATGTTTTTTTTATTTTATTTGCTGGATCAGTGTTTATTAAAGTGTGTATCATTACATGAAAGACATTCGTGATCGCAACTTGAACTTGGACTTTTTAAGTAAACTTCTCTTAGCGTAGTGTTAGAAGATCAGTGTTACAGTTTCTGAGACGATTATGTGGAAACATTTCCATTTGTTTCTGTTACACTTTTTGCTCTTTCTTAATTCCTTATGTGTTTAAAGAACATCAGAAAGATGGAAGCTTTGAAGTGATGCCACAAAGAAAACCCTGACTGGTCAGAGTAAAAACAAAAAAAAGTAAAAAAAAAAAAGTTACGCTCTGTTTTGTCATTTTATTTTGAAAAAAATCATTAAAGATGAAAAAGTATCATTAAAATGGCACTTTAGGCGATACTTCAGGTGTCATGTTAGTCATGTTTTTGTACGGATAGAGTGATAGTTTTGGCATTACATGATTATTTGAACAGTTTGATTACAGTGATGGACATACAGTGGTGTGAAAAACTATTTGCCCCTTCCTGATTTCTTATTCTTTTGCATGTTTGTCACACTTAAATGTTTCTGCTCATCAAAAACCGTTAACTATTAGTCAGAGGTGGAAAGAGTAATAAAATTTTGTACTCAAGTACAAGTACTGTTACTTCAGTGAAATTTTACTTAAGTACAAGTAAAGTTACAATTATAAAAATCTACTCAAGTAAAAGTAAAAAGTAGCTCATTAAAAAATGTACTCAGAGTAAAAGTTACCGAGTTACTTTTTTTTTTTTTAACAGCGGGGGTGGGGGGGGGATGAGGCATTCTAGTGTAGTTAAAAAAAGATGAGCAGATATAAATCTCAAACTAGTTGTTTTTAACTGAAGGAACACCTTTACATAATAAAGCTGTTGTCTTTCTTGTGCTTGAAAATCAAAGTGGTCACTTAAATATGGTGTTACGTCCCAGTCTAGGGTCATACAGCAAAAGAATGGTTCAGGGTTCTATTTTAAACTGTATGGAAATGGTGGTATATGGCAGAAAGAACTAGATCCAATCATTAACTGATGAAATAATGAGGTTTGTACACACACACACACACACACACCAGGAGGAGGATCAGATTCAGGGTGGACCCAGACCAAAATAATAAACAAAATGGTATTTATATTTAGTAGCTAGATTACCTGCAAAAAAAAAACACACACACAAACAAAAATACAGGTACCTTCCCGGACTCCCTAAACCCAAAACAGTGAAATTATCTACAAATATATACAAAAACCAACCAAACCAAAGGGACAAAGCAATAATCAAAGTCAATTGGAGGCAAAAAGTCAAACCAGAATACACAACCAAATATCAAAACGCCAAAATCACAACCTCTTTTATCTTTCCCGCGTCTCTCTCCGGTTTATATATGGTCGCGCTAGTCGATGACGTCACTCAGGGCGGAAGCGACCGTGTGGAAGGTCAGGTGATGCCGATGTCAGAAAACCTGGAGTGGAGTCTGGAGCGGCGCGCGACCAGGACATGATACACACACGCGGCGCAACGGAGCATTTATACAAAGCATAATATTTGTATTATTTTATCATTTTCATTCATTTATTTTTACTCAGTAGCGAATATGATTTAAAATGTAGCGAATTACAATACTTCAAACAAAACGTACTTAAGTAAAAGTAAAATTACAGATTTTTAAAACTACTTTAAAAAGTAGAAATACACAAAAAAGCTACTCAATTACAGTAACGCGAGTAAATGTCATTCGTTACTTTCCACCTCTGCTATTAGTCAAAGATAACATAATTGAACACAAAATGCAGTTTTTAAATGAAGGTTTACGTTATTAAGGGAGAAGAAAAACTCCAAATCTACATGGCCCTGTGTGAAAAAGTGATTGCCCCCCTTGTTAAAAAATAACTTAACTGTGGTTTATCACACCTGAGTTCAGTTTCTGTAGTCACCCCCAGGCCTGATTACTGCCACACCTGTTTCAATCAAGAAATCACTTAAATAGGAGCTACCTGACACAGAGAAGTAGACCAAAAGCACCTCAAAAGCTAGACATCATGCCAAGATCCAAAGAAATTCAGGAACAAATGAGAACAAAAGTAATTGAGATCTATCAGTCTGGTAAAGGTTATAAAGCCATTTCTAAAGCTTTGGGACTCCAGCGAACCACAGTGAGAGCCATTATCCACAAATGGCAAAAACATGGAACAGTGGTGAACCTTCCCAGGAGTGGCCGGCCGACCAAAATTACCCCAAGAGCGCAGAGACGACTCATCCGAGAGGCCACAAAAGACCCCAGGACAACATCTAAAGAACTGCAGGCCTCACTTGCCTCAATTAAGGTCAGTGTTCACGACTCCACCATAAGAAAGAGACTGGGCAAAAACGGCCTGCATGGCAGATTTCCAAGGCGCAAACCACTTTTAAGCAAAAAGAACATTAAGGCTCGTCTCAATTTTGCTAAAAAAACATCTCAATGATTGCCAAGACTTTTGGGAAAATACCTTGTGGACCGACGAGACAAAAGTTGAACTTTTTGGAAGGTGCGTGTCCCGTTACATCTGGCGTAAAAGTAACACAGCATTTCAGAAAAAGAACATCATACCAACAGTAAAATATGGTGGTGGTAGTGTGATGGTCTGGGGTTGTTTTGCTGCTTCAGGACCTGGAAGGCTTGCTGTGATAGATGGAACCATGAATTCTACTGTCTACCAAAAAATCCTGAAGGAGAATGTCCGGCCATCTGTTCGTCAACTCAAGCTGAAGCGATCTTGGGTGCTGCAGCAGGACAATGACCCAAAACACACAAGCAAATCCACCTCTGAATGGCTGAAGAAAAACAAAATGAAGACTTTGGAGTGGCCTAGTCAAAGTCCTGACCTGAATCCTATTGAGATGTTGTGGCATGACCTTAAAAAGGCGGTTCATGCTAGAAAACCCTCAAATAAAGCTGAATTACAACAATTCTGCAAAGATGAGTGGGCCAAAATTCCTCCAGAGCGCTGTAAAAGACTCGTTGCAAGTTATCGCAAACGCTTGATTGCAGTTATTGCTGCTAAGGGTGGCCCAACCAGTTATTAGGTTCAGGGGGCAATTACTTTTTCACACAGGGCCATGTAGGTTTGGATTTTTTTTCTCCCTAAATAATAAAACCCCTCATTTAAAAACTGCATTTTGTGTTTACTTGTGTTATCTTTGACTAATAGTTAAATGTGTTTGATGATCAGAAACATTTTGTGTGACAAACATGCAAAAGAATAAGAAATCAGGAGGGGGGCAAATAGTTTTTCACACCACTGTAAAACACACATTTTGCAAAACAATGAAACGATTCACAATGCTGAGAAAACGTATTTATAATCCACCCGGACTATAAAACAAGGAGTTTCTTAGAAAAGGACGGGAATCTGACATACGACATTTTCTTCAGTTTTGTAACAATTTTACTCCTTCATAAAAAGTTTAATAAGCAATTAAATGTAACCTGTTCCTTATAACAGTTTTCTCACTTAAAAACCAAACGCAGCATTTAAACAATACAAACTGACTTCAAATACAAGAGTTTAACATTTAACTATGAATTAAATTAAACATAAAGCTGTGTTGTTACTCAGCAGCGCGTGTCTCCGTCATATCATCATCCATAATTATTTCTAAACAAACTTAGCAAATAATTCACTCGTATCAGACGCGATGAAAATAGTTGTTCTCCACCTGTAGGATTCGCCGAAGTCTCAAAACTTAACCTGTTTTTTTTTTTTGTGTAAGTGTGTGTAATGAGCGGGTTTGAGATTAAATTCGCTCACAGTTTGGAGAAAGAGGCAGATCAGAGGGTTTTAACGCGTGTGATTTTTGATAATGTAGCGCCATAAAAATGCGTCTCTGTTGCATCAAACTGAACAATCAGTCAGACAATCCTGTTCACTGGCGGCTCGAGCGGATCATCTCTATTATAAACTAGTAAAAAAAAAATCAATCACTTTTGGAGTCGATACGTAAATCACAACACAAAAGAATCACGATTTATAACAATCGATTTTATTCCCCATCTTTAATTCTGACTTATTTCTACACCAGTTAAAAATATTTAATAATATATATGACTAATAATTTCTGTTTATACAGCAGTTTGTATTGACTTGACCAGACCATATACTGTACGGATTTATGAATATAATAATTTGCGCGTTACTCAGTTTGATAAGTACGACCCAGTGTCTGTTGTCTTTATCAATTTCTCCTGCACCAGATGTTTCTCATCACTTGTAGCTCATGTGCTTCTGTTTAAATACGACCCAGCCTAAGAAACTGTTTTATAGATTGTTTTATTCATAACGATATATTGGAACCAACTGCCTGCATGTGCAATCTCAAACAACACGGCTTTAAGAAAAGCACTTTATTCTTATTCCCTATAATCACATGTAGAAAATGATTGACGTGATTGAAAAGAAAAAAAAAGGAAAAAAAAATCTTGGACCTTTTCCTTTTGCAGGTTTTCAAAAGATTACAAAAAAAGTGTTTTATTTTTGAGTCGTTAGTTTTTTCTCTCCTTAAAATGGAGATTAAAGGCTAGAGAGAGAAAAAACAATCATTATCACCATTAGTTTGATTATACATCACATTTCACTGTGTTAATCTTCTTACAAAATTCTCCCTGCAGAAGAAATTACAAAACTTTGCATATGACTTTTTTTTTCATCCATTTCCTCCAACACGTGCTGGTTAAAAACCTTTCGGACCCCCTTAAAAACCACGATGCATATTATTATTATTATTATTATTATTCTGCTAGTCGGCCACTCGTAAGGTCACATTCGCTGTTGAGACGTGGAGGAGCGTCAGGAGCTGCTGGAGCACCTCTGGAGCAGGAGGGCGTGACAGACGTCGCAGACGCGCACCGGTCTGGGGTACGACGGCAGCGCCAGCTCGTTACTGGAACAGTTGTTGCAGTAAATGTCGCCGCAGTTCCTACAGTGGTGCTGAAAGGAAGAGACACGAGAGAGAGAGAGAGAGAGAGAGAGAGAGAGAGAGAGAGAGAGAGAGAGAGAGGCGTTAGCTAAAAAACAAACTAGCTAAATAAATCCAGATAAGAAACCGAATACAGAACACAGATGTGGAGACGGAGAAGCTCACTTTTCTGCGAGAGATTGAGAATTCCTTCTGGCACTGCTTACACTGCGTGGCCTCGTCGTCCTTCAGCCAGGCCTGACCCTAAACACGGACACGAAGCAAACGAGGAGGAGTTTTACTAACCTGCATTTACGTCTCGCTGCATTACTGCAGGTCTGAAAGTGTGCACGGTTCGAACTGCAGGCTTTAGATTAATACAGTAAACAGATCTGGAGCAAAGTCAAGAAGAAAGGATGCAAGTGAATGAGGAATTAAGTATAAAAGTAAATCATAAAGTAAGGAAGAAAGAAAAGAAAGGAAGGAAAGAAGGAAGAAGAAAAAAAGAAGGAAGAAAAGGAAAAAGGAATAAGAAAGAAAAGAAGTAAGGAAGAAGAAAAAAGAAGGAAGGAAAGGAATAAAAAAAAGAGAAAAGAAGTAAGAAAGAAAAGATGGAAGCAAGGAAGAAGAAGAAAAAAAATCAAGAAGAGACGGAAGGAAGAAGAAAAAAAGAAATAAAACACGTAAGGAGAAAGGAAGGAAAGAAAAACAAGGAAGGAAGGAAGAAAAGAAAGGGAAAAAAAAAGGCCACGTGCATTTAATACAGATCTGGAGGATCATGTCACATGATCTCTGTGCTCTTCTGAACGACATCACTCATCTCCACAACATGCTGGATAAAGAGCGGAGAACCTTCAGTAAGAGACGCTTCAGCTCCGCTGTGACAGAAACGAACACTAGAGGGCGTCGCGACTTTACTATAACTCTGTCAGGAGGGGGATCTCCTTCATATCACCATAAATATCCTCATATATATTCTGTCTTCAGTGCACTGAGGTCACATCCTCCACTCATTACATCATCTTATTAAGTGTAAACCCAGCTGCTTACCTTTAATGCTTTATTAACTTCCTTAAAGTCCTCCATCTTCAGTTTGGACCTGAAGACGAGAACACAGTGTACATGAAGAACTCTACACAGACCAGCCTGTCAGAACCGTAGGTGGAGAGTCTTACTGGCTGAGATGAAGTCCCATCTCCTGCAGCGCCTGCTCCTGCTCCTCACACAGCTGCTGCAGCTGTTTCTTCTCCTGACGCAGGTCCAGTATCTCCTGTTACAAACAAGGTATTTCATTTACTGTTCAGTGACACGACGGAGACGTTTCACACCAACACTACTTGGTTCCCTTAGTAACGGGATGTGCTGTTATGGGAAAATAATCACCTCACTATGAATATTACTATAGAAATAATAATACATTAGAATATTTTCCTTTGATCTTTTCACCATCACTACTCACACTGGTGTCACCTTTATCATAAATACAACTGAACGTCAATATTGCACATCACTTTATTTATTATCAGTATTATTTATTCATGCCTTTTATACTTATGACTTATTTATTTTCTTTATATACATCTTGTAGCTTTTAGCTATTAGCACTGGACTAGTAACAGCTCTTGGTCAGCTCTTACATTAACCTGTGTGTCTACTGACTACACGCAAGATATACAGTGTGAAGTCACTCCTAAGAACCCGTCTATGATACTGCTGAACATCTGGAATTTAAAGTAAGAAAGGATGCAGGAAAGTAAGCAAAGAAGGAAGAAAGCGAGTAAGGAACCAAGCGAGCGAGTGAGTGAGTGAGCGAGCGAGTGAGTGAGTATCTATCCGTAACTGATTAATAAGGACCTCTGATTTGCTCATCTCCGTTAACGTTGCTGAAAATCAATCATGAATTTCTGACCAATCAGATTTGAGGATTCAGCAGTGATGCAGTATTAAAGTTTATTTCTAATTGGCTGAGCATCAACTCCTCATACACTACAGTTCAAAAGTTTTAGATCACTTTCTAACTCCATGATGGTTCCTGATGTTTATTTCTTTCTACATGAAAGCTGCATGAATCTCCTTTGAACAGTTGATATTGAGATGTTTCTGCTACTTCTGCTCTGTAAAGACTTCATAACGCCTCTAATCTGAGCTGCTGTTAATTGCTCATTTTTCAGGCTGATAACTCTAAATGAACTTCTCGTCTGCAGCAGAGGGACGTTTTGGTCTCGTCCTCCTGGGACGGCCTTCATGAGAGACAGTTTCATTATGGTGCTGGACGGATTTTGCAAATGCACTTGACACAATACTGTTCTTGCAGGAACTATTACAGAAAGGCCGACCTCTGTGTCTTACAATAACAACTAACTGGTTTTTCTTGTTGTTACGTAATTACCTAATTCCATATGTGTTATTTTATAGTTTTGAAATCCACAGTATTGTTGTAGAATGTAGAAAATAAATCACTAAACAAAAACAAAGAAATTTGCAAGTGATCTAAAACTTTGGAACTGTAGTGTATATATGGGGGGAAAAAAAGTTTTTTTGGTCAGGGCTCTTGCTATGATGTAAGTGATTAAGGAATGTAACCATGACAACGTGCTTAAAAAGAAGGCAGTAACTGAGCTGAACGATTCATCAGCGCTGATTAAAAACCGCGAGTAATGAACAAACCCTGAGACGTTCAACATCCATCACCACCTAAAGCCGCGCGCTCTCCTCCTCCGTCTGCGTCCTGATGATGACGACCCACATGACAACTCAGTCACTGTCAACTTTTTCTTTTCACTAAAAGTTTAATCCAGATGTGTGTGTGTGTGTGTGTGTGTGTGTGTGTGTGTGTGTGTGTGTGTGTGTGTGTGTGTGTGTATATCTAACCATATGAAGGCCCTGCAGTTGTTGCAGCTGCGTGCGGAGTTCGGCGCTGTTGTCCTGCTCGCGCTGCAGCTCTCTCTGGAGACTCTGCCTCTGCTCCTTCTCCCTGCTTAGCTCCGCCTCCAGCCCCGCCCTGAGGAGCACGCACAAACACCCCGGCTAACGTTTTAATGCGACGTTCGTAACATAAAAAATAAACACAAACTCCTGATTGCTCGCGAACGACCCAGGAACACCAGTCTGGACGTTAATTACATTTTTTTAGAGACGTGTTTTTTTGGCTTCGCTGCATCTTTAAAACAGAAACCTTGCGGTACCTTAGCGTGTCGAGGTCGCTGAGGCGTTTCTGCAGAGAGTCCACTCTGGCCTTCATCTCCGAGCACAGATCTCTCTGACTCTCCTCCGTGCTCTTCTTCCCGTTCTCGGAGTTCTGTAACCTGCCGCGTCCGAACGGATAACAAAGTGTGAGGCTGCGACGTTAAACCTTCGCTAATTCACACGTTTCTGTGAAGCTTCACCTCAGTTCCAGTTCCTTCATCGTCGTTTCCATCTCCTTCATCTTCTCCTCCAGTTTCACAGCCTCCTCGTCCTTCTTCTGCACCACGCTGTCCGTGTCCTTTAACAGCCAGCAGGGGGAGACAGAGAGACGTTTTTCATACAACTCCATAGCCGCGTCTTGTGATTTATCCTAATATGTCGCCGTACAGATCCAGCTAATTACGGCACCTCTGTCTGAAGGAGACAAACACACTGTGTCGTTACCTGTGCCTTGTTGAACATCTGCAGGTTAAGATTCTTGACCTGGTCCAGCTGTTGTCTCAGCGCCGCCAGCGTGTCCTGTTTCTCATGAATGTCCTTCTCCAGCAGCTTCATGGCCACGTCCATCTCCTGCTTCAGACCCACCTGGAGGTCCAGCTCCTTCTGCAGCTCCTGCATGAGCAACACACACCACATCAGCACGGATACCACTGATGTATGTGTATGTGTGTGTGTGTCTGACCTGCCGGATGCGCTTCTCCTCCTTGTACTGCTTCCACACCACGTTGTACATTTCATCCAGACCTTGCCTGGTCTGCTTGTAGGTCTCCAGCTCCACCTGGTTATCCTGCAGAGTCACCTGGAGGAAAAGGAAACACACACACACACACACACACACACACACACAGAGCTGTGAAAAAGTATTACAGATACAAGAAGTTCCCGGAAGGAACAGACACTTTTCCACAGCACCGTTAGCTATAATAATACCCATAATGCACTGCTGTAATCACTGCTCTGTTCCTCACCTCTTCTTTCCTCTGGCTGGTTTGGAGGATATTGGTGTTCTCCAGCTGGAGCTGCTCGTGCTCCTCTCTCAGGGAATTGATCCTGTCGGTAGCTGCCGTGAGCTGCACACACACACACACACACACACACACACATATATATATTTTATACATAATTAAAAGAGCACTCATCAGTTCTGAGGATGGAAGAGCACTTGTGAATCTCGGACCTCCTCTACGAGTTTGGAGTTGGTTTTCTCCAGCGAGTCCATCTTGGACTGCAGGTCCGTCACCGTGCCGCTCAGGTGCCGGTTCAGCTCCTCTATATAGTGCTTCTGGTCCAGAATCGTGGTCATTTTAGAGTCACTGAGGAGCCAAACAGAATGAAACTAAATATTATACTTTCAAAAATAACAAGACTTACGAACACACATGAATCACAACACTGGGAAAGTAGCGCATTCCCAGTATACCAGTACAGTAGCGCATTCCCAGTATACCAGTACAGTAGCGCATTCCCAGTATACCAGTACAGTACCGCATTCCCAGTATACCAGTACAGTACCGCATTCCCAGTATACCAGTACAGTAGCGCATTCCCAGTACACACTGATACAGGAAACCGGATTGTCCACTAATGTTTTGTCAATACTTTATCCACTACATTTAAAAACACAACAACATCGTATGACCAAAATGTACAAATTACTTACATTAATGATTATTAAAGTGTTTTCATCCCGATCCAAAGTAAACACACTGAGTGCACATATTGTAAATACATTTAAATAGCTGATATGATTCAGTATAAACTGGCAACAGTGTGAATCATTGATGCGCTGAATCATAATTATTCATCCAGTTCTTTATAAAACATGTTTATGACTCTCATGTGAATGACGATGAGTCGCCTGATTAGATTCCTAAGAAAACGACTAAGGAGAAACCCTTTACCGAAACCTTTACCGAAACTCCTGAGTTAAACACCGAGTTCAAATAATGTAAAACGCATCATTAAAACCCGGAAGGTTAGTGGTGACCCTTTATCTTTAGTGATGTGTTCAGAGAAACATCCTGACCAGAGATTATTTAAACGTTTAGTAAAATCAAAATTGTTAAAAAACAAACAAACAAACAAACAAAAAATCTGGGTGAAACTAATTGCAAAAAGAAATGCGTTCCAGTGCCGACCGTAACCCCATTGAGGATCTCTGGGATGTGCTGGAGAATTCTTTACACAGATCTCATCATCACTACAACATCTTAAGATCTTGAGAATAACTTAATTTGACTCTGGACGGAGATTAATGTTGTTGTGATTGACACGATGAGACGGTTGTAATCAAAGCAAAAGGCGGTCCGATTAAACAGCTTTACAGACGCTCGATATGAAGAAAATAAAAATGTAAAAAAAATTGTCCAGATCTGCAAATTTACGCCATGTAACGAACCTGAATTTCTGAAACGTCCACAGTTTTATTTACTTATTTGTTTCCAGTAACAATGATTATTTGCAGAATTACATCGAACAATTGATCTTTTAATAGATACAGGGTTTAATAAAATCTTCAGTCAGAAGTGACAACAGCTTGATGTCGTACACTGACTCATCACTGGTGTCAATCAAACCTACATACTTTAACATTACTTTATAAACGATAATTCAGTTAGAGTAGCAGACAGCGGACACTTGTCCACACCGGGACACGTCGAGTGAGACTTCAGAAAGACTCGTACGGTCCGTTCCTGAAGCTCCGTCTAGACGTTACAATAAACAGACGAGCGTTAGAGCAAATCAACCGACACAACCGAGGACCAGAACATTTAAATAATATCCTCGATGACTGATTCTATAAATAATGTTGTCAAATGAATAAAATTCCAAATTAGTCATATTCGATTGGAAAAGGAAGTAATTATTAAAACTCAAAAACAGAAGCTTGGTCAGCGGTTTTGATCCAAGGAGGCGTTACTCACTCTTGAAGAGTCTCAGTTGTCTGAGGGTCCTTTAGGTACAGCGAGAAATCTATGACACCCACCTGCAACGCCAAGGTAACACACACTCTGAATCCAAATCAATTGTGTGTGTGTTTATGTGTGTGTATGTCTCACATCTGTGTCGCGTGTCTCACCTGAGAGTCCAGGTCCTCCCCTTTCACACACAGGTTGGCGTCGATGACGTTCAGCCCCACCAGCATCCCGACGACCACAGAACCTTCCTCCTCCAACATCAGCGCCCCTGGATCATAAATCTCCCTGTTTACACAACGACACGAGACCTTTACAAACCACACACTCCCACACTTATACAGTACGATTCACGGATAAACACAGCACTGCTGAAACGTCACAACCGCTTGTTCAGTCGGGTTCAAGTTCAATTTCTATAACAGATCAAAATTATCATCACCCTGGCGTTCAGTATTTATATAAAACCAAGAACACACATTTTTACAAAGAGTGCCGATAGTTCCAGAGCCGTGACAGAGCCAGGACGATCCGTACGAAAGGTATAAACAGGGTTTGTGATTTACTGTAGCCGCTCACCCCAGGAGGTCTTTCCTGCTTATGAGGACCTTCATATAATCCGCAATTGTCTTCTGCATGAGAGCCAAATGCAGCCAGGCTCGAGCTCGGCCCAGACCCGTCCTGTGAGGAAACACAAACAGTGGACAAAAAAAATTATCTGTCGTAGTGAACAAAGTGTCCGAACACACACACACACACACACAGGTGGAGACTCACTTGAGTCCAGGCATGTCTCGGACGCTGGTGGCGAGGTCGGCGGACTCGGGACACAGCTTCTCCACCAGCTCCAGAGGAGCCCAGATCGACTTGTTCTGCCCGATGAAGGACTTCTTCACTGCACCGCATTCACAGGATAGAGAAAGTACACACGGTCCATGCACAGATCACACAAACAGGACATCTCATACGCTTTTAAACTCAATTATACCTTTGAGTCCGTGTTTAAGGCAGTGCTCGAGTACGACAAAAAACTGCTGCAGAGGCTGATACTCGGAGTCGAGCGTCCGACCCAGGCTGAGTGACGACTGGATCAGGACTTTTATACTGAGTTTCATCATGGACAACAGATTGGACCGCTCGATCGCCACTGGATCTTTCATAGCTGCCAAGATACAAAGACACAGGAAATGGGCAAATAAAAGAAAGCCACGCATGTGATGACATTTTAGTTTAAAGAGAAGCACGAGTGAGGCTCGTTCTGGCTGGTGAGGTTTAGGATTAATGTTAAAAAACTAAACAATACACAGCATAAAAGCAATAGGAGAAACTGCAGAACTTTACCACGAGGGAAATCATTAATACACACATTTACAATAGAGTCAAATACAATTCATGTATCGCCACACTGAGGCCAAAATCGACTTTAATTATTATTATTTTGTTTCATTTATGTATGTTTGCATTTAAGTGGTAAAATGTTGCAGTTCCTCTATAATCCTGCAGAGGGCACAATGGCTGGCAGCGCCATCTGTGTGTAACAAGCAAATTACTTACTGTTTGTTTAGCAAAATCTAAAAGAATAATATTGAATTGGGATAAATAAATAAATAAATAAATAATTCTGTGATTCTTTTGTGTGGCGATTCATGTTTCGTCACACTGACTCCAAAATAGAGATTTTCAAATTAATAGATTTATCTAAAAAAAACTATTTCACATTTACAATAGAGATGAAGCGGTTGAACAGAGACACATTTTTATGCCGTTACACTATAAAGATTTACTCGCATGTTAAACACTTCGTCTCGAACCCACTCATTACACACACACACACACACACACACACTTACAACAGTCGCACAAGCGCAAATTAGTCGAAAGTTTAACACGAGGCTTTTAACTAGAGCTGTAGCTATCGGATATTTTAGTAATCGAGTGTTCTACAAAAACATTAAATCGAGTAATTGGGTAAAATGCATACAGCATTGGATCAAAAATAAACACTGTCATTAGGAATAGATTAAAGTTGACGCAGATGATTTAAGTGCATTACAGCGTCATTCATTCTAAGTTTAAAACCTTTTTTCAGATGCAAAAACTTAAAAAAATAAAAAAAGGTTAAAAAAAACTAAGGCACACATTAAAATAAATAATTATACAAAAACACTAAGTTGTGCAACTTAACTTTCCGAACTAAAAGTTTCTAAATCTGCAGCTCAGGTATAACATACAGTATAAGCCTTTACTGACAATTTCTGTCTCTTTCTCTCGATGATAATTTTATCGCACCGTTCTGCATTTTGCAGCCGCACCAGAAACGCTCCCTCAAATCAATACACAGCTAACTGTCTGCGTCATAATAAACTGTCTGCGTCTAATAATTGCGCAAAAACATAACGCAAGCTTTAAAAATGAATTTAAAAAAAGCTTCGAGGCAGAAGATTTTGTCTCCATCATTTTTTGTAATCGAATTTCTCGAGGAATTGTTTCAGCCCTACTTTTAACGTACACAATTTTCGCCTGTAAGAACGGTCGACCCGTGTGTATGTGTGTGTGTGTGTGTGTGTGTGTGTGTGTGTGCTCACTGCCAGGTTGAGTTTTGAGACTGTGGAGGCGTTTGAGGCTGTAAAACATCTTCATTCTTTATAATCCTGCAGGTGGCGCAATCTGAACTACACACACATTTCTTCCATCCTGTGTGGTATTAGTCAATTATAGTCTGTTTAGAAATAATAATTATGGTGGATGATATAACAGAGATACACGCTGATCAGTAACATTGAACAGGGTGTGTGTGTGTGTACTTGTCTTTTTTTTGTGTATAATGTGTTACCTGTCATTTTTCATATGAATCTTATGACAATAAGAAATAAAAATAAAGAAAAGAGGAAAAGGTTAACACACACACACACACTACAGAAACCTGCCCAAGTTATCTAAAGTCCCCCACACACACACTGCTGTTAAGATATTGACTGTCTGTTACTGCCCCCCTGGTGTGTAACTGCCCCCCTGGTGTTCCTACCCGGGTGTGTGGTCTCAGTGGTGTCCGGGTTTGGAGCCTCTGTCCCCGGCACTAAGGGGTTCCGCAATCCGGCGCTGCTCAGAGTTTCAGACGCTTTTCGTGCAAAAGATAAAATAGGCGCCGACCACGAGCTCTCCGCCGCCGCCGCCGCCGCTTTATCCCTCCTCTCTCCCTCCGCCGCCGCTTTATCCCTCCTCTCTCCCTCCGCCGCCGCTTTATCCCTCCTCTCTCCCTCCGCCGCTTTATCCCTCCTCTCTCCCTCCGGCTCTCTCTCCGGGTCCCCCGCTGCCGCCGCCGCCGCCGCTGCACTTCTCTCCTCTTTCACATCATTGTTTTGAACTTCACTGTTATGGTCACTGTCCGCCATTTTGACGGAGTCTAATCACGTGACGCTAGGCAGGTCTAATCGAGTGACGTCAGGCTCGAATAATCGATCACGGATCAGAAACGAGCCAAGTGACGTTATTTCCAACGGCTTCAACGGACATTTTGCTCCGCTTTTTAACTACAGCAGTTTGTCAATTTTTAAAACAAGACCAGTTTGTTCCTGTTATCGTTTACATTATAGTAGTTGTAAAGATCTCTATATACAGCTCTTTCTTCCCTAATACTGTATATTTTCCTCTCACCTGGCTTAAAGTAAATGAGACCTAAAAATAAGCAGCGTGTCAGAAATATGACAAGCGACAAAAAAACAACTTCTTCTGTCAAAAAGAAGCAGAAAGTATTGAGCACCCGAACATTTTTAAACATTATTATTTTCGTCAAGACGTATTGTAATTGCATTACTATTAAAAATGTTTAATGAACATGAAATAAAAACATGCCGTGACCCGGATTCGAACCGGGGTTGCTGCGGCCACAACGCAGAGTACTGACCACTATACGATCACGGCGCGCCACCAGGAAGGTGCTAGCGTCTCCTCAGACTGGCTCTTATGTAGCTTATGTGTTCGTATTATTCTGTACATCGCCACCGTGTATAGTGTGTGTATTGAACAACAAAAATCCAGGTAGTTTTTTCGTTTCTTTTGTTTATAATAAGCCACGGAAAAACATAATAGCTGGAGATATTTTAAAATATAATTAATATGTTTGGGCTGTGACTCGGCATTGAACAGTTTTCCTGCTTTTTCATGCATCATCATCATCATCATCATCATCATCACTTAAAATGTTCACCTACGTAAAATGTCTATTTAATATCAAAACAATTAATAATTCCAAAGCCTTTAAATATCAAATTCTATAGTATAATTAGATTCATTGTGAGCTCACAGTCAAGGTTCTATAATAATAATAACAACAACAACAATGTCTTTAATGTATGGTTTTAGTAAACTTATTTTTATTTGGATTATTACCTTTTTTTTGTTTTTTTACATTTTGCAAATTATTGTGTAAAGGATTATAAAACCATTTACAAATCTTTTTTTACTAATATATAAATATGCCTTACCAAGGCATGGGAACGAGTTGTTCCGCATGACCATGGGATAGAATGTTCTGGACACGACTTGCCTTGGGAACAAAATAGTATACTGTGTAGCCACGACTTAATGCCTTAAAAGCATTTAGCCTCTTATAAACTACAGGCAAATTGAAATTGATCTTGTGTATTTGGTGGCTATGCAGTATTTGTTCCCATACCTTAATTAGTCCACAACACAGTATCTCTCGTCCCACAGCTTAATAAGACCACAACATGCTGTCTCATTCATGATATTATGTTGTGAATACAGCCATTCCACAAGTGGTGTTAATAGATGGTAACAGCACTGGAATATTTAACTGTATGTGTCACTCCGCTTCAACTATTAGTCACAGTACGGGTGAAGTAGGCCAGTCCCGAGGAGAGAGCAGCTGCCTGCCAAAAACCCACATTCAAAACCAGTCAAAGAAGCACTTTCAGCAAGAAAAGGCATCTAAAATAAACAGTTGATATTGAGATGTATATCTGCTGCTTATGCTCTGTAAATCATTCATAACTGCTTTAATCTGAGGTACTGTTTGTTAATTGATGATTTCTGAGGCTGGTGACTCTAAATGATCTTCTCCTCTGCAGCAGAGGTCAGATTTGGTCTTGGTTTCCTGGGAAGGTCTTCATGTTTCATCATGATGCTGCATAACACAATACTGTTCTTGCAAGAACCGTTCCAGAACAGCAGAGCTTCCTTCATGGCTTACAATAACAGCATACTGTTGTTGTTTTTGTTGTTACCTAATTACTTAATGCATATGTGTTATTTCGAAGTTTTAGAAAAGTCCAGTATTGTCCTAGAATGTGGAAAGTGAATCCAAACTTGTGACCAAAGTTTTGACTGAAACTATATATTACGCACCGAACTGTGATGATAGCAATAAAAAAAACAAAATATTTGTTTCAGGTTAACATGATTTTTGTATTTAGATAATTCGGAATGGAAATGTAATATATAAATTGTACTTCATTAACATAAGCTGGAGGAGATGGTGGCAAGAAAAACGATCTCAGAATAAACCTGGAGAGGAACCCAGGGAGAACTCACAGGGGAACCCTTTCTCATGATACAATGAAACAGAAATTCATTTCCGTTAAGAAGAATCTTTCGTCATGTTGATCTCAGTCTCTCTTTCTCGTTTAGCGCTTCCAATCTGAGTTCACACACGGCATCCGTGGCAGGCTTTATAGGTCAGAAAATGATGAGATGCAACTGTCATGCAGGGCTTACATCTGAGGTAGGATGTATTTATGCTGCTTTATAATAAATGAATTGCTTTTTTAATAACATTAATAGTACATGTGGTCTGATATCTTTGGTTTCAGAGGTAGACAGGGGTCAGTATGGGCTCTCCGCCCAGTCAGCAGCTGAATGCAGAATATGCAGCAAGCTGTGATGTACTTTGTGCTTTGACACATTTCTTTCAGAGCCAGGATTAACCTTTTCTGCAGTACTAAGTACTTAAAGCTGCATCACAGGAACATCCCAAGGTCCAGCCATTTTGAATATACTCTGGCCATATCCCATCCCTTTACAGATGCCTTTTTTACAAGATAGTCAGTGTTATACAGTTAACCTGTGAGTGGTTGTAATGTTATGGCTGATTGGTGTATAAGTCCATACACGTGTAATATATGTGTGTAATCAGGTGATCTCATGAGTTTCAGGAGGAATCTGCAAAACAAACAGAGGAATAAATGTTAAGTTAGACTACGATATTGTCTCTGCTACAGAACTAAAACCTGATTCAGTACAAATAATAAAATCTAGATTATTATTACTATTATTATTACAGCACGCCTTATCTCATATTAATAACGTTTACTATATCGTTGCTGTCTGACCTGTTCTTTGTCCAAAACTGCCTCCGTAAACCACTCATGCCTGAGCAAATCATCGAAAGATGGGCGCATGTCAGGGGAGAGCTCCAGACACCACATGATCACCTCGATGCACTCTATAGGATAAACATTGAAAATAGTATTTTAAAGTAATTTGGCTGGGTGAGTTTTACGGCTTTATTATACACTAGCTGTGTGGAATTATGGAATCGTATATTTATCACACAAAGATCGACAGACATACTTTAATTTTAACTGACCAGTACATCATAAAACACAATTGCACACTCATACGCTTGTATAAAAAATGAACAGCGCCATCTGTTGAATTTTGAAATAAACTAATGATTTTTTGCCATTTAAATTTCAAATTCGCATATCTTCTCTTCCTGTTGGTCGATTGCAATAAAACAAAGCTTATATGTTACCTCAAGCTTAGCCAGATATACCTGTAAAAACCCATTAAAATCAGTTCAGTAGTTTTTACGTGATGCGTGCACAAGCTAACAGACAAACAGACAGACGAAAATTCAAAAAAACATCTTGATGTGTCCTATTAGTCATCTTATGTCCCCCCAAAATTATTTTTTCACAAATATCTTTAATGTACAGACACATCAAATTTACAGTTTTATTATACGTATAGATAAAATGTTTCTGTCTCATCTCACCTCGAGAAACATCTGGAGAGAAGTCCAAGCATGCACATTCAAAGACATCGTTTGTTTCAAAGGGGTAGAATCCAGTGAGTAGGTTAAACAAGAAAATGCCCAGACTCCAGACGGTAGCGGGAATGCCGTGGTACTCTTCACTAATCGTGTACTCGGGAGGTGTATAGAATGGACTGGCTAAATGTAAAAGACAAGAAGATCATCGCCACAATGAAATAAACAATCTATTCTCCGTTGCATTGTCTTTGATTCTATATTAAATATTAACATTACCAAAAAATATGTCCTCGGTGCTGTCTTTCATCAAAACCCCACAGCTAAAATCGATCAGTTTGACTTGCAAGGTCTTGGTGTTGATGAGGATATTCTCGACCTTGATGTCACGGTGTAATACGTCTCGGTTACAGCAATGACGAACCGCTTTAATCAGCTGTATCATGACGTCTCGAGTCTGCGCCTCGGACATGCGGTCGTCCTGAGCGTCGAGGAAGTCGCAGAGGTCCTGACAGGGGACGGGCTGCTCCAGAATCATGACGTACTGACTGCTCAAGTCGAACCACTCCAGCAGCTCTATCACGTTGCTACAGCGCGGTGGCTTGGACACGATCTTCATTAGCGCCACCTCTAAAGGAATCTCCTGCGTCTCTCCGGGCTTAAATTAGGACAGAATAGGGTTTGCTGTGAATACATCTAAACTGCACTGAGTAGTAATGGAACCACTTGGTCTTGATGCTAGATCAGTTGACTTCCTGTATTCTATTATGAATGACGTATGTTACCATGAATAAGTATACTTACAATGGTCATGGTATCTGTGTACTTGTTTTTCGTAACAATTTTAATGGCAACCTGTCACGAAATACGAGACATGATTAGAACGTTCCAAAAGCCTTCGTTATTTAGCAATTTGCTTAATTATTACAAATCCACCGCCATTATAACCATCATTATGCGTCAGCAAACAATTCATCGTGAATGGAATAATGAATTCAAAAGATTTAAAAAATAGATTTTTTGCTTTAGATTTTTATATTACTTACAGTAAGTCAACATGAGTCTATTGGTCATTGGACCATTTGCTAAAAAAACAAACAAACAAACAAACAAAAAAAATACCCCGTCTCTGGTTTGTTTGGGTTTTTAAATGATTATTTTTGATCTGACACCTTAGAGAATAAGCACGGACACATGTAATACACTTTGTTTACGGGGGTCGGGAAGAATATTTACCTGCTTCCCATCTGCTTTACGGATTCCTGAGAAGACGGAGCCGTAGCCTCCCTTCCCCAGGAGCTCTCCCAGGGAGTACCGTGATAAGAGCACATCTGTTAAACATGCATTCACTTGTGTTATTTAAACTGCATAAAGAATGAAAAAGTATCACGATCAATATCCAGAGGAATTACTTGTTTGACTTGTGCTGCCCAATGTTGACCGATGTATTTATTCCCATTTTTACAACCGTGGTAGGACCTATGGTCAATGTTCATGTGCGCATTCACACACTATGGGTAATTTGGA
The DNA here is from genome assembly GCA_030522415.1 of Channallabes apus. Classification (NCBI taxonomy): domain Eukaryota; kingdom Metazoa; phylum Chordata; class Actinopteri; order Siluriformes; family Clariidae; genus Channallabes; species Channallabes apus. The sequence continues at coordinate 5,805,941 of CM060113.1, read as the reverse complement.
CCTAATCTGCATGTCTTTGGACTGTGGGAGGAAACCGGAGAACCCGGAGGAAGCCCACCAAGCACATGGAGAACATACAGAACTGGTGAGAATTGAACCTATACCCTGGAGGTGCAAGGCAACAGTGCTACCCACTACACCATTGTGCCACCAGCTATTAAATTACAGCATCCTTATTATACTGTAGTATCCTTTCTTTGCGCATGGTAAAGCACTAGTAAAATGTTTTTGCTGGATTCTATCATACCCTTTGGGTGAATGTTCTGCTCCACTCCAGGAGACTGGAGAGTGGGGATCTTGTGCTGAACTTCAGAAACCATGTCATGTATAGGCGATGAAAAGTCCCGCCCCAGGTCTCCCTTATCATGATCATTTGGTTTGTTAGTTCTATGCAGCTCCTCAAGCTGTAGCAACCACTTAGGTTCTGCGTTCTGGTCTTGCAGTGCTTTACACCCCTACAAGACATACAAAGTAAAAGTAAACAGGTGATGGAGAAAAATATATACAGTACTTCGCCTTTGAAACCTAGAAACCGTTTCAGGATTTTTACGAATCTTAATTACCGAGATAAGGCGTTGAAGAAAGCTTTGTTTGAATCTGTCTGGGAAGGAGATGGCTGCCCTCGCCATGGATTCGTAGTATTTATGGCTGGTGATATTAGATGAATCATTTTCAGACTGCTCTAGGTGGGTCAGCCGGTTGGTGTAACACAACTTGAAGTGCTAGGAGAGAAAAAAAGAGACTTTTATTTTAGTACAATTTTTTCATTTGACCAATGAAAAAGAAAAGAAGAAGAAGAACTCCTACCTGGAAGCTTGGCTGGAGCAGCCCTGACGTCAGCCACAGCACGTATTCATATGTCTCGGTTCTCTTAATGGTTTCATCCAGGACTTTCACTCCAAAAGGCACACTGGTGCAAATAAACATACAGTGGGGCAAAAAAGTATTTAGTCAGCCACCAATTGTGCAAGTTCTCAATACTTCATCTCAATACTTTGTTATATACACTTAGCAGTGACGGAGGTCAAATGTTTTTTGTCTTCAAGTCTTCACAAGGTTTTCACCCACTGTTGCTGGTATTTTGCCCCATTCCTCATGCAGATCTCCTCTAGAGCTGGCCAACACGGACGTTCAACTCCGTGAACTCAACGTTTTCTATGGGGTTGAGATCTGGAGACTGGCTAGGCCACTCCAGGACCTTGATATGCTTCTTACGAAGCCATTTCCTCGTTGCCCTGGTGGTGTGTTTGGGATCATCGTCATGCTGAAAGACCCAGACACGTTTCATCTTCAATGCCCTTGCTGATGGGAGGGGGTTTTCACTCAAAATGTCACGATACATGGCCCCATTCATTCTTTCCTTTACATGGATCAGTCGTCCTGGTCCCTTTGCAGAAAAACAGCCCCAAAGCATGATGTTTCCACCCCCATGCTTCATAGTAGGGATGGTGTTCTTTGGATGCAACTCAGCATTCTTTCTCCTCCATACAAGGAGTTTTATTTTGGTTTCATCTGAACATATGTCATTCTCCTGATCCTCTTCTGGATCATCCAAATGCTCTCTAGCAAACCTCAGATGGGCCTGGACATGTACTGGCTTAAGCCGGGGGTCAGGTCTGGTACTGCAGGATTTGAGTCCCTGGCAGCGCAGTGTGTTACTGATGGTAGCCTTTGTTCCTTTGGTCCCAGCTCTCTGCAGGTCATTCACTAGTGTGTGGTTCGGGGATTTTTGCTCTCAGTTCTTGTGATCTTTTTGACCCCATGGGGTGAGATCTTGCATGGAGTCCCAGATCGAGGGAGATTATCAGTGATCTTGTACTGTATGTCTTCCAGTTTCTAATAATTGCTCCCAATGTTGATTTCTTCACACCAAGCTGCTAACCGACTGCAGATTCAGTCTCCCAGCCTGGTGCAAGTCTACAGTTTTGTTTCTGGTGTCCTTTGTCAGCTCTTTGGTCTTGGCCATAGTGGAGTTTGGCCAAATATTTATTTTACAGAGGAATTTACCAATTAATTCTTTAAAAATCCTACAATGTGATGAGATGAAAATTACAGGCCTCGCTCATCTTATTAAGTGGGAGAACTTGCACAATTGGTGGCTGACTAAATACTTTTTTGTCCCACTGTAACGTCTTAGTAGCAAGCTATCACGCACACATACACATGTACACACACATGCAATACCTATAACATCCGATCAGTTTGAAGTGGCTACGCGTCCCCAGCTCCACTTTTGCCACCACGTAGCAGATATGCGCTGCGTAGAGAAACTTCCTAGAGGCTGCGATGAGAAGCAGAACCAATATCACGATGCAAACTTACATGCACGCCACATGATATATAACCACGACAGGTTTGGTCTAGAAAGTTACTCTTACTCTGTATTCATACCGAAATCGTCTCCCAACATAATCACAGCCTCTCTCTGCTCCTCGGACGGTGCAGACGAGAATAAAAGCTTCGTCAGACGAAGGCACCACTCCTTCCATTCCTTAGGACCTTTTTGCTGCAGCGGAAATTGGCACGTAGGTCAGAATGGCGCTTGCACAAGCAGTACAGAATTACAAAACAAATTCATACAGACGCTTATACTGACGCATTATATACTCACTTTTAAATTCTTCACAATCAACTTGTAGCCCTCGATGAGGATCCTGCCGAATTCACACATCATCACTTTCTGTAAAGGGAATATCGTTAAATAACACGTCTCTTAAAGGTTTTCGAGCGGTACTGTATATCTAAATATGAGTTATGAAGACCGTGCACTAAACAGATGTACAGTAAGAGGTGAAGTATTTAATATTTATACTAACGCATGATTCACTCGAAAGAAGCCCTGAATATTCTGTAATGTCTCTCACAAGGATAAAGCGAATCTGAATGAACCAATATACGATGTGCTCCCAACCCACGTTGAAATGTGTCCGGCAGAAAATGGAGATCACTTCCAGCGCATCGCATGTAATGCATCGCATGTAATGTTACACATACACCAAGGTATTTAGTGTGTTTTTTTTTTTTCCATAGTGAGAGTTTCTACAGAATATTCGGGGCCTCTTTCTAGTGACTCACCTTGTCTCATCTTATTACTTATTATATTTCAGGTAATCTTTTATTATAGGTATAAACAACTAATATACAGAGCATAATGAACTTTAATAACACTTACTTTATTATTTTGACGGCAGAACAATTCCATTATCTGCCAAAAGAAATAAGCCTCCACCTGATCATATTTAACGATATTTTCGAGACATTTCTGTGCCTTCCACTGGATGAACCGAATCAGGGCCTCCTGATTCGTCTCATTGCTGCAACAGATGTTGGAATAGCTGTTGAAAGATCCTGATGATATGGTTTACTGCTTGCGATTATTATGTATTATGTAGAAGAGAAACAGGGTCTTACCTTATAAGGGGACCAGGAAACGTAGGCTCTTCTTCAGATACCTGCACGAAGTCCTTAGCTAGAGTGAAAAACCTCAGTAAGTGTTCATTTTCACGTGACTCAAACTGTCACTTCATTTGAAATGATATCTATTATATTTTGGGAATACAATGTTATAACAGGTCGGGAAAAGGTCTTTGATTTGCAGCAAATTCAGGCTTTATGTTGTCACAGAAGCATCATCGACGTATCTCGATCACTTGTCATGCTAAATCCGGCACGGCTGGCGAGAGAGAGAATTGTAAATAGACCTCCGCTCTTTAAAAGCGAGGCGGGGGGCTGAGCTCAGTCCAATGTGCGGTCCAATCTGCCACTCTCAATCTGCCCACATTCCAGCTGGGCACTGCCTCTGGACCTGCACGTGCACATCCTCACTTTTTTCCTTCCTCCCTACTTAAAATCCCTTTCTTTCTCCATTTTTCCATTAAAACTAATCTTCTTCCCGTATCTGTGGTGGAACCCCGAGTCAAAGATCTTACAATGTTCACTCATTACTATACCCAAAAGTGTGTATACATGTTTACTTGTGACCTACCTGGAGCGCACGGGCATGGAGCGCGAGGCTCTACTTCAGGAGTGGGTTCGCGTTCGACTTTAGGCTTGATGATATCCGCCTGCGTGAACCACTCGTGTCTGAGCAAGTCGTCGAAAGACGGGCGCATATCAGGGTTGAGCTCTAGGCACCACATGATCAGCTCGAAGCACTCTGACGAAACAGAAATTCAAAGAATATAAAAACTCATTTAGAAACTTAGTTTCACAGCTAGCTTTATTATATACATGACGTCTCACCTCGAGAGATGTCTGGACCTAATTCCAGGCACCCGTGATCCAGGTCCTTCTTCGTTTCGAAGGGATATTCTCCAGTGACCAAGTAATACAAGAGGACGCCCAGACCCCAGACGGTAGCAGGGATGCCCATGTACTCTCCGTCAGTCACCCACTCAGGAGGCATAAAGTGAGCAGTGCCTGAAAGTAAAAAATATATACAAATTTTCTCTCTCTTTTGCATTGTTTTTGACTTTTTTTCCTGATTCTATTCGACAAAATTACCGATGTAGCATTTGTAGGGGGCCTCCTTCAGCAAGTCCCCACATCCAAAATCGATGAGTTTCACTTGCAACGTATCGGTGTTGATGAGCAGATTTTGGACTTTGACGTCACGGTGTAATATTCCTTTGTCACAACAATGACGAGACGCCCGGATCACCTGCAGCATGATGTCTCGAGACTGCGCTTCGGCCAAGCAGCCTCCCTGAAGCACCATGAAATCATAGAGGTTCTGACAGGGGACGGGCATTTCCAGAATGATGGCGTACAAATTACCGAAGTCAAACCACTCCAGGAGCTGCAGCACGTTGCTACAGCGAGGTGGCACGGACACCATCTTCATTAGCGCCACTTCCACAGGAAGCTTTTCTTTCTCTCCAGGCTAAACAAGACCAAACAGAAATCTAACCACTGGATCGAGCCTGATGCTAGATCGGTTTCATTTCTGTAAGATTTATCATAGATAATGAAATAAAAACGGGATGACGTTTATGGATTTTCGTTTATGTAAGCAGGAACAATTTTACTTACGATAGCTATGGCAATGATTTTCTCATCCTTCCGAACTAATTTGATGGCAATCTGTTTACAACACAAGACATAATGAGAACGTTCTTAAAGGTCATTTCTATTTACCGTGATTATCATGAATGCACATGGAATATAATTTCTGTAAGTGAAATAAAACCTTGCAGGAAATGTGAAATCTTATAAAATCATTATTATTATTTTTTGTTTGTTTCGCTTCAGGTTCTTGCATGTCTTGCAGGTTCTGCCCCATGAGTTTAACCTCATTTCTTATAGAGACCGCTGATCAGACGGTGGAAAAAAAGCGCTGAATTTACACCAGAAATCGAGATTTTTATTTGTTCCTTGCTATTCCAGAGCAATATGTGAATTCCAAATGTTTTGTGGTTAAATTTCATGATACTAACAGAAATTGTTAATGTTTTTGATGCTTTGTTTAATAACACACGACCGCTCAAAAGTTTGGGATCACTTTCTAATTCCATGGTCCTTCCTCATTTGTACTGTATTTCTTTCTACACTGTATAATGATGCTGAAACCGTTTATCCAAAATACCCGATAATCTCCTTTGAACAGTTGATATTGAGATGTATATCTGCTACTTCTGATCTTCATAGCTTCTCTAATCTGAGCTGCTGGTTGTTAATTGGTGATTTCTGAGGCTGGTGACTCTAAATGAACGTCTCCTCTGCAGCAGAGGTCAGTTTTGGTCTTGCTTTCCAGGGAAGGTCTTCATAAGAGACAGTTTCATCCTGGTGCAAACGCACTCGACACACAATACTGTTCTTGTGAAAACTGTTCCAGAACAGCTGACCTTCATGTCTTAAGATAACAACTGACTGTTGGTGTTACGTACCTAATGCCATATGTGCGTTAGTGTATATCAATTATTTATAAATATAAATGTGTAATTTGTAGCTCTGATAAATAATAGGATAATAGTAGAGTAGGAGATATGGGGCAATGCAGTTACCATTAACACTGGAGATTTAATACTGCACTTAAGTCAACTTGGGTCTACAGGAGTTTAGACCTCCACCTTGGACCTCCAGTGGCTCGGGTTCGAGGCTTGGCCTCCACGGTCCCTAGATAGACTACATAGGTTCCTATAGTAGATAGATGGATGGATGGATGGAGTAACTGATTTGTCGATTGGCCTGGTACCTTGGAGAGCAATCAAGTGCAGACATGTACAGTTTGTTTATGGGGTTGAGGGAAAGACATTTACCTGCTTCCCGTCTTCCTTTCGCACTCCTGTGTAGACCGAGCCGAAGCCTCCTTTTCCGAGGATCTCTCCCATTTCGTACCGTTCGTCAAATACCTCTGTTAAACGAAAAAATATTTGTGTGAATAAAGAATGAAAGAAAGAGCATCACAGTCAGTGCACCCATATTATGGTAGATTATGGTAAAGATCTTCCAATAGGAGTACCTATTAAAAAAATTAAAAAATAAAGAAATTATCAGATCAGTGTTAAAAATATGTATACAGAATGCTTAGGATGTATACACAATGCAACATGCTTAGGTTGATTTTTTTCCCCACATGGTGGATTCTAACATACGCTCTACGTAATACATGTTGTCTCCATTCCTGAGGACGTGGCCAGCGATTGGGTGAAACTCAGAGTCCTCGACCTCAGAAACCACGTCCTGGACAGCAGATGACACGTCCTGCTCAGTGGCCTTCGCTAATTTGGTTTTATGCAGCACTTCAAGCTCTCGCAGCCACTCGTATTCTTTACCCTCTTCCCGCAGTTGGTAAGACAGCTATGAGGAAGGCGAGGAGAAGTATAAACTGGTGATGAAGATGAAGAATACTTGTGCATTTGAAACCTAGAACCCATTTCGCAATTTTCAATCGTCTTATTTACCAACATGAGCCGTTGAAGGAAGCTCCTGTTGAATCTGTTGGGGAAGGCGGCGGCTGCACTGGCGATGCTCTTACAGTATTTAAGGACGTCGTCGGGAAAATCGATCTCGTTCAGCTCTAAATAGGTCAGTCTGATGGCGTGACACAACTTAAAGATCTAGGAGAGACAGAGTCGCTCATTCTCAGTACACTGGTTTAATAATAATAATAATAATAATAATAATAATAATAATATAAAAAAGAAAAATTAAAAGATTCCTACCTGGAAGCTTGGCTGGGGAAGTCCTGATGTCAGCCACAGCACGTACTCATACGTCTCGGTCCTTTTAATGGCTTCATCCAGGATGATCAGGCCGAATGGCAGACTGGTGCAAATAGAATAATAATAATGTGTCAGTAGCAAACCAACACACACCTACACACACCTGCACACACATCCACACACCCGCACACACACACACCCGCACACACACACACCCGCACACACACACACACACACACACACACACACACACACACCCGCACCCCCGCCCCCCACACACACACACACTTCTTCTTTCGGCTGTTCCCTTTCAGGGGTCGCCACAGCGAATCATCTGCCTCCATCTAACCCTATCCTCTGCATCCTCTTCTCTCACACCAACTAACTTCATGTCCTCTCTCACTGCATCCATAAATCTCCTCTTTGGTCTTCCTCTAGACCTCCTGCCTGGCAGTTCCAACCTCAGCATCCTTCTACCGATATATTCACACTCTCTCCTCTGAACATGTCCAAACCACCTCAATCTGGCCTCTCTGACTTTATCTCCAAAACATCTAACATGGGTTGTCCCTCTGATGAACTGATTCTTGATCCTATCCATCCTTGTCACTCCCAAAGAGAACCTCAACATCTTCAGCTCTGCTACCTCTAGCTCTGCCTCCTGTCTTTTCTTCAGTGCCACTGTCTCTAAGCCGTAGAGCATTGCTGGTCTCACCACTGTCCTGTACACCTTTCCTTTCATTCTCGCTGATGCTCTTTTATCGCACAACACACCTGACACTTTTCTCCACCCATTCCAACCTGTACCCGCCTCTTCACCTCCTTTCCACACTCTCCGTTGCTCTCGACCTTTGACCCTAAGTACTTAAAGTCCTGCACCTTCTTTACCTCTGCTCCCTGTAGCCTCACTGTTCCTCTTGGGTCCCTCTCATTCACACGCATGTATTCCGTCTTGCTGTGGCTAACCTTCATTCCTCTGCTTTCCAGAGCGTACCTCCACCTCTCCAAATTTTCCTCCACCTGTTCCCTGCTCTCGCTACAAAGCACAATGTCATCTGCAAACATCATAGTCCATGGAGACTCCTGTCTAACCTCATCTGTCATCCTGTCCATCACCAGAGCAAACAAAAAGGGGCTTAGAGCCGATCCTTGATGCAGACCCACCTCCACCTTGAACCCTTCTGTCACACCTACAGCACATCTCACCACTGTCTTACAACTCTCATACATGTCCTGCACCACTCTAACATACTTCTCTGCCACTCCAGACTTCCTAATACAACACCACAGCTCCTCTCTCGGCACCCTGTCGTACGCTTTCTCTAAATCTACAAAGACACAATGCAACTCTTTATTACCTTCTCTGTACTTCTCCATCAGCATCCTCAAAGCAAATACTGCATCTGATGTACTCTTTCTAGGCATAAAACCATATTGCTGCTCACAAATGCTCACCTCTGCCCTTAACCTAGCTTCCACTACTCTTTCCCACAGACCCCCCCCCCCCCCCCCCACACACACACAATACCTTCTGCATCCGATCAGTTCAAACCGGCTACGCGACCCCAGCTCCACTTTCGCCACCACGTAGCAGATATGTGCTGCGTAAATCAGCTCTCTGGAGGCTGCAGACAAAAGACCAGGCATGCACAAAAGGCAAGGATGAGGACTAAACGACACCATGTAGAGGGAAATACATGACATTATATACAAAATACTGTCGTACCGAGATCATCTCCCATCTTAATCACAGCCTTTCTGTGCTCCTCATGAGGTGCAGACGAGAATAAAAGTTCCGTCAGAGGAATGACCCACTCCTTCCATCTATTCGTGGCCATTTGCTGCATCAGAAATAGTCATGCTGATCAGCAACAACATCCAGAATTACACAATCATATACGTATGGCCAGATGACGATGATATCGATGTATTATATACTAACTTTTGGGAGCTTCTTCTTAATCACGCGGTTGCCATTCATGAGGAGACTGGCGACTTCACACATCATCACCTTCTATAGAAGAAGCATCATTACATAACACTCACACACACACACGCTCATTTACACACTACGGGCAATTTGGGAACGTTAATTAGCCCAATCTGTATGTCTTTGGTCTGTGGGAGGAAACCAGTAAACCCGGAGGAAACCCATTCAAACACACACACACACACACACACACACACACACACACACACACACACACACACACACACACACACACACAGGGTGACAGTGCTACTCACTACGCCACCGTGCCCCCATTACACACTCTATTATAGTTAATTGTTTTGCTTAACGCAAACTTTTAACACTTGCTTTTTTTCGACGGCAGAACAATGCCATTATCCGCCAGAAGAAATAGGCCTCCATTTCATCTTCTTCATCGATTTGTTTGAGACACTCCTTCGCATTCCAGCGGATGAACAGAAACAGGCTCTTCTGATTAATCTTATTCCTGCCACAGATGTTGGAACAGCTGTATTATATGGCTTACTGCGCAAATGTATTAAACTTCAAATTATATAGAATTATATCACCGCTAAAAGCTCTTGTGTGTTATATAAAAGGAGATACACCTCAAAAGAGGACCAGGAAATTTAGGCTCCTCTTCAACACGTTCAGGTGGATGCAAAATGTCCTTGACTGGAATAATAATAATAATAAAAACCTCAGTTATAGGACTATAGAGTGATTACATGACTATATGCTCTTGATTTTTTTTATTTAGTCAATTTACAGTATGTTTCTATTTCTGAAGAAAAAACTACAACTTTATACATAACATCGATAACATTTCACACAACTTAACACTGTACCTTTAAATACTCACTTCATAGCAAAACATTAATTGTAGGTCTGTAACTTGAAGCAAATGTACTCACTCACTCAGTCATCGTTTATAAAAATTTATGTGTTGGATGTGACCCTGGAGTCTATTCCCAGGAGACTTTGGGGTACCGGGGTACACCCTGGATGGGGCCACACACTTAATCAATCTTGCAGGTCTTTGGACTGTGGGGGAACCGAAGTACCTGGAGGAAACTCACTAAGCACAGAGGGAACCTGCAAACTCCATGCACACAGACCCCGAGCGGGACTCGAACCCACAACCCGAGGTGTAGAGGCAACATTGCTAACCGCTACACCACCGTACCACCCGCAGCAACCGTAAGAATCGAAACTTCTTCACTGTTCACTCAAAAGTGTGTGTGTATGTGTGTGTGTGTGTATGTGTGTGTGAGTCCTACCTGGAGCACTTGGACCTAGAACCCGAGGCTCCAAAGTTGCTTCAAGAGACAATTTACAGTCGACATTAATCATAATTATATCTGTAATATTCTCTCGGTTTCTGGAAATCTGTAAACATACGCAATTCCATGTGAGTCACTAAAACAGTTTCCCCAAGTCTGTAAAGCACAAACACACCAGTTTATCAGTCATAAGAACCACAGTGATCACTATGTACATGAGGTTTCTTAAAAATAATGTCTGTTAAGAATCAAATAATGCAGCTCATGTTGGTTTATTTGTTATTTGTGTTATGAGAAATGACATGAAATGAAAATGTGAGTGGTTTTGCTCTGTCCTGGTTGTGTTACTGAACCAGTGTTAATCTTGTCTTATTTTTAGTAATTAAGCCTTAAAAGCTGTAAAACCCTCTGGAGAAACACAATGTGGTCAACAGTGACACCTAGTGGACGGTTTGTGAATAAAAAAAATCAACTGACCGTTTGGGATTTCTAAAAATAATCGCTTCCATTTAGCGTGGACTCCGTTATAGACACAAACTGGTATATCGATTATTAACATGGACAGCAGAGTCAGATTATCTCTAGAGGAGAATTAAGACATAATCAAATAGCGCTTATTGTGACGTCATAAACAGCCGTTTTAACATCTGCGTCTGAAGTGTGCGGTCGCTTTTTAATGACGTCACACCCTAATGAGACACGCGTGCACGTGCGTTTTATACGGAACTGCCTACTGTAGCTAAAGCAGTGGTTCTCAAACTTTTTCTGTCATTCCCCACTTAAGGGGGTGAGCGAATTTTCAAGCCCCACTTGTCAACAAAATAATAACGAAATCGACCAAGTTTACTGTTTATTGAAATATCAATTCCTAAACCAATACGATCAAACACCACCAAGTTAAAAAAAGATAAAATACACGTGCAATTGTTATAAAAGGCTTACGTTGTCACTTATCTTTGCATAATTGACCCCATGTTTATTAGCTGCTCAGCAATCGTTTGTAGTTTTTTTGCACTGGCCAATTCTGTATGCAACTTTGAATGAAGCCATTTGTGCTTTGCTGTCCACTGATTCAGATGTTACCATGCGATTCTCCTGCTGTCTGTATTCTGCCAGCTTTCTTTCAAAGACGTCCAGTGGTTTATTAACGTGACTGGAGTGTGTTGTCTCTAAGTGTCTTCCTAATTTGTTGGGTCTCATGCGGTCTGCTGCCAGCGGTTTAAGACACAAAACACACACAAAACTCTTCTGCCCCCACCATCCCCACCATGAATCCAAGCTCAAGATAGACTTCATTAGGGGTGGGCGATATAACCAAAATCTTCTATCACGGTAGAAGCAATTTTCTAACTCAATAATGATATATAACACAATATAGCAATTTGTATCTGAAAATGCATAAATAAAAATTCAAACACAAAGAAACTGTTTTACATAATGTAATTTTATTTAAACTGTGAATTGCTGAGGTTTGCCGCATTTTTTTACTTTGGCCATATTCGTTTGGATGTTTGTATTTCAGATTATAGAAAAGGTTTGATGTGTTTCCACCACTTGTTAAAACAGTGCACTTGTGTACCTTGCAAATCACGTTCATCTCATTCGTATCACTTTTCTTTTACCCAAACCAATTCCACACCACAGACGAGGCATATTTTTTCTTTACAGTCTCCTCGTCACATGTAAGAAAACTCACTGCTGCTGCAGCGTCTTCTTCCATTGTCGAAGTGTATGTGAAGCCAAACACATCAAAAGTGGGACGAAACCGCGGCACCCGATTGAACCAAATATCTGCGCAAATGCAGCGCAGCGCGACTATCTGGATACCGCAGTGATGATCCGGTTTATTTGCGCAGCCCGGTGGATCGTGCAGCGCCGCTCGATTCACAAACCTGCGCGACCCACTGTGTTTTATTTAAAAACAATTCATTTAAAATGTCAGGACTGTTTAATATTGTTTCCGCCTTGCCATGCCTGGATTGTACGTGCGCATACCAGCGGGGTAAAATGTATTTTGATGGTCGGCGCGGTTTATTTCTGTCAGAGTCGCGCAGTGCTGCCCAGTGGCTCGCGCAGGTTTGTGATTCGAGCAGCGCAGCTCAAGTTTGTTCCACTATGGTTCCACTTTTTCTCCCGGCCCACAACTGATGTTATTTTAAATGTACTTGTATTAATGATCCATTTATTTGTGTGTGATTGTTTTGAGCGTACGCTCTTCATTATCAATACAGAAAAGCATGAATTAGAATAGGTACTTTCCTGTTTTTCCTCCCGTTCGTTGCGCCCCACCTGTCATGTCTGTATTCCCCACTAGTGGGGCGCGCCCCACACTTTGAGAACCACTGAGCTAAAGTGTCCAGATTATAATAATAATAATAATAATAATAATAATCATAATAATACTGTGGTGTGAGGAGACTTCAACACTGCACCAGACGGACCTTTGTGCCAAAACAAACCACGACACCTCTAGAAATAAAGGATATTAGACATTTAATTATAAATAATAAATAAATTTAATAATGAGAGATTCTGTAATAAAGTAAAATATTTAATTTTGAAAATTAAGGACAGTAGTGATTATTATTCATATAAAGGAAAATCGGAGTTCCTCAAATAAAAAAAAAGTGAATTTTCCATTAATTACATTAAAACTAGCGGCAAGTATTATAAGTGAAATTAACAAATGCTGTAATGAAACTGCTTTAAATGATGCTACTAAAAGCAGAATGATCTCTCTACATTCACAACTGCACAGTGCTTACATTAAGAAAGCCTAAGAGGCATTATGAGGTGCTCTAGAGCTAAATGGATAGAAGAGAGTGAAAAAAGTATATCTTATTTTTGTAGAATCGAAAAAAGTCTCAATTCTTTTATTAATAATTAATGATAATGAATGCACAGATCCTACTCTAATAAGCAAGGAAGTCTATAAGGTTTACAGTGACCTATATTCTCCCAACTTCCTCCCAATAGAGTGTAATCATTTCTTCGATAAAAAAAAAAATTCATTCCCCACATTGATAATGATGGGAAAAATCATTGTGATGCTGACTTGTGTATTGAAGAACTCGATGCAGCGGTTCATCAAAAGCTTCAGGTAAACAAAGCCCCAGGCCCTGATGGCCTCACAGCTAATTTTTTTATAAATTCTTTTGGAGTGATCTCAGATTATTATTATTTAAGGCTTTTACAGAATCTATTGAAGATGGAACTTTAGGCCCCACTATGAATCAAGGGTTGATTAGAAAGATCTGAGAAATGTGGATAACTTTCACCCAATCACATTGCTCAATAATGATTATAAACTCTTCTCACATATATATGTTAATAGATCAAAAGTGGGCATTAATTAATTAATTAATTAGTGTGTCACAATCAGGCTTTCTTAAAGGGAGGTCTATTCATAATAATATAAGGTTGGTGTTGGATTTGGTGGAATACAGTCACTTGATAGAGGAGGATGGATTCATTCTATTTTTGGACTTCAAAAAAGGCCTTTGATATGATAGAACATAACTTGTTTGGTTTTGGTGAGCAATTTATCAGTTCTATAAAAATGATCTACAAAGATATGAATAGTTCAATCTCTCTCCCTTTTGGAACTACGCAAAGTTTTCCGATTGGCCGTGGAATAAAGCAGGGATGCCCTTTATCTCTTCTTTTATTTATTTTAGCTGCAGATTTGTTTCCCATTCTAGTGAATCATGATTCATCAGTGAAAAAATTAAAAATATTTGGAAAAACTTTAGCAATTAGTCTACTAGCAGATGATACTACACTATGTAATCTTGAGTTGTTGGTTGCAGAGAGACATTTTTTTTAATTTTTGGGAGGATTCTTTTACCTAAACTGGAATATTAATCTAGACTGATCTACACAGCTCTCGCTTTGGCACCCTCATCAGATTTTATAAAAAAAAACATCCAACCAAAAAATTTATAACTTTATTTGGAATTATTACATTAAAAAATCTGATATTATTACATCATATGAAGAAGGTGGTTTGAATGTAATTGTATTTGAAAGGATGAACATTTTGTTAAAACTTAAGTGGCTCCAGATGTTTTAGGTAATACTGAGAGCTTTTGGATACAGTACCTTCTGCGCTGTTTTATAAATTGGGAGGTATTCGTTTCTTCTCAGATTTCATTTACCCAAACGTCCACTGAAGCTATCAGCATCATTTCACCAACAGGTCTTATTATGGAAATTTGTGCGCATACAATTTTACACCCCACAATACTCCTATTTGGAATAACAAATATATATTTTAAACAGAAACAAATCCCAGAGGACTGGGCTAATAGAAATATCTGGTCAATACTGGATCTAATGGATGATGGTGGTAATATTCTAGACTACAACTCCTTCACTCTAAAACATGGATTTGCCTGTCGTCCAAAACAGTTCTTTACTGTTATTAATGCAATACCCTCAGGTATAAAGTGTTAATGAGATGTTCCCTCTCTTATTCCAAAATCAATCCTTTCGGAAGAATGAGTCCTTCCCTCATTATATGTTGGTGATATCGAAATAGAAAATAAATTTTGCACCAACAAACATAAGACAAACTATTATTCTGCCATGCTAGCTATTTCAAGTATCAAGAAATATTTTAACTCGTACAATTGCTAAAAAAAAAAGTCAATTATTTCAGAACAGTCTATTTAAAATTCCCCCTTCTTCCCAAAGTTAAAGAAATGCACTTTAATATATTAAACGATATATATCCTTCTAATAAATTGCTACATTAAAAATTTTATTTTGAAAATATGCCTTGTCATCTACATCAACACTCGTCCGAAGATACAGAACATATATTTTTTACATGTAATTATTCTCTCTCTTTCTGGAAAGCACTGCAGAACTGGCTGGAAGAAAAGGATGTGGTAGATGTTAATTTTGCATTTACTTTACAAAATATTGTGTACAGGATAACTAAAGAGTGCTCTGGTTTGTGTGATCTGATAATAATATTTTGTTAGCAAAATACTACATTCATAAATTCAGATATCTTAAATCTCCTCCTCTGTTTATGACATATATATTTTTAAATAATGTATTTATTAATTTTTTTTTTTAACATTTTGCAAACAGTTACAAACCAAACACACACAAAACAAAACAAAACAAAACCTTCTGGCTGACCACTTCTTTAAATAAATGTAATAGAGAAATAAAACGTATTTGTACTTCAATATACCACAATATACAAGCGGCTTTATCCCTTAACCAGTACAGAAGAATACATGTCCTTGCACAAAATGTTAGAAACTTACAAAGTGTCTTTTTATGTTTATCTAAAACCATATCGACACATATTCCGAGCAATAAGTGTTTTGGGTCACAGCCAATATTTATAGACAAAATAACGCTAAGTTCTTGCTCAACCATAATCCAAAATCTTTGGATTTCCCTGCAAAACCGGAGACCGTGAGCAAGATCTCCTTCCTCTGTTTTACATTTCAGGCACATTGGAGAGCAGTCGTTTTTAAACTTGTGCCTGGAGAGATGTGAGCTCTGTGCAAAATTTTTAATTGCATTGCTTTTACTTTATTGCATATGCTTAGGGTCCCTGCATTCTTCCATGCTTCCTCCCATTCATCATTTGTGATTTGTATATCAAGTGTCCGTTCCCATTTATTTTTTAAAACGTCTGTGTTTGAAAAACCACATTCCTTGAGAATCTTGTAAAAAGACCTTGTAGAGCTTTTCATTTGTGTAAAAATCTGTCTCTCCACAGCCGAAATGTCCTGGTTTGTGAGCAAAGTAGTGTTCTTTTTTACAAAGTCTCTTAATTGTAGATAACGAAAAAAAATCTTGTTGTGGTACTTTACGACTAATTGGTGGAATTGGTGGAGAGTGTTCCCCTCGAACATATCATGCAGATTGATGAGAGCTTTATTTGCCCAAACACGAAAACTTGTATCCACAATCCCCAGCAGAAAAATCATAGTTGTCACTAATGGGAGTAAAAGTTGAGGTGAGTCTGGGTCGGCCCTCAAAACGCCTGATGACCTGCCATGCCCTGATAGCACTTATCGTGATGGGGATCTTACAGGCGGCTTTTACAGATTTAAACTTCTTAAGAAAAAGCTCATTTACCAAAGGAAGTTTGCTGAGTGAACTTTCAACATCAAACCATGCTGTATTAGGTCCTCTATGTACCCAGTCAGAGATATAACGTAGGTGAACACTTAACTGATATTTCCGAATGTCCGGTAGGTCGAGACCCCCCGTCGAAGACGAAAGCATTAAGGTTGACATTTTTATGCATGCTTTTTTTTTTGGCCCATATAAAAGGACTAAACCAAACATTCAACTTTATAATCGTTTTATGAGTAAAAATTATTGGAATCATTTGAATGGGATAAAGTAGTCTTGGAAGAATATTCAGCTTCAGGAGGGCGATCCGACCCAACAAAGAAACAGGGAGGACATTCCACCTCTCTAAGTCCATCCGGACACGCTCAAAAGGTGGAAGAAAATGTACTTTATACATCTGTTCAAAGGAGGGGGTAACATTAATTGCCAGGTATATTAAACCTTCAGGGGCCCATCTAAATGGGAAGGATGATAATGCTTGGGGTATTTGTTTCAAAATTTATTTGGTCATCCTTTACTAGGACAGGGAGAATCTTCAAGTCAACATTCAGCAGCGAAATAGGTCGATATGAAGAACAATCTTCCGCTTGCTTACTTTTTTTCAAAATTAGGGATATATTTGCCTCTCTAAGAGATTGAGGCAAATTACCTTTTATGAATGAGTCATTGAACATATTTAGTAAGGGATCAACTAGCAAATTTCTAAATTCTTTATAAAATTCGCTACTAAGCCCATCTGGGCCAGGCGCTTTCCCAGATTGTAAACTCTTAATGGCCTCTAGAACATCCTTTTTAGATATAGGGGCATTGAGGAAGGTGGTCTGATCCTCTGATAGGGTGGGTAGATTGAGGGTGGAAAAGAAGAGTTCCATGGACTGTTTTGTATCCCCTTCTAATTCTTCTTCTTCTATACCGCTTTGTACCCTGTATTTAGGGTCGCGGGGACCTGGAGCCTATCCCAGGAGACTCAGGGTATGAGGCAGGGTACACCCTGGACAGCGTGCCAATCCATCGCAGAGCACACACACACACACACACACATTCACACATTATGGTCAATTTGGGAACGCCAATTAGCCTAGCCTGCATGTCTTTGGACTGTGGGAGGAATCTATCCTAGTATAAGAGTTGTGGATTCTAGGAAAAAAAGTATACTCGTGTTCTGTGGAGTAGCAGACCCTCTAGATATCTATATAGTCAAATTCCTCACAAAGAGCCGTAACAGTTTTAGCCTGCGCTGACAATAATGGTTTAACTGTTGGAAATTTATCTATGATGGGGCATAAATGACAATTGAAATCCCCCCCAATAAACAAAGTCTTAACTCCCCAATCTGCAAATTTGGCAAATGCTATGGTCAAAAAATCCCCTGGATGGCCAGGAGGCTAATAAATATTCAAGAAAGCAATTTCTTCGCTGAATCATAACCACTTAGCAATTAAATAGCGCCCTCTTGTGTCCTTAATAACGTTTGTTAATTGGAATGGAATACCTGACTTAGTTAAGATAACTACGCCTCTACTCCTTGAAGTAAATGATGAGAAGAAGACCTGGCCAAACCCCCCCTGTGATAGTTTAATATGTTCTTCATCATTTAAATGAGTCTCCTGAAGTAAAGCGACATGTACCCCCTCCTTTTTTAAATATGTTAAAACTTTTCTTCTCTTAAAAGATGTATGGATACCATTAACATTCCATGTACAAACATTTAACGTTAACATTTTCTGTATATATTTGACATAATGTAGTCCAAATGTACATATGAATAACATGAAAGTAAGCCAAACAAGTGGTGAGCAAAAAAACAAAACAAAAAACAATTAACTAACCAATAAAAAGAACTTGAACAAAAAACTGTTGAACATCGACAAAATTATACACTTTACCTCCCGCTGGATAACGACAGCACCAGTGAAAAGAGGTCTTCTAATGACAAAAGGAAACCAAAATACAAGCCAAAAGTCAAGCGGTGGTGCCGCTATTCATAACCGCATAACTTAAACAATACAGGTAAGCCAACATGTCCCAATGTTCCAGTTAAATTTACCTTATTTAAGCTCACACCAATGAATAATTGTCTGGGACGCCTGTTGTATGTGTTGGGCATTCAATTATTACCAACCGGCTGCGCATCCACTGAGCTCAAGAACGCCTCGACAGCAGCCGGCTTGTGAAACACCTTCGCTGAGCCACGAAAGTTTACCTTGAGAAGGGCAGGGTAAATTTGCCTATATTCTGCTCCTAGAGACTTCAAACGTCTCTTAACTTCGTCAAACATCCTGCGCTTGCGAAGGACAGACGCAGAGAAGTCTTGAAAGAACATCACTGTGCTGTCTCCAAGTTTCAAAGGGGAGCCACCCCAGCTCTCCAGCTCCCGCGCGGCATTTAACACTCGTTGCTTGTCTTGGAATTTGTGAAACCTCACTAAGATGGGTTGCGATCGCTGCGTAAAGGAATGCTTGGGGGCAAGTGATCGGCGAGCTCCCTCTAGTTTTATACGGCCTGATTTTTAAGCAATGCAAAGAGTCTTCATTATCAGAGTCGGGTTATCACCTTCCACACCCTCAGGTAACCCACCAATACGAATATTCTTCCTCCTTTCTCTGTTTTCGAGGTCTTCAGCCCATTCGTCCAAGTCATGCAGGAGTTTCTCAAGTGAACTTCGCCCCGACCGGGGTTACCGCGTCCTCCATAGCAGATATCCTTGTTTCCGCTTCAGTGATCCGTTTATTGTGCTCGCCTAGCTCAGAGCGATGCAGTTGTAACAACAAGGATCCATTTGTTTGTCAATGAGCTTGGAGATATTGGCTGTAATCTCCGCAACTATGTCGGATACCGATAACACAGGCAAACTCATGCTAGCACTAGCAGTGTCATCTTGCTCAACGCCTCGTTGGAGTTGTTGGCAATCTGTGCTTTCTTACATGGCATGTTTGCCTCAAAAAGTTATTATTTATGCACATAATAACCTACGTGAGACATGAGCGTGCTCCGTTTGTATTATGCGGTTGTAATAGTAGAAAATTCAGCAAAGTGGCACCACCGCTTAACCACAAACAACCTCCCTTCAAGCCGCCATCTGGAAAACCTGTTTATGATATTTAAAAATGACCTAAAATTTTTCTCAGATGCCCTTAGTAAAATAGAAAACCGAAATGCACTAAAATTGTTTAAATGGCTTGTAATGTATAATTTATTGTAATTATATCCTCTTTATTATTATCCTATATATTATTATTCTTGAAATGGTTGATTTTTGATCTGGATTTACTATGATCACATTATGCTGAGCCTGTTTTTTTTCTATCTTAGTATATAAGCTTATATTGCTGAAGTTCAAATGTTAACAAGTCTCACACACACACACACACACACACACACACACTGCTCAGCCATAACGTTATGACCACCCACCTAATATTGAGCCTTCACTCTTCATTTGCCTCAATGAGCCCTGGTCACTCATGACTCTGTCGCCAGTTTAGCAGTTTTCCTTCCATGGATCACTATTGTTATGTCCTGACCACTGCAGTCCGAGAACGTCCTAAAAAAGCTGCAGTTTTGGTGTTGGTCTGACCCAGTTGTCTCACCAGTTCCTCCTGGCCTGTGAGCTCTATCTCACGGATTATCCCGAGCTGCCAGAAAGAAAGAAAATAAGTTTCATCACTCAGCAGCTTACCGGGCCAGCGATGGACTGGGCCACCGCAGTGTGGAGTGCAGGTGGGATTGTCACATCCAGCTATGACCGGTTCCTCCATGCCTTTCGCACGGTTTTCAATCATCCAGATCATGGTAAGACGGGGGAGCAACAATTGCTGAGGCTCAAACAAGGACACATAACGGTCGCGGATTATACCATCAAGTTTAGAATCTTAGCCGAACAGCTAAGAGAACAGCTGGTGCAGCTAAAGCTTACTCGCTCGCTTCCGGGATGGACTACATCCAGACATACAACTTGAACTGGCATGTCGCGATTCAGGATTAGCACTCGATGACTGTATAGAACTGGCAATCAAACTGGACCAGCACCTCTGCAGCAAACGAAGGCACCCCTCCTCGAAAGGAGTAGTAGTAAAAATTTAAACACTCGCCTGCTTAACTTCTTTCCAAGCCCCTACGGTTAACTTTCCCTGGTCACACCAAGGAACTAAAATTTTTTGTGATTTCTCGGTTGGATCAGTCCGTCGTGCTGGGCCTGCCCTGGCTCAGTGCACACTATCCTATTTTTGATTGGGCAGGATCATGCATCACATCCTGGGCCCCTAGATGCGCAAAATTCTGTACACCATCAGCATTGGCGGTCCAAACTACCACAATTGAGAGTCCAAGCGCACAAGTATCGACCGTTGTGCCATCAGAGTACACAAAATTTAAAGACGTGTTTAGCATTAGGGCAGCTGCATGACTTCCCTCTCACCATCCGTGGGACAACACCGCCGTGCTTGTGCATTTACCCATTGTCCGTGGCAGAAACCCATGGAGGAATATATGAGTAAGACTTTCCAGCAGGGACTTATCAGCAGGTCCACGTCGCAAGCTTCAGCAGGTTTCTTTTTTATCGAGAAAAAAGGTGGGGGCCTACGGCCATGTATTGAATATAGAGGGCTCAATGCAATCAAAATAAAATACAAGCACCCACTGCCCCTCGTACCGGCCGCTATCGACCAGCTCCGCGGTGTGTCCATCTTTACCAAACTCGATCTCCGCAGCGCATATAGCCTTGTTCGTGTTCGCAAAGGTGACAAATGGAAGACTGCGTTTAGCACGACATTGTCATTACCAGTACAACATGATGGCTTATGGATTGGTAAACACACCTGCAGTGTTTCAGGGGTTCATGAATGACGTGTTCCGGCATATGTTGAACCGTTCTGTTATAGTATACCTAGAGTTTCAAAAGAAGGAGATTGCATTTCTGGGCTATCGCATAAGACCACTGGGGGTCGAAATGGACGCAGCCAAGGTCACGGCGGTGCAACAATGGCCGGAACCCAAGTCAGTTAAGGCGCTACAGAGATTCCTTGGGTTCGCCAACTTCTATCGGCGCTTTATTTGGGGCTTCAGCACAATGGCAGCACCGCTCACGGGTTTGTTAAAGGGAAAACCGCAACGGCTACGCTCGTTCTCGATGGAAGCACGCACGGCATTCCAGCGCCTCAAACAAGTTTTTACCTCCGCGCCTATATTAAAACTCCCCAATCGAGAGAAGCCCTTTCTAGTTGAGGTCAATGCGTCGGAGGTAGAACTTGGAGCAGTGCTGTCACAGCCACCCAGAGAAACCTTCTTTTCATGTAAACTAACACCTGCCGAATGCAATTATGATATCGGAAATCGCGAACTGCTAACAGTTCTCGTCTGGACACCCCGGCGTATTACGGACATTCCAACTCCTAGAAACAAAGTTCTGGTGGCCAAACATGCGGGAAACCATGAAAACAGTAGTTTCGTTTTGTGCTATCTGTGCAACAACCAAAACCCCTTGATGTTTGCCCGTTAACAGGCCGTGGTCACACATCGCGGTGGACTTTGTGATGGATCTGCCAGTGTCAAAAGGGTGCACAACAGTCCTGGTAGTAGTAGATCACTTCTCTAAGGGATGTCGCTTTATTCCGTTTACACAACTGCAGGGATTGGACAATAAACCTGAAACGCCTGATTATAATAATTTGCATGGTGTAAGGCCTCCTTTTTTTTGGCCAATACAGTATCAATTCATCTTGGGAATGACAGTCCTGAGTGGCCAGAGTTAATTTGAACCATTCTTCTTGCAGAATAGTGGCCAGGTCACTACGTGAAAACGTTTCCTGACTCGCTCCTTCAAAACACCCCAAAGTGGCTCAATGATATTTAGATCTGATGACTGTGCAGGCCATGGGAGACTTCACTTTCATCAAACCACTCTGTCTCCAGTCTTGCTGTGAGTATTGGTGCATTATCACCCTGATACACGGCACCGCCTTCAGGAAACAACCATTGGGTGCACAAGGTCCTCCAGAATGGTTTGGTAGTCCTTGGCAGTGACACGCCCATCCAGCACAAGGATTGGGCCTAGGGAATCCACCCCCATGCCTTTACTTTGGGCATGCAACAGTCTTGGGCTCCTCCACACCGTAACTCTCTTGGATGTGGGCAAGACAATGAAGGCGGACTCATCAGAGAACAATACATGATTCACATTGTCCACAGCCCAAGATTTTCGCTGCAGGCCCCCTTGAAACCGATGTTTGGCATTGGCACGAGTGACCAAAGGTTTGGCTATAGCAGCTCGGCCATGTACATTGACACTGTGGAGCTCCTGAAGAACAGTTTCAGTGGAAACAGAAGAGTTGAGGTGCACATTTAATTCTGCAGCGAGTTGGGCAGCTGTGGTTTTATGTTCAGACAGCTTCCTCTTGCGTCCACAGTTACTCCTGCTGGATGTCTTTGCCATGTCTTACAAGTCATGAGCCTGTCATATTTAAATAGCAAAATCAATTACCACGTTTGCTTTTTCATTTTCTCTGCGTCGTGCGTCAAGCCAGCCAAAATTCAAACGCAATCGCTAATCCATTTGCAATTGCATTTCCGGCGCGTTACACAGAAACCTGTCAATCAGTGTCAGGGGCGGGTCTATACTGTGGGGCGGGATTGTGTGGGGAGTGACATCACTCGCAGTCGCCGACCAAGAGGGGGAAATTTGAGCAATGGAGGTGAACCGAGATTATCTCATCTGTTTATCAAGAAATAAACACACAAAGATGACAAATCACATATTTTCTTGCTCTGGAGTGGACAGAGAAGTTTTTACAAATAAATATATTTTTAGATCTTCTCCTGTTACAGCCTGCTGGAGCTAAATCTGTCAGAAACGCTGCGTACCGGCGCTTGATACCGATGGAGTCACTAAGGGACCGTCGAAAAAGTGCATGACCAAGACCCAAGCGTTTATTTACAGAAGAATACACAAGATTACAGAGAAATACCTCACAGGACATCAAACATATTACACTGTTAGACTACAGTATGGATTATTTGTTTATTTATTTTTTGTTTAATTGATTAATAATTATTTCAATGTCCATTTTAAAATAAATCATTACACAGACAATTCCTGTGCCAATAAAACAGATAATTTGTTAAATGAGAGGTGTTTTTTTTAAAAATTATTAAAATAATAATAATAATTGTAAAGATATGTATGAACATTACTGCACTTTGGTACAGTCTATTATGAGTTGCAAAAAAATTACAATTAAATCAACAAAATTCAATAACTTTTTTGCTATAGAAATTTAGCATTAAGAAAATGTAAAATCAACTGTACTATAATGCACTCTATCCTTGCTAATAACTACAACCCTTCGCTTTGCAATATTCAGTTTGATATTAATTCAGTAAATTTTTTAATTAATTTTTTGAAAAAAAATTATAAAAGAAAATAAAAATTAAATCAAACTGAATGAGAAAAAAGGGTTGTTAGAAGTGATAGAGTGGATTATAGTACAACTGGTTTTACATGTGTAATCCACATAACAACATCTCCAGGACACTACGATCCATCTGACTGGCGGTAAGTCATACCTTAGATTCCAATCACATTAGCCTCATTACAACTCACCATACTGATAGACGCACACACATAGCTTGTCCTATAGAAATTGTGCCTGTTCCCCCCGAATAGAAAATGTCGATTTTCTTAAAGAATTTGGACATCTGCTATCAGACCTTTTGGTTAACTCTGACAAAGTGTTGATAGTAGGAGACTTTAACATTCATGTACAGTAGATGATGCTAACGACGCTTTAGGACTCGCATTTATGGATTTACCAAAAACCTTTGGGGTTAAACTAAATATAATTGGGGCAACTCACCGCTTTAATCATACACTAGATTTAATTATATCCCATGGTATAGATGTCTCTAATATAGAGATCTTACCTTAAAGTGATGATATCACAGATCATCACCTCCTGATATATACTCTACCCGTAGAACAGATTAGCTGTCCCCCCCCACGTTATCAATTTGTTAGAAATATGAATCCGACTACTAAAGACAGATTCACAAGTAATCTGCCGGATCTGTCCCAATTTCTTATTAGACCCCTAAATGCAAACGATCTAGATGAAGTGACTAGCAGTATGGACACTATTTTTACCAGTACATTAGACACTGTTGCTCCCATCAGATTAAAAAAAGTCAGAGATAAAACATTTGCACCGTGGTACAACAGTCATACTCGCGCCCTAAAGAGAGCAACCCGTAACCTTGAGCGAAAATGGAGAAAAACTAAATTAGAAGTTTTTCAAATTGCGTATAAAGACAGTATGTGCGGCTATAGACAGGCTCTAAAAGCTGCTAGGACCGAGAATCACAGCCAACTGATAGCAAGAAACCAAAACAATCCCAGGTTCTTATTTAGTACAGTGGCTCGCCTAACAAAATGTCTCGGGTTACTGTGCTGTAACCTTGTTCCCTGAAAAGGCGGGAACGAAATGCTGCATGAAAACGCTATGGGAACCATTTTGTCCTGTTGCCGGTTGTGAAGCATGTGTGCAAACACGCCAAATTTTTTGGCTATATACAACCTCGGTCAGGTGACGTCATCTGATTAAATGCAGCCGCAGGTTATAAATACTAGTGAGCCGGCGACAAACCTCAGATTAATTTGTCTGAACGGACGTCCAGTCACGTGGTAGTACGGCATTAGGACGCAGCATCTCGTTCCCGCCTTTTCAGGGAACAGGGTTACAGCACAGTAACCCGAGACGTTCCCTTTCAAAGGCTTTCTCTTGATGCTGCGTGAAAACGCTATGGGAACGAGAATACCAACGCCACCGCACTACAAGTGTCTGGACCCCAAGTTGTGTAACGTGTGCGCACAAAGCCGAGAAGGTCTCAGAACTATGCCTGGGCAGCTAACTCTGGGCTTTCCCTGAGCCCGGAGTAGCATGAACATCCAGATTATAATATAACAAATGTGTGCGGGGAGGACAAACCCTCCGTGTCACAAAATTGCTGCAGGGGAATACCTCTTGCTGGTGCAGAAGGAGGCGATCTCCCTGGTTGAATGAGCCCTGCTTCCTAGAGGTGACGTGAACCCACGCGCCTCATAGGAGAGGGCAATATGCATCTCTCACCCAGTGTAGTGGCGGCCGCTCCAGCGGCCCCAAGACATGTAAAGGCTCTCTGACCTACACCACTGGCTGATGCGGTGGACGTAAATCTGAAGAGCATGTACTGGACACAGTAAGTGAAGTCTCTCCTGCTCCAAAGCTGTAAAGGTGGAGGACGGATTGCTTCAAAACAATAGGGTGATGTTGTTTATGGACTTAGGCTGATAACTCAGTGAGGATGCAGTTACGTGCGTCCTGAGAGTACTTGGGCACAGGCCAGAGGACAACTTTCCTGCAGGGACTCCAGCACTGAAACAATTCAGCAGTGGACTGGGTCTACCTGCTTCGCACACACTTGCTGCAGGGGAATACCTCTTGCTAGTGCAATAGATGTGGTGATCCCCCAGGTTGAATGAACCCTGATTCCTAGAGGCGAAGTGAGCCCACGCGCCTCATAGGAGAGGGCAATGGCATCTCTCACCCAGTATAGTGGCGCTCTGACTTACGCCACTGGCTCATGCGGTGGGCGTAAATCTGAAGAGCACGTACTGGACAGTAAGTGAAGTTTCTCCTGCTCCGAATCTGTAGAAGGCGGAGGGCAGAAGGCTTCAGAACAGTAGGGTGCTTGTTACAAATGTAACTTTCGGAAGATAGTTCAGTGAGGACGCGGTTAAGTACGTCTTGAGAGTACTAGGGCACAAGCCCGAGGACAAGCTTTTCCTGCCGAAACTCCAGCACTGAAACATTTCGGCAGTGGACTGGGTCTACCTGCTTAGCACACACTTGCTGCAGGGGAATACCTCTTGCTAGTGCAATAAATGAGGCGATCCCCCAGGTTGAGTGAGCCCACGCCCCTCATAGGAGAGGACAATAGCATCTCTCACCCTGTGTCACCCTTTAAAAACATTCCATTTGAGGGCATAAGCTCTTGAAGAGGGATACTAGATCCAGAGTCAGGGAGTAGCAAACGGGACATTTGCTGATCTTGCGAGGCAAAGCGGTCCACCTCTGCTGCATGAAATCTCTCCCAGATTGACTGACAGTTACAACTGCTCTCACATTCATATGCCCTGGAACGTAAATCGCGCTGAGGGACAGGAACCTGGTGTGCTAGCTATTTGCTAGCTATTGTCTTAGCCACAACTGAAATGCTCTCATGTGCAGAAGGCCCAAAGGTCACCATGGATACGGCTGCCAAGATCTCTGAAAGTGATGGTCACTTTCTTGGTCTAGCTTGATTTCCTTGAGGGTGTTGATAATGGATTCGACACGAGCGGGAGACAGCTGTGCCCGCTTACGATCGAATCTCATGTGACACCCAAATCCTCGCCACGCTTTCGTGGCGTTGGGTCTCAATCCTAAGAAACAAGATGAGCTAGGGCGACATGCTGATGTCGAAGCGCTAGCTAATGAGACTGGGCCAGCCAGTCGTCTATGTAATTCAAATATGGATGCCCTGGTAGTTGTAAGAGCCAGATCTACATCCATGCATTTTAATATGTGCGGGTGAGAAAGCTAGACCAACTGAAAGGACCCGATACTGGTACAGTAAGCTTGGCCCCCAAAAGCGAACCTCAGGTCTTTCCTTGTGTTGTGGGAATATTTCTATATGAAAGTAAGAGTCCTTCAATCGATTGTCACAAATCAATTGCTTGGTAGGATTTGAGAGCAATCACTTTAACAGTCAACATTTTGAAACTGTATTGTTTATTTTAGATAGCGGTACAGACCGTGAAATCTAAAAATTTGGACGCAGCCCCCCGTTCCTCTGGGAACCAAGGAATACTGATTGTAGCAGCCTGACTCACTGTCTGGTAGGGGAACATGTTCCCTGTCCCCATACCCAGCAACTTCTGTCAGGAGATGTGCACCTTCCGGTTTCATGGAAGTGGAGATCACGCCATTTTGAAACGCAGAAGGTGATGTGAACAGAGTCCTGTAGTTTCTCTACCCAAGGAGATATACTTGGCAGTAGCTTCCACGCTGCCAATTTCTCAGAAAGGGGCAAAGTTTCGGCGGCTTGGTTAAACGGGGGGGGGGGGGGGGAAACATGGCAGGAAAACTGAAGAACTAACACTTATTGGAGACTGGTGTTGCCCGAAACACCAGTGGTGGCGGAGCAAAAACACCGACCTCCTGGGGTGTCAGGGAGGGCCACCCACATGGTCTTGAGCACATGAACCTCAGGGCTTCTTTGTGAAGAAGACAATATGCCAGTCTGACCCTTTTTGAGGCTGATAGTGAGGTGCGTCGTACCCCAAAAGGGGTGGCAGGCTCAAAAAGACACTCCTTGTGTTTCACGCCTCGCAAGAGTCAGACCCGGTCGAGACTGGGTGGCCGACAGTCCCGACTTGTGAGCACGGCGGGGAAGGAATTTCCCGAAGGCTTGTTCACATAACTTCACCTCATAAACCTAGTGGCGACCGAGTTAACGATATCGCCAAACAGGCCGGAAGGCGAGATAGGGGCATCCAGGAGGAATGCACGATTCTTATCCTTGATGCGCCTAAGATTCAACCACAAGTGCCTATGCGCGAAACCCATCGCAGCCATAAAACGGCCGATAGCACGAGCCGTCTGCTTTTGTTGCACGCAGAGGCAAGTCTGTGGCCCGGCGTAATTCCAATACGCCCTATCTTAAGAGCCCCGCCAGTGCTCAAGTCTCTCAGCAGGGCACAGGCTCAGGTCAGCGTGGTAGGCCTGCAAAGGTGTGCAAAGGAGCACCAACCTGACCTGCTGCCTGAAAAGCTTTTCCCTTCAGGGAAGATGAAAGTCTACACAGCTTGAAAGGAGGTATTAGCTTTTCAGGAAGGATGATGTCCCAAGAGAGAGATAGCTTTTGAAGCATCTCTTCTATCTGGGCTACATCATATAACTATGCGATTCCACATTAACTATATTTAAACAACTAAATAAGTCAATGGCAGGAAAACACAGGATTAATACAGCTTACTCCATGAAAGGGTTAACTCATATGGAGAAAGCTAAGGGAGGGGGAGCGCGTCGTTGAGGCTCGGCCCCCTGGCCACCCGACCGAAACTGCTGTTTTTTTTTTTTTTTTTTTTTTCCCTAGTGCTCGGAGATTATTCCCTCTCCGCGGTTTAAGCAAGATAATCTTGTTTAAAACTCCGATATCAGTGAGTTAAACACTTCTTTTTTTGCTGGTTTAAACATAGATACGCTCACAACAAGGTCAAAGTGAAGACAAAGTATCTGAGGTTTGTCGCCGGCTCACTAGTATTTATAACATGCGGCTGCATCTAATCAGATGACGTCACCTGACCGAGGTTATATACAGTGGTGTGAAAAACTATTTGCCCCCTCCTGATTTCTTATTCTTTTGCATGTTTGTCACACAAAATGTTTCTGATCATCAAACACATTTAACTATTAGTCAAAGATAACACAAGTAAACACAAAATGCAGTTTTTAAATGAGGGGTTTTATTATTTAGAGAGAAAAAAAATCCAAACCTACATGGCCCTGTGTGAAAAAGTAATTGCCCCCTGAACCTAACAACTGGTTGGGCCACCCTTAGCAGCAATAACTGCAATCAAGCGTTTGTGAATAACTTGCAACAAGTCTTTTACAGCGCTCTGGAAGAATTTTGGCCCACTCATCTTTGCAGAATTGTTGTAATTCAGCTTTATTTGAGGGTTTTCCAGCATGAACGCTTTTTTAAGGTCATGCCACAACATCTCAATAGGATTCAGGTCAGGACTTTGACTAGGCCACTCCAAAGTCTTCATTTTGTTTTTCTTCAGCCATTCAGAGGTGGATTTGCTAGTGTGTTTTGGGTCATTGTCCTGCTGCAGCACCCAAGATAGCTTCAGCTTGAGTTGACGAACAGATGGCCAGACATTCTCCTTCAGGATTTTTTGGTAGACAGTAGAATTCATGGTTCCATCTATCACAGCAAGCCTTCCAGGTCCTGAAGCAGCAAAACAACCCCAGACCATCACACTACCACCAACATATTTTACTATTGGTATGATGTTCTTTTTCTGAAATGCTGTGTTACTTTTACGGCAGATGTAACGGGACATGCACCTTCCAAAAAGTTCAACTTTTGTCTCGTCGGTCCACAAGGTATTTTCCCAAAAGTCTTGGCTATCATTGAGATGTTTTTTAGCAAAATTGAGACGAGCCTTAATGTTCTTTTTGCTTAAAAGTGGTTTGCGCCTTGGAAATCTGCCATGCAGGCCGTTTTTGCCCAGTCTCTTTCTTATGGTGGAGTCGTGAACACTGACCTTAATTGAGGCAAGTGAGGCTTGCAGTTCTTTAGATGTTGTCCTGGGGTCTTTTGTGGCCTCTCGGATGAGTCGTCTCTGCGCTCTTGGGGTAATTTTGGTCGGCCGGCCACTCCTGGGAAGGTTCACCACTGTTCCATGTTTTTGCCGTTTGTGGATAATGGCTCTCACTGTGGTTCGCTGGAGTCCCAAAGCTTTAGAAATGGCTTTATAACCTTTACCAGACTGATAGATCTCAATTACTTTTGTTCTCATTTGTTCCTGAATTTCTTTGGATCTTGGCATGATGTCTAGCTTTTGAGGTGCTTTTGGTCTACTTCTCTGTGTCAGGTAGCTCCTATTTAAGTGATTTCTTGATTGAAACAGGTGTGGCAGTAATCAGGCCTGGGGGTGACTACAGAAATTGAACTCAGGTGTGATAAACCACAGTTAAGTTATTTTTTAAGAAGGGGGGCAATCACTTTTTCACACAGGGCCATGTAGATTTGGAGTTTTTTTTCTCCCTTAATAATGTAAACCTTCATTTAAAAACTGCATTTTGTGTTCAATTATGTTATCTTTGACTAATAGTTAACGGTTTTTGATGAGCAGAAACATTTAAGTGTGACAAACATGCAAAAGAATAAGAAATCAGGAAGGGGGCAAATAGTTTTTCACACCACTGTATAGTCAAAAAATTTGCCGTGTTTGCACACATGCTTCACAACCGGCAACAGGACAAAATGGTTCCCATAGTGTTTTCATGCAGCATCGAGAGAAAGCCTTTGAAAGGGAACCTAAGATGCCCGCAGAGAATATCCCATCACAGTTTAGAAGTGAAGACTTTATGGACTTCTTTAATGAAAAAATTTATAGTATCAGGAAGAAAATAATGGTTCAACCTCTAATAGTATCTCACGATCCAGTTCAGCATATAGCTTCACATTTAGATTTTCAGTGCTTTACAGGTATAGGACAGGAAGAGCTGTATAAACTTATCACCTCAGCTAAATCAACCATCCATCTACAAATCCATTTTGTAGACCTAAATGGAGAACCATCTGGTGTAATGCCAGTGAAATATGGGGCCCCACAAGGGTCAGTTTTAGGACCTCCCTTGTTAACATCATTAGAAGACATGGGATTAGTTTCCATTGTTATGCTGATGATACCCAATTATATATCTCAACAAAACCAGATGAAATACCTAAGTTTTCTAGATTAACTGAGTGTGTCCAGGACATAAAAGATTGGATGACCAATAACTTTCTTTTATTAAATTCAGATAAGACAGAGATATTACTCATCGGCCCAAAAACCAGCACACAACAGCTTTCACAATTCAGCCTGCGTTTAGAAGGATGTACTGTTACTACCAGCTCAGCAGTAAAAGACCTGGGCGTAATATTAGACAGTAACTTGTCCTTTGAAAATCATATTTCCAATATTACAAAAACAGCCTTTTTCCATCTTAGAAATATTGCCAAGCTTAGGAGCATCTTATCGGTATCTGATGCAGAAAAGTTAGTTCATGCATTCATGACCTTCAGACTGAACTATTGTAATGCATTACTAGGTGGTTGTCCTGCATCTTCAATAAACAATCTTCAGTTAGTCCAAAATGCAGCTGCCAGGGTTCTCACTAGATCCAGAAAATATGATCATATAACCCCAATATTATCATCCCTGCACTGGCTACCTGTTCAGTTTAGAATAAATTACAAAATAGTGTTACTTACATAAATTTAAGGCCTGTACAAGGCCTTAAATGGTTTAGCTCCCACATACCTAACCAGTCTTTTGATACGCTACAATCCACCACGTGCCTTAAGATCACAAAACTCCGGACTTCTGGTAAGTCTCAGAATTTCTAAATCTACAAAAGGGGCGGGGCATTTTCATATTTAGCTCCAAAGCTTTGGAATAGCCTTCCAGACAGTGTTCACGGCTCAGACACAGTTTCCCAGTTTAAAAGTAGACTCAAGACGCATCTGTTTAATCTGGCATTCACGTAACTCATCCCATAACCTCATACTCCAGTACATCTATCCTGAATGGCAACTACGCTAATTCTCCCCACCTGTTCTATATCCTTCTACCCATCCCGAGGCATCTGGAGATTGTGCCAGCTTCAGTAGACAAAGGCCGACCCTGCGAGGTTCCTGAGGCATCCAGAGAAGGACCAGCTCCAGCTGGATTCAGCTTTATGATGGTTGGAGCTACACATGCTGCTCTTGCTTCCAGTGATCCAGACCTCATCTGCCCTCTGCACCTACTGTCTCGTCCCTATGCTGAACTGGTCTTCAAGTTATTTTAAAGAATTTCTGTTATATTGAACTTTCACCTGCACAACACAAATGATGTTATATCATCTGTTATCACCCAAATGAATTTCTTCCTACTGCCATCTCAGGGAGGTTTTCCTTGCCACCGTCGCCGTCACCCTTGGCTTGACACATTTCATTCATCATTCATTCATCTCATTATTATCTAGACACATTTTTCTCACACATACACACTTCCAATAATTTTCTTTTTAAAAAAGAAAAAAAAAAAGAAAAAAAAATTTCTTTAATTTTTGTGAAGCTGCTTTGAGACCATTGTTAAAAGCGCTATATAAATAAGATTTAATTGAATAACGAAAAAGCTATTGATTTTTTTTATGTTATGCGCTAAAATGCCTCCCTGCCACACATTGCTGCCCCCTACATAACCTCTATCAAATATTATATTAGAACATAAATTAATAGGTTTATGATTTACAAATTGCACCAAACTAATTTGATTATAAAATAAGCAATATAAAAAAGACATGTATAGGGAAAAATGTATATTTTCATGTATATTTTTATATTGCTTATTTATAATAAAAAATTGCTTCGTGTAATTTTTCATCATAAACAATATTTATTTAGTGTAAACATTTTTGTATTACATGACAAACCCCAGCACTGTCGCCTTGCACCTCCAGGGTCCGGGTTCGATTCCCGGCCAGGCTCGATTCCCGTCTCTGTGTGCATGGAGTTTGCATGTTCTCCCCGTGCTTGGTGGGTTTCCTCCGGTTACTCCGGTTTCCTCCCACAGTCCAAAGACATGCAGATTAGGCTAATTGGCGTTCCCAAATTGACCATAGTGTGTGAATGAGTGTGTGTGTGTGTGTGTGTTTGTGCTCTGCAATGGATTGGCACACTGTCCGCAGTGTACCCTGCCTCGTGCCCTGAGTCTCCTGGGATTGGCTCCAGGTCCCCGCAACCCTAAAATACAGGATAAAGCGGTATAGAAGATGAATGAATGAATGAATGACAAACCCCTGCAAAATAAATGTGCCACAAAATAAACATTATATGAGAATTTGTATTACATGTCTTAATTTTAATTTTCATTTAATTTGCCACGTGCCTAGGGTTAATTATAATAGTAATAATATATTTGATAATAATAATATAATATATTTGATAATAATAATATGAATTTTTGATTGTGATGTCCTAATATATTTAATAGAGATTTTGTGGGGGTGCAATCTGTGACAGGGGGCATTTTAGCGCACAACACCAACTTTACCGCGGTTCACCTCCATGGCTCAAATTTCCCCCTCTTGGTCGTCGGCGACTGCGAGTGACGTCACTCCCCATACAATTACGCCTCACAGTACAGGGCGGCCCTGACTCCAGGCTCATGACTTGTAAGACGTGGGAAATGCAAATGCAAATGGACTTTTCTTTTTCATTTGAAATTTGGCAGTCAGTGTGCATTCGCGAAGGCGAAAAAGCAAACGGTAATGCAAAGTTTGCAATTGCATTTTGGCACACTTTATGCGTCCACATATGGAAAACGCAATTGCAAATGCAATTTGCAATCCCTTTTAAATATTATCCGTGATATCACCCCATGCGGCACGGTGGTGTAGTGGTTAGCACTGTCGCCTTGCACCTCCAGGGTCTGGGTTCGATTCCCCGGCCAGGCTCGATTCCCATCTCTGTGTGCATGGAGTTTGCATGTTCTCCCCGTGCTTGGTGGGTTTCCTCCGGGTACTCCGGTTTCCTCCCACAGTCCAAAGATATGCAGGTTAGGCTAATTGGCGTTCCTAAATTGCCCGTAGTGTGTGATTGGGTGTGTGAGTGTGTGTATGTGTGTGTGCCCTGCGATGGATTGGCACCCTGTCCAGGGTGTACCCCGCCTAGTGCCCGAAGTCTCCTGGGATAGGCTCCAGGTCCCCCGCGACCCTGAACACAGGATTAAGCGGTATAGAAAATGAATGAATGAATGAATATCACCCCATATATTTCATAGGAAAAATATTAAATCATTAATGACTAAAATTTACAATGCAATCCACTAGGTGGCAGTACATTCCTACCTATGAGGGCCCATCAAGTCAAAAGTGGAATGCAAAACGTGATAACTGAAAGTATCTTAAATCAAGACAAATCTATCTTAAAAAATATATATATGATATTTCAACAAACCAAATATAACATTATTAAGGCTATTTCTGGATAAGTTTTATGAAATGTTTTAAATATAACTATATTTGTCTATCGTCATATACTTTTGCTAGATTAAAGTATTTCTTTTTCTTTTCTTATTCATTAAAGGAGTTCCTGGGAGGCCAGAATTTCAGATGTGAATCAGGCAGTCTGATAGAGAATTTTCTACCTTGATTCTATCCAAGCACTAGTGAAACACTGGGATAAGTACAGTAGTGTTTCAGGGGATTATACAGAGAAATAAAGGGAGTTTTTACTCTCAGAAGTGTGTTCTGTTATTCTGCACAGAAAAGTCCCAGTTTGACTTGAACATCCTCATGTTAAGCTATGATAGTAGAATCTGGGTGTACCGAAAGTCAGGTTAAAATACTGGAATTTATGTACTTAAAATGACTGACACTTGTATATTATTGTGTATTTTTGATTGTGACAAACCTTGAGCTAAGACTGATCTGTTTCAGGTCACACAGCAGGCCTTGACTTTACCAGCTAGTTTACGATCATTATATACAAATATTTATGAAGACATTCAGTTACAGTATATCACACACTTCAATACAGTTCAGCTGTTTCTGGTGGACTTCATCACCCTTTTCAGCCTGCATTAATAACAAACTACTGTAACTGATGCTGTATATTCGTCATAAAAGTCACTAGTTGTTCAGATTTAGTTTGTCAGACGTTGTGGTTGCATTTGTGTTTCATATTTAAGCAACAAACACATTTCTAGCATTTGATAGACTCACTGTTCCATGCAACTTACTTTGCATTTTGTACAAACGTGTTAAAATTTAAAGTTCAAATAAAACAAACAGCGAAACGTGAGTGTAAAAATAAACCACATTTTCCATTTTGTCATAGAATCATTGTCACGATCTCTGTGCAACATCAAAACATCAATATGGAAATATGTGGGGTAGATGTAGGTAGGAGACCAACGCTGGTTTACCATGTCTGGTGTTTTTATTATTTTAAATCAGCCTATCATGTTATATGGGCGTGGTCATTAGAGACCCCCAATCGTATAAATATAAATTGAAATCATGGTTCAAGTGCATTTATATTTTGTTGATCTATTTGGGATATAAATTTAAAGAAATATACAATGATCGATTTCTGGATTTTGATTGTGAGCTTCAGCACCATCTGTAAGTAATGAAAACAAGTTCCCATCCTGTTTGATTAATACATTACTTTTTACTTCCATTACTTATAATTATTAATTATATCAATTTTATTTATAATAATGGAATATAATGTACGAAGTAAATTTTTATCAATCACTTTTCTGCAAGCTGTATGTAGAAGAACCTCCAATGTTATTTCTTTAAGGTGATCTTTAATCTCTCTTTATATTTGATTAATGCATTTACTGTTCCAGATACAGTTCAACCATCTGAAATAATTTATTTACCTTATTAAATTTATATTTTCTAGATACAGTCCAACCTGGTAGACGCTGGGTTTCTGCACAATCTCTCACAGAGTCACCAGTTTATCAGCCTGATAAAGAGCTCAGTGTGGATATCGGAGACTCGGCTACTCTGCGGTGTTGTATTTCTGAAAATGAAGTTGGGATAATCGCCTGGTTTAAACAACCAAACAGACAAAAACCTCGGATTATGGTCACAATATTTAAAAATACTGGAGAAACATTTTATGATGGATTCCAAAAATCGAATTTTCAAATTCAAAGATTTTCAAACTGCTTTAATACGACCATTTTAAAAACCACTCAGTCTGATGAAGCCATGTACTTCTGTGCCCTGATGGAAATTAACCCTGTGTTTGCAGACGGAACTTATTTAAAAATTAAAGGTGGGATTTTCACTAAAATTGATTCAGCTACTGGTTTACTGTGATTATGTTTTTTTTTAAATACTATAAATAGGAATAATAATAGTTAAATACTAACTGTTTTATCTAACAACAGTGAGTTACAGATATTTTATTGAATTATGATAAACGTTAACAGATGTGCATGCTACTACTGCATCAGAAACATCTGTACCAGATCTGTGTAATAACATGAAAACAGGTAAGATGTCTC
Organism: Channallabes apus; assembly: GCA_030522415.1. Classification (NCBI taxonomy): domain Eukaryota; kingdom Metazoa; phylum Chordata; class Actinopteri; order Siluriformes; family Clariidae; genus Channallabes; species Channallabes apus. The sequence continues at coordinate 5,769,551 of CM060113.1, read as the reverse complement.
ATAATTCACCATTAATTAATTAATCTTAATTCATAATACTAAAATACAAGATACATCTAGAAAATAAATGTTTTAATACTGTATAATGCGGTGAGATAACAGTATCAGAAGTAACTCAGTCTCTGTATTCGACAGTGCTGGGTTTGGGGACGGCTTTGGGTGTGTGTGCACTTCTGATATTCTGTCTCATTTATTTTGTACTGAGAAGAAATAATAGAGAAAACCCCAGAGGTATGAGTATATCTCTGTATATTAAGTATACCTTGTCATTAAAGTACTTAAATAATAATTATACCAAATTTATTTGTACAAAGTTTTACTAAAAAAGACTAATAGGTGTGTTTCTGTATTATAGTGAATGCTTATATGAAACATCCAGGAATGAGGCAGGTATGTGTGTTATGTATTTAAAATGTTACTACATTCATAATCTGCTTGTCATAATGGACGAGATATAACTTGTGCAGTCAGTTTGTTAAATTTTGTTTAGCTGGTGTTTTCAGTGCATTTAACATGTTATATAATTATTATGTTTATTTGGTTTATTATTATTATTATTATTATTATTATTAATTATAATGTCGTTATTATTATTATTATTATTAATTATAATGTCATTATTATTATTATTATTATTATTATTATTATTATTATTTAGGAATCTGAAGGTGAAACACTAAATTATGCAGCTGTGCAGTTTACCAAGACTAAAGCCGAAGCTGAAAGAAGGAAAGACGGTTCATCAGATGAGTGTGTAATTTATAACACAATACGATAACTTTGCGAAACAGAAAAACTATGTAACAAATAACTATAAGCAGTGTTCTCCTCATTGTTCATTACAGTGATATATTATGTCAACAAAAATGCCAGAAAATGTAATACATGTTTACAATAAGAACAATAATTATTTAATAGATGTATGTATGTATATAGGATTTTATGCTACAGGTTTTGTTTCTGTGCACCTTAATGACTGACGTTTTTTTCACTATTCATTCATGAAGTGCCAAAGTAGGCTATTAATTTTAATTTTTTTGCTTCCAACAGAATTATTGGCCTGATTTTTTTGAAGTTTTGCTGACACAATAAATGTAAACAGCAATTACACAGTAACATGACCTTTATTCATTACTGAGTTTTATTCTAACTGTGTTTGAACAATAGTGATGTTTCATGACCGCTATGTTTTCAAAACAGATGTACAGGTATAAACACAAATTAAAGACATGTGACTTCAACATTAGCTGCCAGTGAGGCTTGTTTTCATCACTTATCTCTGTGTTTGTGTTTCTGGAACAAGTAAAGAACACTGAAAATCATGTCTTATAAATTAAATATTTTAGAGGTTTAATTGGAGGATTAATATTTTACAGGGTTAGAGGTTGGGTTGGGGGTTTACCAGTGATGGTGTGAAACCTGGTGACTGCAGGAGGATTATTTAATCAGCAGAAAAACACAACTAACTGATGTCTACTAACTGATAATTCAGATGATGTCAATGAACTGGCTTCCAACCTCTTTTAAAAAATTTTTTTCATAAATTTTTGTAGATTGTGTGGCAAGAAATGCATACATTTGTTATGCAGTCCAGGATTTTCACTTCACACTTCATGCAACTTACAAATATCACTCAATTATTATTTGTACATGCTTTTCTTACTATAAATAAATATATCATGCACATATTACTGCATTATTAAAATATATAAAAATACATTATTAAAAATAAAATAAAACATAAAAATCATGTAGATCAAAATATGGTATTCGTAAGCAGATAAAGTTTATGCAGCCAACAATATATTTTTTAAACACTGAGTTGATAAACCCATGTAAAAATAGATCGGTCCAGATTTACATATTTTATTTATTTTTATTTTGTAATGAATAAATAAATAAATAAATAAATAAAACAAAACAAAACATAGTACGTATGGTTTGTTTGTTGGAACAAACATATATGGATGAATATTAATTCATCAACAATACATCATAGTATATTAAATACAACAGTACAATAATTACTTTTGTTGCTAGGGAGCATCTCATTTTAATCTTATCTTATTTAGTATATTGAATATGCATACTGCATCCATCTATATATCAACTGGACAAGCGGACAAGTGCTACTGTATATCTGCCTCTGAGACCAGAGAGCTGAGCATTTATGACTTTTACATCCTGGAAATAGAAGCTGTCTTTCTGAAGTGTGTGTTTCAGTTGTGGCTTAAATGCTGCAGTACTTCTTTCCAGATGCTAGTAGGCAGTAGAGACCATGTTTAGGATGAATAGAGACTTTGATCGTTCTGCATGCTCCTGTTGTGCAATGCTGGAGATACAGTCATGATTATGTCATTTAGTGATGCGCCAATAAAACGATGGGTCTATGGCAGAGTATCTGGAAACATGCTAACTTCCTAACTGCGTGGAAAGGTCTGTGCCTTAGAGACACCTGGAAGTAACATCTCAAAACATGATATAGATAACTAATTTTTCATCAAACTGTGATTAATATCAGGTTTTAGACCACAATAATTCATTAGTATGGTGTTGGGCCTCCTTTTGTGGCCAATACAGCATCAGATTGTTTTGGGAATTACAGATACAAGTCCTGCACAGTGGCCAGAGGGATTTTGAGCCATTCTTCTTGCAGAGTAGTGGCCAGATAACTACATGATGCTGGTGGAGAAAAACGTTTCCTGACTCGCTCCTTCAAAACACCCCAAAGTGGCTGAATAATATTTAGATCTGGTGAATGTGCAGACCATGGGAGATGTTTAACTTCACTTTCATGTTCATCAAAGCACTCTGTCTCCAGTCTTGCTGTGAGTATTGGTGCATTATCACCCTGATACATGGCACCTCCTTCAGGATACAATGTTTAAACCATTGGGTGCACATGGTCCTCCAGAATGGTTCAGTAGTCCTTATCAGTGACACGCCCATCTAGCTGAAGTATTTGGCCTTGGGAATCCACCCCCATGCTTCACTTTGGGCATGCAACGGTCTTGGGCTTTTGTTTTATGTTCAGACAGCTTCCTCTTGCATCCACAGTTACTCCTGCTGGATGTTATTCGTTCTTCTTGGTGGTATGCTGACATTACCCTGGATACCGTGGCTCTTGATTCATCACAAAGATTTGATGTCTTGGTCACAGATGTGCCAGCCAACAATTTGTCTTCTTTTGAACTCTGATATGTAACCCACAATGTTGAGTGCATTGCAATATTTTAAGCAAAACTGTGCTATTACTCTGCTAATTAAACCTTCACACTCTGCTCTTACTGGTGGAATGTGCAATCAATGAAGATTGGCCACCAGACATCTTTCCGACCTGCTCGCTCACGGACGATGGGGACGGCGTATCACACTCAGAGGACAGCGCTACCCACTCCTTCCGCTTGCCTGATCTCACAGACGCCCCTGATTGGCTGTAGAGCTGTAATTAATGTAGGAGCACTAAGTACCTCTTATCTCTCCCCTCTGAGAGAGCTCGACCAATCAGCTCTCTCTAGACCTCCGGCTGCGAGAGGTTACAGCATCACCCGGGAATCGAACTCGCGATGTATAATAGGAAATATTATAATATTTTGATGTACTGGGTTTTTTATTTCCATGAGCTGCAATCTGTAGTCATTGAAATAAAAAAAAAAAAATACTTGAAATATTTCACTTCATGGATAATGACTATAGAATATATATAAAAAAAATTTTTAAACAAAAATTATGAAAAAAAAAATAGAATGTGTTGAGTCCTTGCAATAAAAACCTGCATAGGCAACTAGAGATATATTGTTTAATTCATTTCAGACATTAAAACAGACATTAAAGGCTTCATAATACTTAATCGTATACAGCTACTATTTTTAATAAACTAATATCTCACAGGCGGCGCGGTGGTGTAGTGGTTAGCACTGTCGCCTTGTACCTCCAGGGTCTGGGTTTGATTCCCCGGCCAGGCTTGATTCCCGTCTCTGTGTGCATGGAGTTTGCATGTTCTCCCCGTGCTTGGTGGGTTTCCTCCGGGTACTCCGGTTTCCTCCCACAGTCCAAAGATATGCAGGTTAGGCTAATTGGCGTTCCTAAATTGCCCGTAGTGTGTATGTGTGTGTGCCCTGCGATGGATTGGCACCCTGTCCAGGGTGTACCCCGCCTAGTGCCCGAAGTCTCCTGGGATAGGCTCCAGGTCCCCCGCGACCCTGAACACAGGATTAAGCGGTATAGAAAATGAATAAATGAATTATTATTATTATTATGAGGGATAATTATTATTAATTATTTAGTGTTAACTATTATTATTTATCTAGAGGGAGCTAATCTTTTTCGTCTTTATTTGAGCTAAACTCACTTTAATTTCAACACTGCTGTCAAGTTTGTTAATAATAAGAGCTAAATGCCGAAATTCAATGACTATTATCATATAAGCAAGCTTTAGTACAGACAAGCTGATTTCAGAGGGCAATTAAAATAAACAATGAGGTGTTTGTGTAGGCATGTGTGTGTTAAGGTAAACCACATTTTCCATTCTATCGTTGCATCTTTGTCATTGAATCTCTGTGCAACACCAATATAGAAATATGTGGGGTAGGTGTAGGCAGATCACAATACCACGTGCTTATCTGATTTTTTTTTTTAACAACCAATCACACTGTATGCTGGGGTTTGTTTGATCAGTACAGACAGCTTCTAGTATAAATTCAATCCATCCTTCAACCTGCATTCATATTCTGTTGATGAATGAGATGCACACACTGTAAGAATTTCTGACAAATACAAAAATGACTAAATTATGGATTTTAATTTTGATCTTCAGCACCATGTGTAAGTAATATGAACAATTATTCCAATTTAGTTTGATAAATAAAAAAATAAAATAAAATCAAAACCACTTTGTATAGAGTAGTAACTCCAATATAGATATTTTAAAGTAATTATTAGGTTTTTCTGTTTTATACCATCTGAAATAATTTATTTACCTTATTAAATTTATATTTTCTAGATACAGTCCAACCTGGTAGACGCTGGGTTTCTGCACAATCTCTCACAGAGTCACCAGTTTATCAGCCTGATGAAGAGCTCAGTGTGGATATCGGAGACTCGGCTACTCTGCGTTGCTGTATTTCTGAAAATGAAGTTGGGATAATCGCCTGGTTTAAACAACCAAACAGACAAAAACCTCGGATTATGGTCAGAATATATAAAAGTACTGGAGAAACATTTTATGTTGGATTCCAAAAATCTGATTTTCAAATTAAAATATTTTCAAACTGCTTTAATACGACCATTTTAAAAACCACTCAGTCTGATGAAGCCATGTACTACTGTGCCCTGATGGAAAATAACCCTGTGTTTGCAGACGGAACTTATTTAAAAATTAAAGGTGGGATTTTCACTAAAATTGATTCAGCTACTGGTTTACTGTGATTATGTTTTTTAAAAATACTATAAATAGGAATAATAATAGTTAAATACTAACTGTTTTATCTAACAACAGTGAGTTACAGATACTTTATTGAATTATGATAAACGTTAACAGATGTGCATGCTACTACTGCACCAGAAACATCTGTACCAGATCTGTGTAATAACATGAAAACAGGTAAGATGTCTCATAATTCACCATTAATTAATTAATCTTAATTCATAATACTAAAAATGCAAAATACATCTAGAAAAAAATGTTTTAATACTGTATAATGTGGTGAGATAACAGTATCAGAAGTAACTCAGTCTCTGTATTCGACAGTTCTGGGTTTGGGGACGGCTTTGGGTGTGTGTGCACTTCTGATATTCTGTCTCATTTATTTCGTACTGAAAAGAAAAAATATAGAAAACCCCAGAGGTATGAGTATTTGTCATTATTAAAATAAAATAAAATTATAATTATACCAATTTTATTTGTACAAAGTTTTACTAAAAAAGACTAATAGGTGTGTTTCTGTATTATAGTGAATGCTTATGTGAAACATCCAGGAATGAGGCAGGTATGTGTGTTATGTATTTAAAATGTTATTACATTCATAATCTGCTTGTCATAATAGACGAGATATAACTCGTGCAGTCAGTTCGTTTAATTTAGCTGTTTTTTACTGCACTTTCCCATGTTATATGATTATTATGTTTATTTGGTTTAGTGTTATTATTATTATTATTATTATTATTTAGGAATCAGATGTTGAAACACTAAATTATGCAGCTGTGCAGTTTACCAAGACTAAAGCCAAAGCTGAAAGAAGGAAAGACGGTTCATCAGATGAGTGTGTAACAGAAGTAATTTATAACACAATACGATAACTTTGCAAAACAGAAAAACTATGTAACAAATAAATATAAACAAGTGCTCTCCTCATTGTTCATTACAGTGATATATTATGTCAACAAAAATGCCAGAAAATTTAATACATGTTTACAATAAGAACAATAATTATTTAATAGATGAATGTATGTATATAGGATTTAGTGCTACAGGTTTTTAGTGCTACAGGTCTGTTTCTTTTAATGAATCATTGACTGCTCCAGCCCCCCTTCTGTATGGCGTTCCTCAAGGGTCTGAACTTAGCTGTGTTTTATTTTCGTTATATATGTTGCCTTTAAGCCACATAATAACAAAATATGGAGTTTCCTATCATTGTTACGCGGATGACACGCAGCTTTATCTGCCCTTAAAATTTGGGAATCCGAAATCGTTGCAATCCTTATTTGATTGTTTACGTGATTTAAAAAAAAATGGATGGCCACGAACTTTTTAAATTTAAACGAGTCCAAGACTGAGATTTTATTATTTGGATCACCATCAGTTGTTGAAATCTTAACCCCCGCCTTGGGACCACTGTCACCCTATATAAGATCACTTGTGAAGAATCTTGGGGTGATATTTGACTCCGATTTTAAATTTGAGAAGCAAATATCAGCTGTGGTGAAGTCGTCCTTTTATCATTTGAGGATATTGGGTAAAGTGAGGGGCTGTTTTTCTTTCAATGACTTTGAGGCGTTGATTCATGCTTTTATTTCTTCCAGCTTAGATTATGGAAATGCGCTATATTATGGGGTCAGTCACTCGGCACTAGCTCGTCTGCAGTTGGTTCAAAATGCTGCAGCACGACTTTTGACTGAATAAAAGAAGTCTTGTCATATTACTCCGATTTTAGTTTCGTTACATTGGTTGCCGGTGGAATATAGAGTCATATTTAAAATCCTTTTATTTGTTTTTAAAGTGATCAAGGGGTTGCACCTCTATATATCCATGATTTGATTCACCCTTACTGTCCACAGAGAGCACTTAGATCATCTGATCAACTTCTGCTCACAGTCCCGAAAAGTCGATTAAGAAGGAAAGGCGATCGTGCTTTTTCTGTGTCTGGGCCGACTCTGTGGAACAAGCTCCCTTTCCATGTCCGTTCAGCTCAGAGTGTTGAAATTTTTAAATCGAACTTAAAAACGTATCTGTTCACCAAAGCTTTTAAACATGTGTTATAGTGGTTTTGTATCGGTAATTTGATAGTTATGGTGTTTTTGAATCATTTATTTATTTATTTTTATTATTATTTTATTGTTATTATTGTTATTATTGTTATTATTTTTATTTATTTTGGCTCTGCTATGTAAAGCACTTTGGTCAACTATCGGTTGTTTTAAATGTGCTATATAAATAAATTAACTTAACTTGTTTCTGTGCACTATTAATTTTCAGTAACTTGTAAAAAAGTTGTAAAAAATGTACAGTAACCTGAATGACTACATGCCTTATGCTTTCTATAGAATTATTGACTTTTGCTGACACAATAAATGTAAACAGCAATTACACGTTAACATGACCGTTATTCATTATTGAGCTTTATTCTAACTGTGTTTGAACAATAATAATGATCCATTACCAATATTTTTTTAAAAAGATGTATAAACACAAATTAAAGATGTGTGCCTTCAACATTAGCTGCCAGTGAGGCTTGTTTTCATCACTTATCTCTGTGCTTGTGTTTCTGGCACAAGTGAAAGGACACTGAAAATCATGTCTTATAAATTAAATATTTTAGAGGGTTAATTAGAGGATTAATATTTTACGGGGTTAGAGGTTGGGTTGGGGGTTTACCAGTGATTGTGTGAAACCTGGTGACTGCAGGAGGATTATTTAATCAGCAGAAAAACAAAACTAAATGATATAATTGTACAGTATGTATTGACCGTAATAATAGACCATGTCGCTGAACTGTCATCCAATCTCTTTTGATATATTTTTTTCGTCATTAATTTTTGTAGATTGTGTGTCAAAAAAATGCATACATATTTACATTAAAATAAAGCATCAAACACGAATAAAAGTCCTTTCAGCAGTGGAGTCTTAATCATTTGTTATGCAGTTTAGGATTTTCACTTCACACTTAATGCAACTTACAAATATCACTCAATTATTATTTGTACATGCTTTTCTTACTATAAATAAATATCATGAACATATTTTTACTGTCATATGATTAAAATATATAAAAACCCATTATTAAAAATGTAATAAAATGTAAAAATCACGTAGGTTGGTTGGTCCGTTCCATCTGACCATTAGTTTGGGGGTGGTAACTGAATGACAGACTACTGGTGGAATTGATCAGACGGCAGAAGGCAATCCTGCAATGGGCGAGGAGTGGCCCCACTGGAGGACCTCTGATCTCAGGTGCTGGGGCACGTAGAGTCGTCCAGGCGGCGCACTTGCCGGTCCGGCCTCCGCAGGCAGGGCCTGGTGAACCCTTGTTTCTATATCCCAGTGGATGGGTGTGATGATTCGTGACATTGGGATGACAGGCACAGGGTCCGCCCGGGGGACGTCTTCCTCGTGTTGTCGGGATAGGGCGTCAGCCTTGGTGTTTTTGGACTCCGGGCGGTATGACAGATGGAAGTTGTACCGTTCGAAAAATAATGCCTGGGTCTGGTGGGTGATAGGGCTGGATGAAAGGGGCCGACCGTCAACAGATGTAATTTGAACTGACTGGGATAACGCCTCGATCTTCACCCCCAATCCTTTGGCATAAGTAGAGTCAATGAAGTTACCAGCGGCACCGGAATGGATGAAAGCGGTACTTCGAACCCGTTTGTGGTCATATTGGAGGGTTACCTGAACTGTGAGGCGGGAGATGGTGGCGCCGGTAGCGGTGGAGATGTGGATGGGGCTACTCGTTTCCCGCCCGGTGGTGTGCCGCCGACCCACAGTAAGCACACAATGCCCCTCGAGACCGGCATTTGCGTTCTGCCATGGTCAGGGAGGCGCGTCCTAATTGCATCGGTTCCCCTGCTCTGGTGTCAACCACGGCAGGAGGTGGAGATCCGACTTGTCCAGTGATGGTGGGGGTGAAGGTGGTCGAGGTGCAGTGTAGGAGTAGGTGGTAGCACGGGCCGCCGCGATGGGCAAAATCTGTAAAATCTGCTGACACTAATATCGGCGATTTAGAAATAGAAAAGCTGAAGAAGGAGAAAAGAAGGCTTAAGAATGAGGTGTCTCGATTGACAGCAACAAGAGAACCTGAAACCCATGATTGCCCTGCCCTGCACAATTTAACCATGACTGCAGAGACTGAAACGGCAACTAGACCCATGAACAAAGCTGACATTTTTTGTTACCGATGCGGAGAAGACGGGCATTTGATGAGTGAATGTACAAAGGAGGAAAATCTCAGGAGAGTTAACCAGCGACTCATCAAAATGAGACAGCCACCGGGAAACTTCCCCGGGGCTCAGTAGAGGAGCGGCCTGAAGCTCTGGGAAAGAAATTTTCCACAAAGTGTAACAGTCAAAACTGAGCCAGCAGTCTTTCCAAGCAGGTTGGTGGGGCCCAGCTCTGTTCTTTCTATTTTGGTGGAAGGGATCTATGCTAAGTCTTTGCTGGATAGTGGATCGTACGTTACTCTGCTATACAGATCTTTTCATGAGAACCATGTGAAGCATCTGCCATTGACACCAATAGAGAATTTGAAGATATGGGGATTGAGAAAGCTGCAGTACCCATAATATGGCTGTTTGTTTCTAGAGCTTGAGTTTCCAGAATCTGTGGCAGGAGTGACTGAATCTATAGATGCACTTGTGCTGGTCTGTCCCAATCATGATGTCAACATTTTGGTGGGAAAAAATACTTCTTTGGTGAAGGGGCTGGTAGAAGCGTGCAGAGAGAAGAATGGAAATGACTTTCCTCACATCTTGATGCTGCTCTTTCTGATAAGACTGTTGGTGGATAAGCCAGAAGAATCTGGTTTCCCCTGAGGAACTGCAGTCTACTGCGTTTGTACAGTCAAAAAAAACATTTTACAATCCGAAATGTTTCCTCTCGTTCAGTGATTATTAAAAGAGGAATACCCATTGCTGACGTGTTTCCACTCGTGCCTACAGTCTCTAAACCACTAGAGAATAGTGGCCAGGGCAAACTCGTTTAACTTTGCTGATTCCCCTGTGACTGAAGACTGGAAACAGAGGCTGACTAAGAAAATGTTGGAGAGGGTGAGTCTCTTTTCTTGTAATGAATTTGATGTGTGATGTTGGAGGAGTACCCAGCATCACATCCAACTGACAGAGGATAATCTTCGGATAATCGGGAGAGGTCAAGGCGGCTTGCACCAGCTGACCTGGAGGATATCAGGCAACATCTGGAAAAGTTGAAAGAGGTTATTACTGACTACAGGAGTCCCTATACTTCTCCGATTGTCGTAGTAAGTAAAACGAATGGTCAGGTCAGGATATGTGTAGATTACCAAACATTAAATCGATGTACCATCACAGATCAGTATACGGTCCCCGCACAAAAGATGCATTGGCTTGTTTGAACGGGAGCAAGTGATTCAGTGTATTAGATCTCAGGAGTGGATACTAGCAGATTCCCCTGAGTGAAGCACACCAGGAAAAGACTAGCATTCATCTGTCCGGTGGGCTTTTAACACTTCCAGAGGATGCCCCAAGGGATTTGTGGGGCTCTGGCGACTTTTCAAAGGGTTATGGAGAAGACAATTGGGGACATGAATTTGTTGGAGGTGTTAGTCTACCTGGATGACCTCATTGTGTTCGGGAAAACTTTGGAGGAACATGAAGAGAGCCTGCTTAAGGTATTGGACAGGTTACAGTGTGAAGGATTGAAGCTCTCTCTGGACAAGTGTACTGTCAGACATCTGTCAGCTATTTCGGACACATTGTGTCTCAAGAGGGTGTCGCAACAGATCCCTCAAAGATTGAGGCCGTAAATTCTTGGCCCAGACCGCAAAACATATCAGAGCTTTCTTTCTTGGGTTTCTATGGATACTACAGAGGATTTGTGAAAGAGTATTCAAAGGTGTCCTACCCTCTAAATCAGTTGCTGCAAGGGTGTTTGCCTGCAGCAAGCTTGAAGAAGATCAAAGCCGGAGACACCAACAGACTAGTGTACAAAGCATCTGATCCCTTTGGTAGCAGATGGACTGACGCTTGTGAAGCTGCTTTTAATGAGTTGAAAATGAGTCTTACCCAGGTTCCTTTTGCTAATCCGCAGCTGCCGTATGTCCTACATTTTGATGCCTGCTGTATAAGGACTAGGTAGCGTGCTGTATCAGGACCAATTGCAAGGGTTAAAGCCTGTGGCTTTTTTCAGCAGAAGTCTAACGCCTTCTGAGAAGAACTACCCAGTCCATAAACTAGAAGTTTAAAGTGGGCGTTAAGGTGTTAAAGTGGGTGGTCGTTGACAAGTTACATGATTACCTGTATGGTGTTAAGTTTGAGGTACAGACAGATAACAACCCCTTAAACTTACATCCTGACTACAGCCAAACTGGACGATGTAGGACATAGGTGGCTGGCAGCACTCTCAGCCTATGATTTCAGTCTCAAATACAGGCCTGGTAGGAATAAAGTTGATGACGCTTTGTCTCGACGTCCCCATAGGAGAGTAAAAGACCTGGAGTGGACCAATATCCCATCTGGGGGGGTGAGATCTTTGTGTAAGTTGCTAGGGCAAGACCCGTTTAATTGCATTGCCTATGCAAACAGAATTGTTACATCATTAGGAGGTTCTCCTAAGTCAGTCCCCAGTACAGAAACATAGCTATGATAGATGTCTCCAAGATTCCAAAAATGAGTTCTGAGGAGCTTGGGGGTGCACAGAAGGAAGATCCATGTCTTGGACAGATCTGGTGAGCTTTGAAAGGAGGAGATGTATCCATCATAAGGACATCAAATTCATTCTGAGAGAATGGAACAGATTAGTGCTGGATAATGGAGTGATATTTCGGTGCACCCAAACCCCAGACAAACTTCGTCAGAAGCAGTTGTATTAGCCAAAGAAGTTCCAAGAAGTGATTAAGTCGCTTCATGATGATTCTGGACATTTAGTATTCGACAAGACCTATGGGTTTGTGAAAGAAAGGTTTTACTGGCCCCGGATGAAGGTCGATGTGGAGAAATATTGTCAGACATGTGCCCGATGTGTGCAAAGGAAGACTCTGCCGAAAAGAGTGGCACCGTTGTCGCATTTGTCCAGTACTAGACCTATGGATGTTGTGTGTATGAATTTTCTATCCATCGAGCCAGACTCCAAAAACATCTGTACTGTTCTTGTCATCACAGACCACTATTAGAGGTGTGCGGAAGCATTTCCAACTAAGGACCTGAAGGCATCCACAGTAGCAAAAGTCCTGTGGGAGAAGTACTTTGTTCACTATGGGCTGCCTAGATGGATACACTCAGACCAGGGATGAGATTTTGAGAGCAGGCTCATCCATGAATTGTTTGACCTGTTAGGAGTGGAGAAATCCTGGACAACACCATACCATCCTCAAGGTGACCCGCAAACTGAAAGCTTTAACCGGACACTCTTGGACATGTTCTAAGGCAAGAACATGTTCCTGGATCCAAGGCAAAAACAACAATGGAGTCGTCACATCTGGTACATGTATACAACTGCAGTCTAAATGAAGCTACTGGATATTTGCCATACTTCCTTATGTTTGGAAGGGAAGCCAGATTACCCATCGATCTTAGTTTTGGTGTGTCAAGTGATGGTATTGTACATCCATGAAGTCTTAACTTAAGCGAGAAGAGAACTTAAGTCTGCTTATGAGGAAAAAGCTGGAAAGAAAAATGCAGGAAATAAGAGAAGATATGATCAGAAGCTGCATTACTCTCACTTGGTCCCTGGTGATAGAGTCCTGATCCGAAATCTTGGATTGAAAGGAAAGCACAAGTTGGCGGACAGATGGAGCACTGAGCCTTACCTTGTAAAGAGTCAAATGCCTCACTTATGTGTTTCGTCTGGAACCAGAGAGTGGAAATGGACCTGTCAAGATTCTTCATAGGAATCACATTCTCCCGATTGGGAAAGAGCTGTGACAGCAACAAGTTCCTTGACAGTGTTCTGATACCTAGACAGAGGGCTCGGAGATAACGGATTAAGGTCCAGAGTCCAGGAAAGGAAGTGGATGATGCCCCTGTGCTGCAGCAAACAGAAACCAGAGTTGATCAAAACTATGAGAGTTGAAATGAGTGAAACTAAAACCTATGGAGTGTAGTTTCCCATACTTGAAAACCGCCAGTTGACTCCTAGGAGAACAGAAATCTCTCAGAGGGATCCAGTGGTTTATGACAATGTCAGAGAATGTAGAAAGCTCTCATGGAAGTGCTGAGGGTCCTCAAAGGATTGAGAGAGGAATAGGTAGAGTCTGATTCAAGGCTTCTAACGGAACCTGGTTCTGACAACTCACAGAATGTGAGAAGAGTATCAGATCTCTGTGATACTGATACCAGTCCAGTGTGACACCTCGTGATTGCGAGTCAGAATGATGAAAGTCAAACTACTGCCGAAAATGTACTTGGAGTCAGTAGAAGGTCTCAGAGAGAAAGAGTTGTGGCTAAGAGATTCACATATGATACTCTTGGGGTACCAACATTTGAGCTAGTCCTTGGTCAGACAAAATCTGTGTTAGATGTTAGATACTGCTCTGCTGCCTACTTGTGCATGAATGTACCAGGGGTAGCTCAGTGGGGGCCAGGGGTAGCTTAGTGGTTAAGGCATTGGACTATGGTTCGGAAGATCCCAGGTTCAAACCCCACAACCACCAAGTTGCCACTGTTGGGCCCTTGAGCAAGGTCCTTAACCCTCAACTGCTCAGATGTGTAATGAGATAAAAATGTAAGTCGCTCTGGATAAGAGCGTCTGCCAAATGCCTAAATGTAAATGTACCCTGAAGAAAGTTGAGCACGTTTGCAATTACTAATTAGAAAACATTAATCTGACACCAACAAGTGAAAATCTGAGACCTTGATTTTTTTAATACTGTAATTACTGTGAATGAAGAGAAGGGAAGATTTTCCTTTGGACAGAAGCTTACCTTTTGAGCCGTGTAATACTACCTGGTGGTGTCACGTTCTGCTATGTTGTTGGACTGTGGGCTTGGTGTTGAAGCATAAATGCAGAGGGGATGCAGTGAAACAGAAAGAGTCTTTTAATAATGATAATCAAACAAACAAAAAGCAAACATGAACACAACATGAACTAAGGAAGTTGGCTTAAACTTGGAGCATAAGAAACAGAACTCAAACACTTAGACATAAGACTAGGGATTACATACATTGATACACAATACAGACATGGGATACAAACTGGACAAGACAAGACATACTAAACAGCCTAGAGGACTAAACACAAGGGACTATGCATGCAAGGGATAAACAAACACAAGACAGGCTTGGCTAGGCCTACCACCTGTTCTGCACATTAGCTGCTAAGCTAGCTCATAGCTAATCAGACTAATGGCTAAACAGGCTAGTAGCCTGAGACCCAAGGGAATGAACAGACAGGGTGCACAGCAGACTAGGTATGAAACAGACTAAGAACTCTAAAGGTTAGTGGCTAAAGATGTTAGTACCTAAACAGACTAAGAGCTAAGCAGACAAGGAGCCTAGACAGACTCAAAGACTAGACAGACTAAGATCTAAACATGTTAGTATCACCCTCATTAGTATTTAAACAGACTACTAGCTAAACATGCAATGGGGGTTACTTACACAAAAGGCTAATTCTCCTAGAGGCTAATCCTGCTAGGAGACACAGAGACAAGGACATCTTAATATAAACAAACTTAACTTAAAGTGCTCCTGAAACCAAAAGGCCAACCATACTGTTAAACTAAAACCGAAAAGAACAAAACAAAACCCACATAACAGAAATTAATGCTCGACCCAGTTTCCCAGAACAAACAGGTATTTATAAAAGTGCTAATGAGCCTCCTCAGTTCAGGTGAGCATCCATGTCACCTGACCGAGGAGGCTTCTGGGAAACTGAGTCTAGGAACCAAAACTACAAAGTAAAAACACTGCCCTCTAGTGGGCAACCCTCACAGGTGGGATGGCTACATTATTATGTTGGAAATTGGCACACACAATTTTACACCCCACAATACTCCTATTTGGAATAACAAATATATTTTACACAGAAACAAATCCCTATTTTTTGGGGACTGGGCAAATAGAAATATCTGGTCAATACTGGACCGAATGGATGATAGTGGTAATATTCTAGACTACAACTCCTTCACTCTAAAGCATGGATTTGCCTGTCGTCCAAAACAGTTCTTTACTCTTATTAATGCAATACCCTCAGGTATAAAGCGTTAATGAGATGTTCCCTCTCTTATTCCAAAATCAATAGTTCTTCCCTCATTATATGTTGATGATATCGAAACAGAAAGTAAACTTTGCACCAACAAACATATAAGACAAAATATTATTCCGTCACGTATCAAGAAATATTTTAACTCATACAATTGATAAAAATATGGTCAAACATTTCAGAACAGTCTATTTAAAATTCCCTCTTCTTCCCAAAGTTAAAGGAACGCACTTTAAATATTAAATGATACTTCCTTCAAATAAATTGGTACATTAAAAATTTTATTTTGACTATGTCTTGTCATCTTTGTCAACACTCATCCGAAGATACAGAACACATTTTTTTTTTTACATGTAATTATTCTCTCTCTTTCTGGAAAGAACTGTCTGGAAGAAAAGGGTGTGGTAGATGTTAATTTTGCACTCACTTATTCAAAATACTCTGTTTTGTGTGATCTGATTAATAATAATATTTTGTTAGCAAAATATTACATTCATAAATGCAGATATCTTAAATCTCCTCCTCTGTTTATGATATTTAAAAATGACCTAAAATATTTCTCAGATACCCTTTGTCATGACGGCGGGTCTTGTGTCGGCGTGTGCGTGGCATAATCGCTGGAGGCAGTTTAGTCGATTCAAGAGTTCTTTATTATTGATATTTTAAAGGCGGAAACAAACCAAAAACTAAAGCTCTTTTCTGAGAGCACCTAGTAACCTTTAATATCTTCTCCTTTAAAAGATCTTCTTCCAAAAAACAACCTTCACATAACCACAACAAATGCTAGACAATTCACTCAACTTAAATCAGGCTATTTATACATCTCTAATGACTCACCTCGGTTCAGGTGTGCGTTCCCCTCACCTGCCCGAGGTGCACCATGGGAAACGAAGTCCAACTTAAATTAAACTACAACAAAACAAACATAGTTCTTGGGCGTTAGGCACCCTCTATGGGTTAACCCTTACACCCTTAGTAAAATGGAAAACCGAAATGCACTATAATTGTTTAAATGGCTTGTGGTGTATAATTTATTGTAATTGTATTCTCTTAATTATTTAATTTATCTTATATTTTAAGTTTCTTGAAATGGTTGATTTTTGATCTGGATTCACTATGATCACATTGTGCTGAACCTGTTTTTCGGTTTTTGTATACATTTAATGCTATTTTGTTTTAAGCACATTTTGTACTTTAATAAAAAAACAAAAAAATAAAAAAACACTATCTATCTATCTATCTATCTATCTATCTATCTATCTATCTATCTATCTATCTATCTATCTATCTATCTATCCATCTATCTATCTATCTATCTATCTATCTAGTATATAAGCTTATATTGGTGAAGTACTGCAAAATGTATAGTATTATATTGTTCAAATGTTAACAAGTCTCTCTCTCTCTCTCTCTCTCTCTCTCTCTCTCTCTCTCACACACACACACAAACACACACACACACACACACACACACACACACACACACACACACACACACACAATAGGAAATATGAAAATATATGAAAATACTGCAATCATTGCCATTTTCATATATTGAATAAATACATTGTTATACTGGCTTGCTCACCAGGGACTATCTGAACATTTTGATTCATACACATTCACATTCCATACAAACTTAAATAATTCTTTTGATTGTGTAAAGCTGTTTTAAGACAATGTCAATTGTTAAAAGCGCTATACAAATAAAATTGAATTGAATTGAATTGAATTATACTGTTTAATATATTTTGTTATATATATTGAATTATGTCCCACATAAAATGAGATTCTATATTGGAAAAGGCATTGTAAATATATGGAAATATATATGTAAAATTATATGAGATAATAAAACTCATTGTACAAGATAATATAGTCAGATTTATATATGGGAACATACAGTATGTCTTACATATTTTGGAAAATATATTGATTCATATTAAATCATATCATATTCATATTATATATTGTATACATGGTAAACCTGAAGTAAAATAATAATAATGTGTTGAATAATACATCAATATATTTGCTTCATTATCTGAGGTTTATTTTTTAAAACATGATATAGGAACATGGAAAACTATAAATGAACAAAACTTTTAATTTATTAACTTTTTTAAGTGAAAACTTTTCAACTTTTCACTTATTTTATTTCCAAAAGGACAACTGTCCTTCATTAAGGATAAATAAAACCTTCAGAATAATGGAATTGTCCCTCAGTGGAAAAAACTGTTAAAAAAAATTAAAAATACAAACAAAATGCACTCTAAAGGGCCGCTCTGATTGGCCAGCCTTAGCGAGACTTTTTCTTCTCCTGGTGTCTCCTGGTGTCACAGATCATTTTGTTTATGGCCATTCGTATGTCTGGAATCTTCACCCCTGGGTGTTGCTGAGCAACTGCACCTGTAAAAGATAATAAAATAAGAAAGACAATGATAGCCTATTACTGTTGCAAAAGGACAGATGAGGTGGATCCCAATAATGGTAATACAGTGCATCCATCACATTAGTCCTCAACCAATATGGGCTATATGGCAGAGTGGCCCAACGGAAGCCTATCAGTGTACTGTAAGACACATAAAAAGCCTATATTGGTGGAGGGCTAAAGTGATGGTAGAGTGGCATGACGGAAGCTGGTTGTCTTTCTGGAACTTTATCCCATCTCCAGAGAGACAACCAGCTTCCGTCAAGCCACTCTGCCACATAGCCCGTTATTGTAGGAGGGTTGGATTGATGGTTGTCTGTCTATATCTTTATCCTATCTCCACACAAGATCACTGTAGAACAGCCACAGTGATCTTTGGCTTCTTGGTTACCTCTCTTACCACAGCTTTTCTCCACCGACTGCTGAATTTAGCCGTGCGCCCAGTTCTAAAAGTCTTCCTGGTTGTCCCTACAGAAAGGTGTGTGGCTTTCCAAATCATGTTCAAACTATTTAATTAACACAGCCGGTAGGTCTAGACTTATCTCAAAGATGCTTTTGAAGAAGTGAAGGGCACCATGTAATTACTGAGTTTTATAACACAGGGTGTGAATATTTCTGTCCATGTGAATATTTCAGTTTTTTTTTTTTTATTAATTTGCAAAAACTTCTACAATTCTGTATTTTGCTGTCATTATGGGGTATGGGGTATTGTTACCATTCACAATAACTTTGCAAAATATATTAATCCATTAAAAATAAATTCTTATAGTCTTACCAAGTAAAGCTTTAAGCTTCTTGGGGTCCAGTGGCTGATGTCTCTCTGCAAATGGATTGACCTTGTTGACCCCTCCTGTCAGGTTGGACTTCAGTAGGACATCAATGCTGAACAGGCTCAGCAGGAGGGTGCGGGCCAGACACTCTAGTGGAGTCATCAATCCCTAGTTGCACCTAAATAATTGTAAGAAGTAAAGACAAACATGAATAAAAACAAAGAAAATGACCAGTGACAGAATGTTTTTAATTGATCATTAAAAAATGTACTTACTGATGTTGATTTGGGAGATGTGGGTTGAGGAGGTCATAGCGCAACACTGGTCTCATAGTCGCTTTCACCTTTATAGCTTGAGCACTCTGTGCTCTTATCCGCAATGAGGGTCTTCACTGCCACTAAGAGTGATGGAATTTCTGGAAAATATGGCCCACCGAATTTACTACAACAGGACTCAACACAAATTGTAAATACATAACATGTAAAAAACAAAATACACCTCCGCTCATTTTTTGGTGTCTCAAAGTGTAGCAAAATGTGTTGGTGAGGGGTTCTGAAGGCATTACAGGGTCTCTGCCAGACCAATTTTGCCTCAGTGGGGAGTTGAGGCCAACCCCGCTCCAGTGTTTAGGTTAATTTTTGTTCCTACAGGAAACCCTATCTAACATCTGTAGATTTCCCCTAAAATGTAGACACAGATAGACCTATATCTTTAAGAATAACACCAAAAATAAGGAGACAGTGATTTATACAATCTAAACGAATCCCTTTTTTAATCTAAAAAAGATAGTTACCTTTAACTACCATTTTGCGCAGCCTGGTGTTCTGTTTATTTAAAGCGTTGACTTGGGTCTCAAGATCTTTACTGGCTGCGGAAGATCCTACATTCTGCTGGTCCCACAGTCTTTTAATCTCTTCCCCGAGGGCCCTGATCTCCTCCTCAAGTGTCTCCACTGGGCTGAGGTTAGGTTCTTCATGGGAAGAACCTTTAATTTAGACTGTCTTGCACCTTTGAGTTTGTAGTTTTTCTGTTGGGTAACAATTATCAAATCAATTATTTATGAAACAATACACACAAGAGTTACGAAAATTAAACCACAAATTTATTAAACTTGATGATTAATTTTAATATGTTCCATGGTGAGAATCTGTTTAAACTCATAGCTGTTGTACTATAGTTATTTTCTTGTACAACCCAGCAGCGCTAACATATACAGACACATAAACACCTATGGGCAATTTACCAATTTACTCATCAGATGATGTCACCTGACCGAGGTTATATAAGCCAAAATTTGGCGTGTTTGATACACACATGCTTCATAACCGGTAGAACAAAGAGATGTTCCCATAGCATCTTCACATAGCATTGAGTGTAGCTTTTGAAAGGGAAATATTTATATCCATAGTCTAGACTACATGCTACTCTGTTTTAGCACCTGGTCAGGATCTTGTTGCTGTCCATGGTGTTGAAATTCGAGTGAGAAGATTTTATCATGTGAAAATGCACAATTTTAAAGTCTGTAATACTGGCATTATATGTGTTAATATTCATCTTATATACGTCACCCTATAGTCACTAAACATTCTACACACATTACCAGAGTTATGGAGAGTAAATGAGGAAAACTGTAAATCCAAATATCAAACTGATCTATTTAGAGTCTAGCTCAAAGACCGAACAAGAACAGGTCTGAGATTTAAACACATTTGTGCTAAGTTTGATCTGTTTCTGAGCAGGCTGTCATTTTACTGGCTATGTTAATTATTTTTATCTGGTAGTAAGTTTTAACCTTTCTGAGTCTAATTTTAAGATAAAAAGAATTTTAAACCATTTCAAACTGACCATTTTCACTTGACTATGTTATTCATTCTGATGAAATAATGTACTAAGTTACTGTGATTTTTTTTTAAAGAACAATGTGAAAAGGCAGTTATTTTGAGGTTGTTAGTGAGGTCATTGTTGTGATAGCCACTGTGAGGGTGTGATGCATATTAGCGACATATTTCTTTTTCTTTCTTTTTTTATTTGGTCCAATACAAAATGTCAGGTGAGTTGTTAAACCAGTTAGTGGTAGTTTTGGCACTGTGAGCAGGTGCAAAATCCAGCTGGAAAAGGAAATCATATGAAGCTCCATAAAACGTGTTAGTAAAATTTATAAAATATATTATACCAACACCATCAGATGGCACGGCACCTTAAATCATCGCCAACTATACAACTTCACACTGGACCTCAAGCAACTTGGATTAGTGCTTCTCTTCTCTTCCTTCAGACTCTAGGACTTTAATTTCCATATGAAATGCAAAATGAACTTTCATATGAAAAGAGGACTTTGGACCACTGAGCAACATTTTATCCCCCCTCAGCCCAGGGACAACACTTCTAACCATGTCTTTGGTTCTGGAGTGGCTTCATACCAGGAATGCAACTGTTATAGTCCCCTAACAGTTAATCCCTATTGCAGTATAATCCCTATTGCTTGTGCACCTTTTCCTTTATAGTCAACTTTCCATGAATATGCTTTAACACAGCACCTTTTGTGGCTTCTCTGTGTCGATGATCATCTTCTGGAAAACTACGAGGTCAGCAGTCTTCCCCATATGTGTGCTCAACTTAAACAAGAGATACACTGTATTTATACTGTATGTATAGCATTTACTCAAACACTTAAAATTAAATATTTTAATATTTTCAGAATCTTGTTTTCATGAGCTGTAAGAAATAATAATCAAAATGAAAAAAAGAGGCTTGAATTATTCCACTTTACATGTAATGAATCTAGACTATATGAGAGTTTCACTTTTCACTTTTGAGAGTACTCAAAATTTTATTATGAAAGAAAATGTACTTTTTCAAAATATTACAATTTTGAAAATGCACTGCATGAGTATCTCTCAAGATAGAAGACTCTCAAGATCAAAAGGAGCCCAGTGGAGAGAGTGGACAGCTTCAGATACCTCGGTGTTCACATCACGCAGCACCTGTCATGGTCCTGTCACATCAACACCGTGGTGAAAAAAGCCCGGCAGCGTCTCTACCACCTCAGACGCTTGAGAGACTTTAGACTGCCCTCCAAGGTGCTCAGGAACTTCTACTCCTGCACCATAGAGAGCATCCTGACGGGAAACATCACAACCTGGTTCGGGAACAGCACCATGCAGGACAGACGAGCTCTACAGAGGGTGGTGCGATCAGCCGAGCGCATCATCCGCACTGAGCTCCCTGACCTGCACTCGATCTACAGCAAGCGGTGCTGGACTAAGGCCAGGAAGATCATGAAGGACCTCAGTCACCCCAGTAATGGACTGTTCTCTTTGTTGCGGTCTGGGAAGCGCTTCCGCTCCCTAAAGGCCAACACAGAGAGACTGAGGAGGAGCTTCTTCCCGCAGGCGATAAGGTCTCTCAATCACACCTCCACACAGGACTAATAACACCTTTTAAGCTCACAACACTGACTGGACAATCATGGACACATTCATACACACTTGCACTAAATATTTATACATCTGGACAATTGCACATGTCACTTTCATTAGTCACCTTTCATGCATATTTGCAGAACCACTGACACTTTAATATTCTATATACATATATACTCCCCCCCCACCTATACTTCTATATTTTTGCAATATTTTATTATGCCCTTATTGTACAGTTAATTTTACTAGTTACATTTATTTCTTTAGTATTTCCTTTTTATTGATTATTTATTTTACGTATAAGCTTTTATTTTCTTCTTAAGGTCACTGGCGGTCGTGTAAGCATTTCACTGCATATTATACTGTGTATGACTGTGTATGTGACAAATAAAATTTGAATTTGAATTGGACCACGGACAGCGACAAACTTTCACTACTCATTTTATTTCTCTCCATTCTCAGACTCCAGTCTCATTTCCAATTCTAGTCTCTCTTACACAGTGCTCACACACTTTTTTATGCTTTTCTCCACCTTCACTATAAGCACTACCAATGTAGTGCCAAATGATCAAATGCATCAACCAGTGAGCATTAGTGAAGCAAACACTATAATATTTGATAATTTTTTTATGACTAATAAAACAATGGAAAACTCCTCATAGCTCAGATTTAAAAGTTATCTGATTGTTTCAAAAAGGTTTTTCATTAAAAGGAAATGATTTATAATCTTCCTTAACTCCTCTACTCTTAGGCATTTAAACTTTATAAAAATGAACAGAGACATCAGTAAGATTTCCGACAACAGCTTTGGGATTTGGATTCACAATGCTGTGACTCAGTGTTGGTGTAACTGCTGAACTAAATGTATTTCATAGGAAAAATATCAAATGATTAATGACTAAAATTTACAATGCAATCATGCACTAGGTGGCAGTACATTCCTACCTATGAGGGCCCTTCAAGTCAAAAGTGGAATGCAAAACGTGATAACTGAACGTATCTTAAATCAAGACAAATCTATCTTAAAAAAATATATATGATATTTCAACAAACCAAATATAAGATTATTAAGCCTAACCCTAAGTTTTATGAAATGTTTTAAATACAGTGTTGTGAAAAACTATTTGCCCCCCTCCTGATTTCTTATTCTTTTGCATGTTTGTCACACAAAATGTTTCTGATCATCAAACACATTTAACTATTAGTCAAAGATAACACAAGTAAACACAATATGCAGTTTTTAAATGAAGGGTTTTATTATTTAGGGAGAAAAAATATCCAAACCTACATGGCCCTGTGTGAAAAAGTAATTGCCCCCTGAACCTAATAACTGGTTGGGCCACCCTTAGCAGCAATAACTGCAATCAAGCATTTGCGATAACTTGCAACGAGTCTTTTACATCGCTCTGGAGGAATTTTGACCCACTCATCTTTGCAGAATTGTTGTAATTCAGCTTTATTTGATGGTTTTCTAGCATGAACCGCCTTTTTAAGGTCATGCCACAACATCTCAATAGGATTCAGGTCAGGACTTTGACTAGGCCACTCCAAAGTCTTCATTTTGTTTTTCTTCAGCCATTCAGAGGTGGATTTGCTGGTGTGTTTTGGGTCATTGTCCTGCTGCAGCACCCAAGATCGCTTCAGCTTGAGTTGACGAACAGATGGCCGGACATTCTCCTTCAGGATTTTTTGGTAGACAGTAGAATTCATGGTTCCATCTATCACAGCAAGCCTTCCAGGTCCTGAAGCAGCAAAACAACCCCAGACCATCACACTACCACCACCATATTTTACTGTTGGTACTGTATGATGTTCTTTTTCTGAAATGCTGTGTTACTTTTACGCCAGATGTAACGGGACACGCACCTTCCAAAAAGTTCAACTTTTGTCTCGTCGGTCCACAAGGTATTTTACCAAAAGTCTTGGCAATCATTGAGATGTTTTTTAGCAAAATTGAGACGAGCCTTAATGTTCTTTTTGCTTAAAAGTGGTTTGCGCCTTGGAAATCTGCCATGCAGGCCGTTTTTGCCCAGTCTCTTTCTTATGGTGGAGTCGTGAACACTGACCTTAATTGAGGCAAGTGAGGCCTGCAGTTCTTTAGATGTTGTCCTGGGGTCTTTTGTGGCCTCTCGGATGAGTCGTCTCTGCGCTCTTGGGGTAATTTTGCTCGGCCGGCCACTCCTGGGAAGGTTCACCACTGTTCCATGTTTTTGCCATTTGTGGATAATGGCTCTCACTGTGGTTCGCTGGAGTCCCAAAGCTTTAGAAATGGCTTTATAACCTTTACCAGACTGATAAATCTCAATTACTTTTGTTCTCATTTGTTCCTGAATTTCTTTGGATCTTGGCATGATGTCTAGCTTTTGAGGTGCT
Organism: Channallabes apus; assembly: GCA_030522415.1. Taxonomy (NCBI): domain Eukaryota; kingdom Metazoa; phylum Chordata; class Actinopteri; order Siluriformes; family Clariidae; genus Channallabes; species Channallabes apus. Next base: position 5,744,948 of record CM060113.1, on the reverse strand, counting down.
TTTGGTCTACTTCTCTGTGTCAGGTAGCTCCTATTTAAGTGATTTCTTGATTGAAACAGGTGTGGCAGTAATCAGGCCTGGGGGTGACTACAGAAATTGAACTCAGGTGTGATAAACCACAGTTAAGTTATTTTTTAACAAGGGGGGCAATCACTTTTTCACACAGGGCCATGTAGATTTGGAGTTTTTTTTTCTCCCTTAATAACGTAAACCTTCATTTAAAAACTGCATTTTGTGTTCAGTTATGTTATCTTTGACTAATAGTTAACGGTTTTTGATGAGCAGAAACATTTAAATGTGACAAACATGCAAAAGAATAAGAAATCAGGAAGGGGGCAAATAGTTTTTCACACCACTGTATAACTTTTTTGTTCTACCGTTATATTTTTTTTTGCTGGATTAAAGTATTTCTTTTTCTTTTCTTATATATTTCTTTATTTCTTTAAGCAGAAGATTTTTTCACTGTGTTTAAATTTCCTTTAATGTAAAACCTCACTCCAAGAGATTCCCACATGTTGGCCATTAATGGAGTTCCTGGGAGGCCAGAATTTCAGATCAGGCAGTCTGATAGAGAATTTTCTACCTTGATTCTATCCAAGCACTAGTGAAACACTGGGATAAGTACAGTAGTGTTTCAGGGGATTATACAGAGAAATAAAGGGAGTTTTTATTCTCAGAAGTGTGTTCTGTTACTCTGCACAGAAAAGTCCCGGTTTGACTTGAACATCCTCATGTTAAGCTATGATAGTAGAATCTGGGTGTACCGAAAGTCAGGTTAAAATACTGGAATTTATGTACTTAAAATGACTGACACTTGTACATTATTGTGTATTTTTGATTGTGACAAACCTTGTGCTAAGACTGATCTGTTTCAGGTCACACAGCAGGCCTTGACTTTACCAGCTAGTTTACGATCATTATATACAAATATTTATGAAGACATTCAGTTATATCACACACTGCAATACAGTTCAGCTGTTTCTGGTGGACTTCATCACCCTTTTCAGCCTGCATTAATAACAAACTACTGTAACTGATGCTGTATATTCGCCATAAAAGTCACTAGTTGGTCAGATTTAGTTTGTCAGACTTTGTGGTTGCATTTGTGTTTCATATTTAAGCAACAAACACATTTCTAGCATTTGATAGACTCACTGTTCCATGCAACTTACTTTGCATTTTGTACAAACGTGTTGAAATTAAAGTTCAAATAAAACAAACAGCGAAACGTGAGTGTAAAAATAAACCACATTTTCCATTTTGTCATAGAATCATTGTCACGATCTCTGTGCAACATCAAAACATCAATATGGAAATATGTGGGGTAGATGTAGGTAGGAGACCAACGCTGGTTTACCATGTCTGGTGTTTTTATTATTTTAAATCAGCCTATCATGTTATATGGGCGTGGTCATTAGAGACCCCCAATCGTATAAATATAAATTGAAATCATGTTTCAAGTGCATTTATATTTTGTTGATCTATTTGAGATACAAATTTAAAGAAATGAACAATGATTGATTTCTGGATTTTGATTGTGAGCTTCAGCACCATCTGTAAGTAATGAAAACAAGTTCCCATCCTGTTTGATTAATACATTACTTTTTACTTCCATTACTTATAATTACTAATTCTATCAATTTTATTTATAATAATGGAATATAATAATGTTAATAATGTATAAAGTATAAATGTGCACGCTGTATGTACTGTAGAAGGACTTCCAATGTTATTTCTTTAAGGAGATCTTTAATCTCTTTTTATATTTGATTAATGCATTTACTTTTCCAGATACAGTTCAAGCTGTTTATCAGCCTGATAAAGAGCTCAGTGTGGATATCGGAGACTCGGCTACTCTGCGGTGTTGTATTTCTGAAAATGAAGTTGGGATAATCGCCTGGTTTAAACAGCCAAACAGACAAAAACCTCGGATTATGGTCACAATATATAAAAGTTCTGGAGAAACATTTTATGTTGGATTCCAAAAATCGAGTTTTCAAATTCAAAGATTTTCAAACTGCTTTAATACGACCATTTTAAAAACCACTCAGTCTGATGAAGCCATGTACTTCTGTGCCCTGATGGAAAATAACCCTGTGTTTGCAGATGGAACTTATTTAAAAATTAAAGGTGGGATTTTCACTAAAATTGATTCAGCTACTGGTTTACTGTGATTATGTTTTTAAAAAATACTATAAATAGGAATAATAATAGTTAAATACTAACTAATAGATAAATCTAACAACACTGAGTTACAGATATTTTACTGAATTATGATAAACGTTAACAGATGTGCATGCTACTACTGCATCAGAAACATCTGTACCAGATCTGTGTAATAATTCAGTCGTGTTTAAACCAACACTGCATGGAAACAGCACTAACATGACAACAGGTAAGATGTCTCATAATTCACCATTATTTAATTAATCTTAATTCTTAATACTGAAATGCAAGATAAATCTAGAAAATAATTTTTAAATATAATGCGGTGACATAACAGTATCAGAAGTAACTCAGTCTCTGTATTCGACAGTTCTGAGTTTGGGGACGGCTTTGGGTGTCTGTGCACTTCTGATATTCTGTCTCATTTATTTTGTACTAAGAAGAAATAATATAGAAAACCCCAGAGGTATGAGTATTTGTCATTAAAGTACTTAAATTACATAACATAATTATACCAATTTTATTTGTACAAAGTTTTACTAAAAAAGACTAATAGGTGTGTTTCTGTATTATAGTGAATGCTTATGTGAAACATCCAGGGACGAGGCAGGTATGTGTGTTATGTATTTAAAATGTTACTACATTCATAATCTGCTTGTTACAATAGACGAGATATAACTTGTGCAGTCAGTTTGTTAAATTTTGTTTAGCTGGTGTTTTTACTGCACTTTCCCATGTTATATGATTATTATGTTTATTTGGAAAGACAAAGAAGAAGAAGATTATTATTACTGTTATTATTTTTGTTATTATTATTATTATTATTATTATTATTATTATTATTTAGGAATCTGAGGGTGAAACACTAAATTATGCAGCTGTGCAGTTTACCAAGACTAAAGCCAAAGCTGAAAGAAGGAAAGACGGTTCATCAGATGAGTGTGTAATTTATAACACAATACGATAACTTTGCAAAAGAGAAAAACTATGTAACAAATAACTATAAGCAGTGTTCTCCTCATTGTTCATTACAGTGATATATTATGTCTACAAAAAAAGACAGAAAATGTAATACATGTTTACAATAAGAACAGTAATTATTTAATAGATGTATGTATGTAGGATTTTATGCTACAGGTTTTGTTTCTGTGCACCTTAATGACTGACGTTTTTTTCACTATTCATTCATGAAGTGTCAAAGTAGGCTATTAATTTTCAGTAACTTTTAAAAAACAGTACAGTAACCTGAATGACCAAATGCGTTGTGCTTTATATAGAATTATTGGCCTGATTCGCTCAACATTTGCTGTCACAATAAATGTAAACAGCAATTATACAGTAACATGACCTTTATTCATTACTGAGTTTTATTCTAACTGTGTTTGAACAATAGTAATGTTTCATGACCACTATGTTTTCAAAAAAGATGTACAGGTATAAACACAAATTAAAGATGTGCGACTTCAGCGTGGACACTGAAAATCATGTCTTATAAATTAAATATTTTAGAGGTTTAATTGGAGGATTAATATTTTACAGGGTTAGAGGTTTTGTTGGGGGTTTACAGTGATGGTGTGAAACCTGGTGACTGCAGGAGGATTATTTAATCAGCAGAAAAACACAACTAACTGATGTAACTGTATGTATTGATCATAATAATATTACAGACGATGTCACTGAACTGGCTTCCAACCTCTAAGATTTTTTTTTGTCATTAATTTTTGTAGATTGTGTGTCATGAAATGCATACATATTTACATTAAAATAAAGCATCAAACACAAAAAAAAAGTCCTTTCAGGAGTGGAGTCTTAATCATTTGTTATGCAGTCCAGGATTTTCACTTTACACTTCATGCAACTTACAAATATCACTCAATAATTATTTGTACATGCTTTTCTTACTATAAATAAATATATCATGCACATATTACTGCCATATTATTAAAAAATATAAAAATACATTCTTCTTCTTCTTCTTTGTCTTTCGGCTGTTCCCTTTCAGGGGTCGCCACAGCAAATCATCTGCCTCCATCTAACCCTATCCTCTGCATCCTCTTCTCTCACACCAACTAACTTCATGTCCTCTCTCACTGCATCCATGAATCTCCTCTTTGGTCAATACATTATTAAAAATTAAATAAAACATAAAAATCATGTAGATCAAAATAAGGTATTCGTAAGCAGATAAAGTTTATGCAGCCAACAATATATTTTTGATAAACCCATGTAAAAATAGATTGATCCAGATTTACATATTTTATTTTTTTTATTTTGTAATAAATAAATAAATAAAACTAAACAAAACATAGTACGTATGGTTTGTTTGTTGGAACAAACATATATGGATGAATATTAATTAATCAACAATACATCATAGTATATTAAATACACCAGTACAATAATTAGTTTTGTTGCTAGGGAGCATTGAATATTGAATATTGAATATGCATACTCTATCTATCTATCTATCTATCTATCTATCTATCTATCTATCTATCTATCTATCTATCTATCTATCTATCAACTGGACAAGCGGACAAGCGGACAAGTGCTACTGTATATCTGCCTCTGAGACCAGACAGCTGAGCGTTTATGACGTTTACATCCTGGAAGTGTGTTTCAGTTGTGGCTTAAATGCTGCAGTACCTCTTTCCAGACGCTAGTAGGCAGTAGAGACCATGTTTAGGATGAATAGAGACTTTGATCGTTCTGCATGCTCTTGTTGTGCAATGCTGGAGATACAGTCATGATTATGTCATTTAGTGATGCGCCAATAAAATGATGGGTCTATGGCAGAGTATCTGGAAACATGCTAACTTCCTAACTGCGTGGAAATGTCTGTGCCTTAGAGACACCTGGAAGTAACATCTCAAAACATGATATACTGTAGATAACTAATTTTTCATCAAACTGTGATTAATATCAGATGGCATTTCTATATATTTTGCAGACAGGGTTCCTTCCCAGATGAGATGATCTTCTCAGTGTCCTTGTTTTTTGCTGCAGTCACTTTTAAAGAGGTAGTCATACCACTACCCAGGATGCTCTTTATATTTCCTCTGCAGATTGTGGGAAGGATAGGGTTGGGATTTCTTCAGCCCAGGTATGCTAACAAATAACAGATACAAACAAACAAACAAACAAACAAACAAACAAAAAATGGTGCTTTGTGGACGTACAGCAAGAAAGAACTCTAAGCAGGGCCACATTTGACCCTCCAACTGCACCCTGTTGGATACTTCTTGCTGAAGTAATTATTAATAACACCTTAATGTATGTATTAGGTTGGTGAAGGGTTCCAACGCTATGTCACAATTTATTTATTAATTTTTTATTGAAAGATTTTGGACGGAATACATGTGTGTGAATGAGAGGAACCCAAGTGGAACAGTGAGGCTACAGGGAACAGAGGTAAAGACGGTGCAGGACTTTAAGTACTTGGGATCAACAATCAAGAGCAACGGAGAGTGTGGAAAGGAGGTGAAGAGGCGGGTACATGCAGGTTGGAATGGGTAGAGAAAAGTGTCAGGTGCGATAAAAGAGTATCAGTGAGAATGAAAGGAAAGGTGTACAGGACAGTGGTGAGACCAGCGATGCTCTACGGCAGGGGTACGCAAATATAAATTTGAAAGGTCCACTTACCAAATTTCTATTCAGTTCGAGGTCCAGAAGAATTACAGTATTACTACAAAAAAAGTAAAACCCAAAATTTTCGAAGAATACCCAAAAATGACATGGGAGTCCTTTTAGTGTGAAAAGTGACATCATCTTTGTGCCACCAGTTGTTTGTACTTGGGCATAAAAGGTGTGAGGACCAGGTGGAGGCACTGATGTAAATGTTCATTGGTGAGGGAGCTGCGATATGTGTTTTTCACCCCATGCTCATAGTTGAAATGGCAGATTCATAGCAGTACGTTGAGGAAAACATTGTGAGAATTTGAAGGGCCATTTTCTGCAGGACAGGAACACCTTCTGCAGTAACCATCTTTGTCCAGAAGGTGACAAGGTGACCACTTTTGATTGCTAGATTAAGCATATTGGTTTTCTGCTTCCCATGGGGAGATCGAATGCATATTTTTCTGTCCACTCACTCTTAAATTCGCTCTTTTCAAAATCAGCTTATATCAATGGCCAGCTTTGAGCACGACATTAGGATATTAAGGACATATTATAATAAACAGAATGAGCAGCTCACCTCATATATCTTCCAGTCTGAGTCGTTCGTTCTTTTGAATTTACTGCACCGCATAGCATCTATGGGAGTCATGTGACAAAAGAACGAACAACTCGGGACTTGGCGATTCGTTGAGAACCATTCAATACTGTTTCCTGTACATAACCTACGGAGGTTTCGCGATGTTTTGCGCATGCGCGCCCAGTAGAAAATGAACAAATCACTCTCCGAGACGACTCGTTCTTCTGAGTCACATTAAAGAATTGTTCAAAAAGAACGAATTGTTCATGAACGACCCATCACTAGAAGACTCAAAGATATATCGCGCGGAAACACAGTTGCGCACTTCATTGAGAACTCATTTGGATTATAATTAAATTAGCATGTTTGTTTTGGCGTCGGTCCAGATTTAACCGTATTTGGGCCCGGATGCGGACCGGAGTCCGCCTATTGAGTACCCTGGCTCTACGGCTTAGAGTGGCACTGAAGAAAAGACAGGAGGCAGAGCTAGACGTAGCAGAGCTGAAGATGTTGAGGTTCTCTTTGGGAGTGACAAGGATGGATAGGATCAAGAATGAGTTCATCAGAGGGACAACCCATGTTAGATGTTTTGGAGATAAAGTCAGAGAGGCCAGATTGAGGTGGTTTGGACATGTTCAGAGGAGAGAATGTGAATATATCGGTAGAAGGATGCTGAGGTTGGAACTGCCAGGCAGGAGGTCTAGAGGAAGACCAAAGAGGAGATTTATGGATGCAGTGAGAGAGGACATGAAGTTAGTTGGTGTGAGAGAAGAGGATCCAGAGGATAGGGTTAGATGGAGGCAGATGATTCGCTGTGGCGACCCCTGAAAGGGAACAGCCGAAAGACAAAGAAGAAGAAGATTTAAAATTTTGGTCCTGCTTTTTATAAACAGAGCATAAAATTTAACAATGTGGAAAAAAAACAAAAACAAACGAAACTCTATTTCTAGATTCATTACGAATAAAATGGAAAATGTCATTTAAATTTCACATTTAAATGTCGATGATTACAGCTTACAAATCATGAAATCCAGTATTTCAAAGTTATGTTACATTTCAATTTGAGTTTGAGTAAATTATCCTCCGTACTGTATAAATACCGTGTATCTTCCTGTCTTGTTCAGTACGTGCAACCACAACAGAATGCATAATTCATTAGTATGGTGTAGGGCCTCCTTTTGTGGCCAATACAGCATCAGTTTGTTTTGGGAATTACAGATACAAGTCCTGCACAGTGGCCAGAGGGATTTTGAGCCATTCTTCTTGCAGAGTAGCGACCAGGTCACTACGTGATGCTGGTGGAGGAAAACGTTTCCTGACTCGCTCTTCCAAAACACCCTAAAATGACTGAATAATATTTAGATCTGGTGACTGTGCAGACCATGGGAGATGTTCAACTTCACTTTCATGTTCATCAAACCACTCTGTCTCCAGTCTTGCTGTAAGTATTGGTGCATTATCATCCTGATACACGGCACCACCTTCAGGATACATGCGCCCCATGCTTCACGTTGGGCATGCAACAGTCTTGGGCTCCTCCACACGGTAACTCTCTCGGTTGTGGGAAAGACAGTGAAGGTGGACTCATCAGAGAACAATACATGTTTCACATTGTCCACAGCCCAAGATTTTCGCTGCTGGCACCATTGAAACATAATAAAGACTTGTTGTCTTGGTCACAGATGCGCCAGTCAACAATATGTCCTCTTTTGAATTCTGATATGTCACCCACATGTTGTGCAAAAATATTCATTCATTCATTCATTCATTCATTTTCTATACCGCTTAATCCTGTGTTCAGGGTCGCGGGGGACCTGGAGCCTATCCCAGGAGACTTCGGGCACTAGGCGGGGTACACCCTGGACAGGGTGCCAATCCATCGCAGGGCATGCAAAAATATTCAAGTTATTAAATTGCTGTTCAAGTGCTGTTAAATTTTCAAGTGTTAAAAATTCAATCTTCATTATTTTTCAGTCTTACAAATTCAGGTCGTCAAAATTCAGGTAACAAATTACAGGTAATAAAATTAAAGTCAAACAAATTCAGGTCTTCACATCCGGGATATCACAGGAAGAGCAGTGGAGTGCCGATTGCTGCTGCCCGTGCTGCAGTGTACTTTAAAGTGTGCTCCCTGCTCCCTGTGCAGTCTACTTCTCAGAAACTACTTACCGATCGGAACACAGCACTCTTAACTAACAGGCTGGGTTGCCAGTTGCACAATAAACGGTTAAATTACCCTTCTGTAATTTAGTGAAAACAGTGAAAAACAGTGGTGGTTTTAGGGTAGGCGAACTGGGCAGCCGCCCAGGGCAACATTTTTTCATGTCACATGGGGGGCGGCACATGAACCAGGAGGAAAAAATAATAATCTGTGCTGCTAAGCGGTTTTCTATCATCTATGATACCTGCGCTGCGCCCACGCTGTCCCTGCTGCTGAAGGAGCCGCACAGAAGCTGAGCGAGCGGAGAGGAGATTAAGGCGGGGTGGGATGACGGGCGGGGAGGGGGGGGGGCCGGGAGGGAGTCTCGCCCAGGGAGCAATTAAGTGTAGAATCGCCACTGGCCGTAAACGCTATATTAAAGCAAAGCCAGCACTGTTTCATTCACACGCGAGAGCGATGGGTTTCCCGCCCCTGTGCTCGGTAATGTACAGTTTGTGGAAGAATTCAGAATTTTTCGCAACCTGAATTTTGTCGACCTGAATTTGTATTTGAATATTTTTTAATAGCAATTTAGAACCTGAATATTTTTGCATTGAATTTTAAATGCTTGAATTACATTTTCACTTGAAATATACAAAGACAATAAATTACAGTGGCAAAAATTTCAAACATTGTAAATGCTCTAAGGATTTTTTTTCAATTCAGATCAAATTGCAATGCAGAAAAATTCAAACTTTTTTAATGCAACAAGTTTCTTTCAGTTTATGTAATTCAACCTGCTATTTTGCTTTGAGGAATTTTGGCACTATTATACTTCCATAGACGCCCCTGATTCGCTGTAAGAGCACTAAGTACCCCTTATCCCTCCCCTCTAGACCTTTGGCTGCGAGAGGTTACAGCATCACTTGGGAATCAAACTTGCGATATATATTATGAAATATTATAATATTTTGATGTACTGGATTTTTTTTTATTTTCATGAGCTGCAAGCTGTAGTCATTGGAATTAAAATAAAAAAAGACTTTCTATTTAATATTTAACTTCATGGCTAATGACTATAGAATATATATATATATAAAAAAAAAAATCCATAAAACGTATTCAGTCCTTGCACTAAAAACCTGCAACTAGAGATATATTGTTTAATTCATTTCAGACATTAAAACAGACATTAAAGGCTCCATAATACTTAATCTTATACAGCTACTATTTATAATAAACTAATATCTCACACTTTATCCTGTTTATCAGCTTGTATTGGTTTAAAGGATTGATTATTATTATTATTATTATTATTATTATTATTATTATGAGGGATAATTATTATTAATTATATAGTGTTAATATATAATGTATATAATGCTAAACTTTTTTGTCTTTATTTAAAGCTAAACTGTGAATTCAACACTGCTGTCAAGTTTCTTAATAATAAAAGCTAAATTCAATGACTATTATCATATAAGCAAGCTTTAGTACAGACAAGCTGATTTCAGAGGGCAATTAAAATAAACAATGAGGTGTTTGTGTAGGCATGTGTGTGTTAAGGTAAACCACATTTTCCATTCTATCGTTGCATCTTTGTCATTGAATCTCTGTGCAACACCAATATAGAAATATGTGGGGTAGGTGTAGGCAGATCACAATACCACGTGCTTATCTGATTTTTTTTTTTAACAAACAGTCACACCATACAGAATGCTGGGGCTCAGTACAGACAGCTTCTAGTATAAATTCAATCCATCCTTCAACCTGCATTCATATTCTGTTGATGAATGAGATGCACACACTGTAAGAATTTCTGACAAATACAAAAATGAATAAATTATGGATTTTAATTTTGATCTTCAGCACCATGTGTAAGTAATATGAGCAATTATTCCAATTTAGTTTGATAAATAAAAAAAATACAAATTAAATCAAAACCACTGTGTATAGAGTAGTAATAACTTGAATATAGATCTTTTAAAGTAATTATTAGGTTTTCTTGTTTAATCCAATCTGAAAAAAATTATTTACCTTATTAAATTTATATTTTCTAGATACAGTCCAACCTGGTAGACGCTGGGTTTCTGCACAATCTCTCACAGAGTCACCAGTTTATCAGCCTGATGACGAGCTCAGTGTGAATATCGGAGACTTGGCTACTCTGCAGTGTTGTATTTCTGAAAATACAATTGGAATAATTGCCTGGTTTAAACAACCAAACAGAAAAAAACCTCAGATTATAGACACTATGTATAAAAGCAGAAAGGATGCATTTTACAGTGAATCCAAAAAGTTTTATTTTCAAGTGGAAAGATCTTCAAACTGCTTCAATATGACCATTTTTAACATCAACCAGTCTGATGAAGCCATGTACTACTGTGCACTGACGACACCCAACCTTGTGTTTGCTAATGGAACTTATTTAAAAATTAAAGGTAGGATTTTGAGTTAAATTGATTAAGCTACTGGTTAAATGTGAAGATATTTTTCCTTGATACTATTATCATATTGAAACTGGAAGGTAAATACTAACTGTTTTATCTAACAACACTGAGTTACAGATATTTTATTGAATTATGATAAACGTTAACAGATGTGCATGCTACTACTGCATCAGAAACATCTGTACCAGATCTGTGTAATAATTCAGTCATGTTTAAACCAACACTGCATGGAAACAGCACTAACATGAAAACAGGTAAGATGTCTCATAATTCACCATTAATTAATGAATCTTAATCCATAATACTAAAAATGCAAAATACTTTTATAAAATAATTTGTCAAATTTTAACAGTATTAGAAGTAACTGGATCTTTGTATTCGACAGTTCTGTGTTTGGGGACGGCTTTGGGTGTGTGTGCACTTCTGATATTCTGTCTCATTTATTTTGTACTGAGAAGAAATAATATAGAAAACCCCAGAGGTATGAGTATTTGTCATTAAATTACTTAAATCATAATTATACCACTTTTATTTGTACAAAGTTTTACTAAAAAAGACTAATAGGTGTGTTTCTGTATTATAGTGAATGCTTATGTGAAACATCCAGGGACGAGGCAGGTATGTGTGTTATGTATTTAAAATGTTACTACATTCATAATCTGCTTGTTACAATAGACGAGATATAACTCGTGCAGTCAGTTCGTTTAATTTTGTTTAGCTGGTGTTTTTACTGCATTTAACATGTTATATAATTATTATGTTTATTTGGTTTAGTGTTATTATTATTATTATTATTATTATTATTTAGGAATCTGATGTTGAAACACTAAATTATGCAGCTGTGCAGTTTACCAAGACTAAAGCTGAAAGAAGGAAAGACGGTTCAGCAGATGAGTGTGTAATTTATAACACAATACGATAACTTTGCAAAACAGAAAAACTATGTAACAAATAACTATAAGCAGTGTTCTCCTCATTGTTCATTACAGTGATATATTATGTCTACAAAAATGCCAGAAAATGTAATACATGTTTACAATAAGAACAATAATTATTTAATAGATGTATGTATATAGGATTTAGTGCTACAGGTTTTGTTTCTGTGCACCTTAATGACTGATGTTTTTTTCACTATTCATTCATGAAGTGTCAAAGTAGGCTATTCATTTTCAGTAACTTGTAAAAAAAAGTTGTAAAAAATGTACAGTAACCTGAATGACTACATACGTTGTGCTTTCTATAGAATTATTGGCCTGATTTGCTGACACAATAAATGTACAGTAAACAGCAATTACACAGTAACATGACCTTTATTCATTACTGAGTTTTATTCTAACCGTGTTTGAACAATAGTAATGTTTCATGATCGCTATGTTTTCAAAAAAAATTTATAAACACAAATTAAAGACGTGCGACTTCAGTGTTAGTTGCCAGTGAGGCTTGTTTTCATCACTTATCTCTGGGTTTGTGTTTCTGGAACAAGTGAAAGGACACTGAAAATCATGCTTTATAAATTAAACATTTTAGAGAGTTAATTGGAGGATTAATATTTTACAGGGTTAGAGGTTGGGTTTGGGGTTTACCAGTGATGGTAAGTGGAGGTTTACCAGGAGGATTAACTGTAACTTTATTTATTGACCATAATAATACAGATGATGTCGCTGAAATAGCTTCCAACCTCTTTAAAGATTTTTTGTAATTAATTTTTGTATATTGTGTGTCAAACATTGCATACATATTTACATTAAAATAAAGCATCAAACAAATAAAAATTTCACTTCCTACTTCATGCAACTTACAAATATCACTCAATTATTTGTAGATTGTACTTGTTTTTCTTACTATAATTAAATATTATGTCATGCACATATTTTTCCTATCAGTTTATTAAACTATATACATTATTAAAAAATAAAATAAAAAATTTCTTACTTAAAAATTAATTAATATAACAACTATAAAAATATGGTACTCTTGCTAGTGAGCATCTCATCTATCTATCTATCTATCTATCTATCTATCTATCTATCTATCTATCTATCTATCTATCTATCTATCTATCTATCAACTGAACAAGTAGGACCGTATATCTTCCAGAGACCTGGGCTGCATTTCTCAAAAGCATCGTAAGCCTAAGTAGTTCGTAAAAATGATCGTACGAATGATCTCAATATTACGGTCTGTTTCCCAAAACCATTGTAACTTAAGTAGCACTTGAAAATCTTTGTAGATCTACAGTACGAGTGCTCTGGAGTAATCATAAAGCCGTAAGTGCATCGTAAGGAGACAGAATTATGAGGCCACTTGCTGGACAACCGGCAAATTGCACCTAAAATATACTTCTCTTCAAAGTCATTTTTCATTTTATTTGAACGTATATTTGTATTTATTTCTATTGTCTACTCATTACACTAATCAAGTTAGAAATAATAACGATTAAAGAAATAAAATAAAAATGACAATAAATGATTAGAATGAAAAGAAAGTACACTGTTGTATATAGACATTTGGAGAGTAGTACAAATGTAGTTCAAAGAAAATATTTAATGTACTTTAAAGATAACAAAAATAAAAAAATAAAAACTCAAAAAATGGGTCAATGACATGCATGAAACCCAGCCATGTATTGAACATGTCTTCGTGTATCATCATGAAGTCTCATCTCTACTTCATTCTCTTCCTCCACCACTTCATCTTCCTCCGAGATGTCCAAGGGCATTTTTGCGGTTCCTATGGTTCGGAAGATCCCAGGTTCAAACTACACAACCACTAGGATGCCACTGTTGGGCCCTTGAGCAAGGCCCTTAACCCTCAACTGCTCAGATGTGTAATGAGATAAAAATGTAAGTTGCTCTGGATAAGAGCGTCTGCCAAATGCCTAAATGTAAATGTAAATATCATCAAGCATATCCGAGGACTTTGATGCTGCCTGATGAAGGTATTTATAGTACACAGTGTACTCCGTGGTCGTCTCTGTCTTTCTCTTTGCCTCACTCTCAGCTGGAAAACTCGCTGTAGTGCAGCCATGATTTCCTCTGCAAGACTACTTAAGTGTGAACTTTACAGTATATACTATCCTAAAATTGCTCACAGGAACCATCTGATTAAGGTTTTTCAGGCTGTGATAATATTCACATGTCACACACTGATTGGCATCTATTTCACTAACTGCAGAAGGCCCCACTTTAAGAAACTGAATCACTGCTTTTAGCAATTGCATTATTTACCTCTCCCCTGAATTTATTCTCTTATTATGGTCATAATGGTCAAAGGTTGTGCTTTTATACTGTATATGTACATGGAGAGTGCATTTATATAAAACAGTGCTGATAAAGAATGTGCACATTAAACATTTTTCTGCCCCTAGATGGATAGGTTAATACTGTAGATGGGCCTTAATACTATATTGCCACACATACCCTCAAGACTCAAGCTGTAGTAACATAGATACCTCTCTTTTCACAGACAAGGCTTAAGCCTAGTCCAGACTAAAATGTAAGTCTGAGCTTTTTCAATTGAAGGACACTTGCACTGACTGATCATAAATATCAGTCCCTTTGTTTTGTGTCAAGATGGACACCAGTTACATTATTTTCTAAGGCACATGTATCAAAAATAAAGTATCAAGTCTAATTTTACTATGGCCTAATCCTGGCCGTGTCTGTGAAACCCATAGGGCGTGCATGCTTAATGTATTTTTTTTTGTAAGTTACTACAAGTAGCTATTTAAATGTGAAACACTTACAATAAGAATTCTTCTGCTTTATAGTTTTTCACTGAGCCTTAGGCTTTGAGTGGATTAACAAACATCAAAACGTTGCATATACAGTAACCAATTTTTATTGAGTGACGTTTGTAGTTTGTTCCCCAGGATCTGCAAAAGACATTGCAAAATGTGATGAGTGTACATATGGAAACGAATATTTCTGGTTGCACAACATATTATATGAAAACTTCTAATGATTCATGATTAACATTGAACAATGTTACCTGACTCACCTGGCAAGATAATTGGCACAGAAATTGAGGGCCTTGCAAACCTCATCTCCTCCAGTAAAAGTCTCCTCTCTTCCAAAGCCAGCTTGGCCTTCTTTAGGTCAATGATTTGTTTGTGAAAGTTGCTGTTCATCTCATTGGCCTCTTTAAGAGTTTGTCTGATATCCTTCAGAACATCGAGTTTATCTCGCTCCAGCTGTACTAAATCCTGGCTACAACCACAGATATTCTCAAATCGCTGAGGTGTTGTGGCTGTAGTCTGAACAATTGAAGATGGAGGCTGGGGCATGGATGGACTGATGGGAGGACTAGGAGACTGTAGGCGTCTGTCAACAGGAGGTGAACCTGATTGCTCTTGTGAACATGATGGACCTGATTCAGGTTGACACAACCCTACTCCTCCATGGAGGTTAATACCACCACAAATCCCATCTGATGCAGTTGGTCCAAGAATTGACAGTCCCTTTTCTTCTTCTGCTGTAAGAACAGGGGCATCATTAGGCTCACCACCTGTTTTATTACTTGTTGTCCTCTGCAGTGCCCTCTTTCTTTTCGCTGGACTTGAATAGTCCTGCCACTTCTTCCTGACCTCCTTCCCTGATCTTTTAATCCCCCTTGTTGCAGTAAGTTTTGTAGCAATACTGTCCTAGATTTTTTGTTTTTCTTTATTTATATGACCGCCCTTAAACCTGCTGAAAAGTATATGTTTTTGTAGTTCCACCTCCTCTAAAAGTAGATAAATCTCCTCTTGTCGAAAAACGTCTTTTCTTTGTTTTTTTGTTTCAGCCATAGTGTCTCCACCCCTACTGTAGGTATGTGTGTATTTACAGTAAATGTTTCTCCTATTAGCAAATGCACATCAGGTGAAGAAAGTTAGGTTAAACGTTTCAAAAATGAATGTAAGAGCTTATTTATTATTTTACTTATGTATTTGTTTTGAAGGTCGATAAGAAATTGTTGATAAAGAAAATTATATTTAATTCTACTTTAATAATTAAGCTTTCAGATAAATATCGAAAATGATGCTGATGTCATTTCCGGCAAGGACTGTTAGACTTTGTTTTATGCGAGATTGGAGCAAGACAGTCATTTTACAGAACGACATTTCCAGTTAATTTATGTTTTTAAACTTTAAAATGTAGGTTTTTAAGACTTTTTATGTTATTCAAGTTGAATATACATTCACACAAGTAGAAGAAGAAACGGAAATAAAAACTTAGATGGATTGCAATAACAGCATGTGCAATAATGACGAGCCATTCTACAGCGTGACATTTCAGCACGTGACCGACAGATATATCTCTAACCCTAACCCTAGTGACTCCTAGGTAACACTTAAAACAGGCCTACGTGCAATTGTGTTAAGTGCACGTTTGGGAAACGCACATGAAACAATAACGAACGTTCGCAAAATGACTTGTAGAAAAAGCTCGTAAGCGCTAAGATCAATCGTTATCGGGAAACCAGACCCTGAGCATTTATGACTTTCACATCCTTGAAATGTCTTTTAGAAGTGTCTTTCAGTTGAGGTTAAACTGCTGCAGTACCTCTTATCAGATGCTAGTAGGCAGTAGAGACTGTGTTTAGGATGAATAGAAACTTTGTTCTGCATGCTCTTGATGTGCAATTCTGGGGATTCATTCATGATTATGGCATTTAGTGATGCGTCAATAAAACAGACGCTGGGTTTCTGCACAATCACTCACAGATTCATCAGTTTGTCAGCCTGATAAAAAGCTCAGTGTGGATATCTGAGACACATCTACCGTGTTATATATCTGAAAATAAAATCAGAATAATTGCCTGGTTTAAACAAATAAACGTAAAAAAAACCCTCAAACGGCAAGGATGCATTTTACAGTGAATCCCAAAAGTTTCATTTTAAAGTGGAAAGATCTTCAAACTGCTTCAATATGACCATTTTAAACATTAATCAGTCTGATGAAGCCACATACTACTGTGCACTGACGAGACCCAACCTCGTGTTTGGAGATGGGACATGTTTAAAAAAATTTGAGGTAAATTGATTAAGCAGCTGGTTTATATAGTTTAAACTAGTGAAATTTGACAAATAATTGTGAAGTACTGAGATGATAACTGTGTTTTATTTAATGGCACTTAGATACAGATTTTCTGTTAAGTGAATCGTGATGAATGTTTAAAGGTGAGAATGTTACTATTGCATCAGAAACATCTAAACCAACCCTACATGACAATTCAGTTGTTTGTGAAACAACACTGCATGAAAACAGGATCATTAACACCGAAGAGAAAACAGGTAAGATGTAATCCATAAATAGGTTAATTGATAAAATTTATTCTAAAAAAAGCTATCAAATAATTTTTACCAATGTAAATGACCTGTGGTGAAAAAAACTGTATCAGAAATGTCTAGCTCTTTACTGTATGTTCAGCAGTGCTCAGTTTGGGAACGGCTTTGGGCTTGTGTATACTTGTGTATTACTTTTGTAATAATGAGGAGAAGAAAATATGAAGAAGTTAAGTGCTTTTATGATCAGGTTAATTAAAAATAAAAAATACCATTTGTTCTATCAACTGGAATAATACGTACAGTGGTGTGAAAAACTATTTGCCCCCTTCCTGATTTCTTATTCTTTTGCATGTTTGTCACACTTAAATGTTTCTGCTCATCAAAAACTGTTAACTATTAGTCAAAGATAACATAATTGAACACAAAATGCAGTTTTTAAATGAAGGTTTACATTATTAAGGGAGAAAAAAACCTCCAAATCTACATGGCCCTGTGTGAAAAAGTGATTGCCCCCCTTGTTAAAAAATACCTTAACTGTGGTTTATCACACCTGAGTTCAATTTCTGTAGTCACCCCCAGGCCTGATTACTGCCACACCTGTTTCAATCAAGAAATCACTTAAATAGGAGCTACCTGACACAGAGAAGTAGACCAAAAGCACCTCAAAAGCTAGACATCATGCCAAGATCCAAAGAAATTCAGGAACAAATGAGAACAAAAGTAATTGAGATCTATCAGTCTGGTAAAGGTTATAAAGCCATTTCTAAAGCTTTGGGACTCCAGCGAACCACAGTGAGAGTCATTATCCACAAATGGCAAAAACGTGGAACAGTGGTGAACCTTCCCAGGAGTGGCCGGCCGACCAAAATTACCCCAAGAGCGCAGAGACGACTCATCCGAGAGGCCACAAAAGACCCCAGGACAACATCTAAAGAACTGCAGACCTCACTTGCCTCAATTAAGGTCAGTGTTCACGACTCCACCATAAGAAAGAGACTGGGCAAAAACGGCCTGCATGGCAGATTTCCAAGGCGCAAACCACTTTTAAGCAAAAAGAACATTAAGGCTCGTCTCAATTTTGCTAATAAACATCTCAATGATTGCCAAGACTTTTGGGAAAATACCTTGTGGACCGACGAGACAAAAGTTTAACTTTTTGGAAGGTGCGTGTCCCGTTACATCTGGCGTAAAAGTAACACAGCATTTCAGAAAAAGAACATCATACCAACAGTAAAATATGGTGGTGGTAGTGTGATGGTCTGGGGTTGTTTTGCTGCTTCAGGACCTGGAAGGCTTGCTGTGATAGATGGAACCATGAATTCTACTGTCTACCAAAAAATCCTGAAGGAGAATGTCCGGCCATCTGTTCGTCAACTCAAGCTGAAGCGATCTTGGGTGCTGCAGCAGGACAATGACCCAAAACACACCAGCAAATCCACCTCTGAATGGCTGAAGAAAAACAAAATGAAGACTTTGGAGTGGCCTAGTCAAAGTCCTGACCTGAATCCTATTGAGATGTTGTGGCATGAACTTAAAAAGGCGGTTCATGCTAGAAAACCCTCAAATAAAGCTGAATTACAACAATTGTGCAAAGATGAGTGGGCCAAAATTCCTCCAGAGCGCTGTAAAAGACTCGTTGCAAGTTATCGCAAACGCTTGATTGCAGTTATTGCTGCTAAGGGTGGCCCAACCAGTTATTAGGTTCAGGGGGCAATTACTTTTTCACACAGGGCCTGATGGATATTTTTTGATAGAGTAAAAGAACAAAGGTCTGAGGTCATACATTAAAAGGTTGGACAAACAGTCAAAACAAACAATACGTTTGTGTTTGGAAAAAGTTGAAAATAATCTTTGATCAATGACATTGTCCCCAATGCTTTTCATTAATCACACACCTTGATGTATTGTTTGGGTTGGTGAGGGCCTCCAAAGATGTGTCACAATGTGTCACAATTTTGGATTAAAATCTTAGATTCATCTACATTTTTTTGCTGCTTTTATAAACAGTGCATCTAATAAAAGCGAATATTGTGAAAAGATTTGTGCGTAATTGAATTTAAAAAGTGAAATTCTCTAGAAAAGTGAAAAATTCTAGCTAAATTAGACGTTAAGTGAAATATTTCAAGACTTCTGTTGTTTGAATTTAGATAATTGTGGCTTACAGTTTCATTCATGAAAAAAAAAATCAAAATATAAGAATTATGTTTTTTTTTTAAGTTAATTACTACACATACAGTATTAATACATCATATTTTAGTCTGGTACAATGCACATATCCACAAAAAAAAAAGAATCGTTCTCAGAATGATGTATCGAAGCATATTCTTGGGAAGTTGACTGGAAGGGAAATGTGTGTTAGTATAAGATGAAAAGGGGTCTATGGGTTATTACCATGAGGAAGATGAAAAAGACATAACCCAATAATGCAGAAGGTTGCCTGATTTTCAATAATGCCTCATCAATGCCACAGGCTGATCACCTCCATGCCATGCTAAAGGAGCCACGACCAGACATACTGGATTTTCCCCCCCATAAGCTGTAAGCAGTAATCATTAAAATAATAACAAAAGCCTGCATAGACAGCTACAAATATAATTATTTAATCTCAGGTTAATTAGTCTTGCTGTTATTTCACCGACCCCAAAATGCAAATGACCATTATCTACGTAGAGAGAGCTAAGCTTTAGTTGTCTTTATTTGAGCTAAACTCACTATAATTTCAACACTGCTGTGAAGTTCATTAATAATAAAAGCTAAATGCCGAAAATTCAAATAACATTATTATATACAGTAAGCAAGCTTTAGTACAGACAAGCTGATTTTAGAGGTCACTTAAAATAAAAAAATAAGTGTTTGTCTAGGCATGTGTGTGTTAAGGTAAACCACATTTTCCATTCTATCGTAGCATCTTTGTCATTGAATCTCTGTGCAACACTAATATGGAAATATATGTGGTAGGTGAAGGCAGATCAGAATACCACGTGCTTATCTGGTGTTTTTTTTTTTTTTTAACAACCAATCACACTGTATGCTGGGGCTCAGTACAGACAGTTTATAGTATAAATTAAATCCATCCTTCAAATGCATTCATAGATAAATGAGATGCACACACGGTATGATTTCTGACAAATACAAAAATGACTGGATTATGGATTTTAATTTTGATCTACAGCACCATGTGTAAGTCATAGGAGCAATTATTCCAAATTAGGCTTTTAGTGTTTAAAAAACTAAACATTTAAACCACTTTGTATAGAATAGCAGTAACTCCAGTATTAATACTTTAATGTAATTTATCATGTTTTCCTGTTTAATACCACCTGAAATAAATTATTTACTTTATTAATGCATTGGATTTTCTAGATACAGTCCAACCTGGTAGACGCTGGGTTACTGCACAATCCCTCACAGAGTCACCAGTTTATCAGCCTGATGACGAGCTCAGTGTGGATATCGGAGACTCGGCTACTCTGCAGTGTTGTATTTCTGAAAATCAAATCGGAATAGTTGTCTGGTTTAAACAACCAAACAGACAAAAACCTCAGATTATAGACACTATGTATAAAAGCGGCAAGGATGCATTTCACAGTGAATCCAAAAAGTTTTATTTTCAAGTGGAAAGATCTTCAAACTGCTTCAATATGACTATTTTAAACATCAACCAGTCTGATGAAGCCACGTACTACTGTGCACTGACGAGACCCAACCTTGTGTTTGCAGATGGAACTTATTTAAAAATTAAAGGTAGGATTTTGAGTTAAATGGCTTAATGTAGTTATATTTTTCTTAGCATGTTTGACCTTAAAGACAGATAATAGTGAAGTAGTAAAATGCTAGGTATGTTTTCTTCGATGGCAGACTTTTAATACAAATGTTTAGTGAATTATGATAAATGTTTATAGGTGAGAATGTTACATCAGAAACATCTGTACCAGATCTGTGTGATAATTCAGTCGTGTTTAAACCAACACTGCATGGAAACAGCACTAACATGAAAACAGGTAAGATGTCTCATAATTCACCATTAATTAATTAATCTTAATTCATAATACTTAAATGCAAAATACATCTATAAAATAATTTGTCCTAATTTAAAATATAATATAATATGGTGACATAAGAGTATCAGACGTAACTCAGTCTCTGTATTCGACAGTTCTGGGTTTGGGGACGGCTTTGGGTGTGTGTGCACTTCTGATATTCTGTCTCATTTATTTCATACTGAGAAGAAAAAAAATTGAAAACTCCAGAGGTATGAGTATTTGTCATTAAAGTAATAAAATCATAATTCTACCAATTTTATTTTTTTTATGTTTTACCACAAAAGACTAATAGGTGTGTTTCTGTATTATAGTGAATGCTTTTATGAAACATCCAGGGACGATGCAGGTATGTGTGTTGCTACAGTACATTCATAATTTGCTTGTTATAATGGACTAGATATAACTTGTGCAGTCAGTTTGTTTAATTTTGTTTAGTTAGTGCTACTTTCTCATGTTATATTTCTACTTTTATCTGTATTATTATTATTATTATTATTTAGGAATCTGAGGGTGAAACACTAAATTACGCAGCTGTGCAGTTTACCAAGACTAAAGCCGAAGCTGAAAGAAGGAAAGACGGTTCAGCAGATGAGTGTGTAATTTATAACATAATACGATAACTGTGCAAAACATTACAGTTCATTACAGTGATATGATCTGCCAACAGAAAAGCCAGAAAATGTAATACATGTTTACAATAAGAATTATTTAATAGGTGTATGTACAGTACGTATATAGGATTTTATGCTACAGGTTTTGCTTCTGTGCACATGTTAATGACGGATGTTTTTTCACTATTCATGCACCAAGTATATTCATAGTTTTCATTTTCATTAACTTGTGAAAAAGTATTAAAAAATGTACAGTAACCTGAATGACTACATGCATTGTACTTTCTTAAGATTTCTTAAGACAAATTGCTTGATTTATATGCTTTTGTTGCCACAATAAAGATGGACACAATAAATGTAAACAGCAATTCCACGTCAACACATACCGTGACCTTTATTCTCTGAGGTCTATTATATGTGTTATACCAGTAATAATATTCCACAACTACTGCATTTTCAAAAAAGGTTATGGGTTGCACATAAACAGAAATGGAAGACGTGTGACTTCAGCATTAGCTGCCAGTGAGGCTTGTTTTCAACACTTATCTCTCTGCTCGTGTTTCTGGCACAAGTGAAAGGACACCGAAAAGCATGCCTTTAAATTAAATATTTTAGACTGTCAGAGGTTGAGATGGAGGTTTACGAGTGTTGGTGTGATCCTTAAATCAGCAGAAAACCACAACTAACTGATGTAACTGATGTACTGACAATAATAAATAGAGTTTCAAATGACTTACTACTCATTGCAGACTCGGGTAATAGAGGAGCTTTAATTATGCTGGATCTTAGTGCAGCTTTTGATTTAATTGATCATGATATTCTTATTGATCGTTTGGACCATGTAGTGGGGCTGAGAGGGACGGTTTTGAAATGGTTTTCCTCATATCTAAAGGGGCGCTCATTTTCTGTTAGGGTTGGGGATATTTCCTCGAAGTCAATTGCTTTGGAGTGTGGAGTACCACAAGGTTCAATTCTGGGACCCATTCTTTTTTCTTTGTTTCTTCTGCCATTGGGTCTTATTTTCAAAAAACATGGTATTTCATATCATTTATACGCAAACGATATTCAGATTTTTTTACCGATCAGTGCTGGAGCTTCAAGCCCTAATCAATCCTTGGTACTCTGTCTAAAGAGACTAACGATCAGATGGTTAGAGCAAAACTGCCTGAATTTAAATGCTAGCAAATCGGAAGTTCTGGTTTTTGGGATGAACAATGATGACAGGGACTTAACTAATTTTCTTGGCTCTTGGAAAACATATGTTTGACCCCAAAAAATAAAATTTTTGACTCTGCTCTTATGTTCGATCATCAGGTCAAAAATGTGGTAAAAAATTGATATTACCAGTTAAGGACTATTGCGAAAATGAAGTCTTTTTCTGTCTGTTCCCGACTTAGAAAAAGTGATTCATGCATTCATCTCTTCTCGTTTGGATTATTGTAATGCTCTTTACGTAGGTATCAGTCAATCACTTATTTCGAAGCTGCAGATACTGTAGTTCAAAATGCTGCAGCGAGGCTCCTTACTGGTGTCAAGAAAAGGGAGCACATTACTCCGGTTCTAGAAAGGCTTCATTGGCTTCCTGTGAAACAACGAATTCAGTACAAGGTGTTGTTGTACGTTTACAAAGCTGTTCATGAGCTGGCCCCGGAATATATTAAGGACTTGGTGCGTACGAACTCTTGTAGAGCACAAAGGTATTGCAATTGTTTTCAGTTGTTTGTACCGAGAACTCGCCTTAAAACAAAAGGGGATCGAGTCCTAGGCTGTGGAATGCGCTCCCCCCTGATGTTAGATCTGCATCCTCCGTTGAGGTTTTTAGATTAAAATGTATTAAAACGTATTTGTACTCTGTTGCTTTTAATTCTTGACTTTGTTTTTATATGTTATGTTTGTTATGTTTTATTTTTATTTAATTTTATTCTATTTTATAGTTTCTCTGATGTTCAGTCCTTTGGCCTACGTTGTAGCATAAAGGGCTATATAAATAAATGAGACTTGAGACTTGAGACTAATAATACAGACCATGTTGCTGAACTGGCTTCCAACCTTTTTCGTCATTAATTTTTGTCTCTTGTAGATTGTGTGTAAAAAAAAATTCAAACACATTTACATTACTCATAATGATGCATCAAACACATAAAAATCCTTTCAAGAGTAGAGTCTTAATCATTTATCATGAAGGTTGGGATTTGTCACACTGGATGCAGCTTATAAATATCATTAATTTATTTGTAGATTGTACCTGCTTTTCTACTATAATTACATATTACTGTATATCATGCACTTGATTATTAAAAAATATGCTACCAGTAAGAAAAAGAAAATAAGGTTTATGTCACAAACAATATATTTTTGAAAAAAGAAACAGCAAATAAAATTGTTGAGCCCATATAGAAAATAGAATGATTCAGACTTTCCAGGTTTAGGAATAAATAAATAAAGCAAGATAAACTGTAGTATTTATGGTTTGTTCACAACAACAAAATATATGGATAATCAATAATCAATCAAAAATACATCATAGTATATAATTATATAAAATGATGCAATTCTTAATTTTGTTGCTAGTGAGCATCTCATTTTATTCTTACATCTATCTATCTATCTATCTATCTATCTATCTATCTATCTATCTATCTATCTATCTATCTATCTATCTATCTATCTATCTATCTTTAACTTTATAAATACTTACTGTAAAAGGACATTTAACAGGACAAATGGACAAGTGGTACAGTATATCTGCCTCTGAGCATTTATCACCTATATATCCTGGAAATAGTAGCTGTCAATCAGAAGTGTGTTTCATTTGTGACTTAAATGCTGCAGTACCTTTTACTAGATGCTAGTAGGCAGTAGAGACCATGTTTAGGATGAATAGAGACTTTGACTGTTCTGCATGCTTCTGTTGTGCAATGCTGGAGATACATTCATGATTATGCCATGTAGTGATGCGCCAATAAAACAATAGTTGTGCTTGTTGTGAAGTAAAAAAACAAAACAAAACACTGTAACCATTATCTCCTAATGACAGAGAATTGAGGAAATTCCTGTGTAGAGTCCCTGATAGTACATTAAACCCATCTAATCCCCATGGTAACATGCCAGACAAATAAAGAAGTGTAGAGGGATCTACTGTATGTCTATTGCAGAGTATCTTGATGCTAATAGCCAAACTGTATGGAAAGGCCTGGTCCTCAGAGACACCTGGAGGTACAGTAACATCTAAAAACATGATATAGATAACTCATTTATCATCAAAATGTGATTAATTTGTGTTGACATTTTTAAATATTATGCAGACAGGATTCATTCTTGTCCCATGGTCTTTATTATATCAGTGACTTGGCTCTCCTTGGCTCTGAGACCAGCCTGTCTGAGCTCAAATTTAGCTCTGATTCACACCCAGCCACTCACAATGAAAAAGGACATTTAAACTTTTCTCATTCACCAAATATGCATACTGTAATTTCAGTTCTCTGTGCAAATTCTGCGCTATTGTAATTTTTGCTGAATATTGTACTTCTGCAACAAAAAAGTTGCGAATGAACTATATATGCCCTGCGATGGATTGGCACCCTGTCCAGGGTGTACCCCGCCTAGTGCCCGAAGTCTCCTGGGATAGGCTCCAGGTCCCCCGCGACCCTGAACACAGGATTAAGCGGTATAGAAAATGAATGAATGAATGAACTATATATATATATATATATATATATATATATATATATATATATATATATATATATATATATATAGTGGAACAGTGGAACCTTGGATTACGAGCATAATTCGTTCGAGAAGCGGGCTCATATTTCAAAACACTCATAAACCAAATTTAATTTTCCCATAAGAAATAATGGAAACTTAAATTATTCATTGTACAGCCCCAAAAAATAAATACATAAAAATAATATAAAAATATAAAGTAAAAATTCAACAAATTAACCTGGGCCCGGTTTCTCAAAAGCTTCTTATCGCTAAGTAGTTCTTAAGTTGTACCTTAACCTCTCTCTTAACGTTATGGCGCATTTCCCGAAATGTTCGTACGCTAAGTATCTCTTAGGTAAGTCACACGTTCGTAAATTTGGTCTGGACCAACATTAACTCATTCTTAGCGTAGTTTCAGCTCGAGACGCTAGTTGCCGCCACTAGCGGCAGTCTTTATAAATCAGCGGTGTATACAAAAATATTATGGCACATTATCAAAGTTGTATTAATGATGGAATATACTGTAGACCTGTTGATGAATTTTACTTTATTTGATATCAGGACTAATAGAGTGATTTTTAATTAGCCTATTTCATAATATGACTAATGCATTAAAATTGGTCTTCACTTTTAATATTAAACAGGTGGCAAACAATTAGGCAGCGACACAGCGTGGTGTTGTGTTAAACTGAAGACGCCGTGGTCTGTGGGGCCGTGTGGGTCATGTAAATTTTTCCTTTAGGCAAAACTTCAGCCCTTTTCATATTTTGTCTGAGGTGGCTATTTAAAAAAAAAAAAAAAAAGCTTTCGCCTTCCAAGGCAACAGATTATGGAGCTTCTTGACCTGCTCAGACCTGCACTTACCAGGTCAACGCATCGTACTTACTACGTCCCGATGTCCAGCTGCTTGCTGCTTTTTGTTTAAAATATGTTTCATTGATCATTAACCATCATTCATGACTGGATGGACTTTTCTTTCAACACGTTTTATTTTATGATGAAATTTGGTTTAGTTAAATGAGAAAACAAACTTGGGAGTTTCAAACCCCGCATCCATTCATTTTTCTGAGTGATTGTAATGTTTAATACCCCTATTCACTTATGCGGTTTGACTCGTTGTGAGATGCGGTGTTATACCTCTATCTCACCTGCGTGGTCTCGCGCTGTGGCTCGCATAAATCGGGTTCATCATGATTCACGGCGGGTTTTGCGCTGCGATTACGTTTCCATCTTTCCATGTTGCAGTTTTCATCTTTCCGTGTGAACATTTTTTCACACAGAAAGATGGAAAAGTAATGTTAAACGTAATGTCCATCCATGCATCCATTTTCTTCCGCTTATCCGAGGTCGGGTCGCGGGGGCAGCAGCTTCAGCAGGGATGCCCAGACTTCCCTCTCCCTGGCCACTTCTTCCAGCTCTTCCGGGGGGATTCCCAGGCCAGCCGAGAGACATAGTCCCTCCAGAGTGTCCTGGGTCTTCCCCGGGGTCTCTTTCCGGTGGGGCGTGTCCGGAACACCTCACAAGGGAGGCGGCCCAGGGGGCATCCTAAATAGATGCCCAAGCCACCTCATCTGGCTCCTCTCGATGCGGAGGAGCAGTGGCTCTACTCTGAGCCCCTCCCGGATGACCGAGCTTCTCACCCTATCTCTAAGGGAGAGCCCAGACACCCTGCGGAGGAAACTCATTTCGGCCGCTTGTATTCGCGATCTTGTTCTTTCGGTCACTACCCACAGCTCATGACCATAGGTGAGGGTAGGAACGTAGATCGACCGGTAAATTGAGAGCTTTGCCTTTTTACCGATACAGAGCCCGCATCACTGCAGACGCTGCGCCGATCCGCCTGTCGATCTCCCGTTCCATTTTACCCTCACTTGTGAACAAGACCCCGAGATACTTAAACTCCTCCACTTGGGGCAGGATCTCACTCCCAAACCTGAGAGGGCACTCCACCCTTTTCCGGCTGAGGACTATGGCCTCAGATTTGGAGGTGCTGATTCTCATCCCAGCCGCTTCACACTCGGCTGCGAACCGATCCAGTGAGAGCTGTAGGTCGCAGGATGATGAGGCCAACAGAACAACGTCATCTGCAAAAAGCAGTGACCCAATCCTGAGCCCATCAAACTGTACCCCCTCAACACCCTGGCTGCGCCTAGAAATCCTGTCCATAAAAATTATGAACAGGATCGGTGACAAAGGGCAGCCCTGTCGGAGTCCTACTCTCACCGGAAACAGGTCCGACTTACTACCGGCAATGCGGACCAAGCTCCGACACCGGTTGTACAGGGACCGGACAGCCCTTAACAGGGAATCCGATATCCCATACTCCCGGAGTACCCCCCACAGGACTCCCCGAGGGACACGGTCGAATGCCTTCTCCAAGTCCACAAAGCACATGTAGACTGGTTGGGCAAACTCCCACGCCCCCTCCAGGACCCTGCTAAGGGTGTAGAGCTGGTCCACTGTTCCGCAACCTGGACGAAAACCACTCCAGTGGCAACTCCAGAGTAGAAGAGAGTCCAGCCCCTCTCAAGAAGACTGGTTCCAGAGTCCAAGCTGTGCGTCGAGGTGAGTCCAACTATATCTAACCGGAACTTCCCAACCTCACACACTAGCTCAGGCTCCTTCCCCGCCAGAGAGGTGACATTCCACGTCCCTAGAGCCAGCTTCTGCAGCCGAGGATCAGACCGCCAAGGGCCCTGTCTTCGGCTACCGCCCAGCTCACACTGCACCCGTCCTCTTTGGCCCCTCCTACAGGTGGTGAGCCCATGGGAAGGGGGACCCACGTTGCCTCTTCGGGCTGTGCCCGGCCGGGCCCCATGGGTGCAGGCCCGACCACCAGGCGCTCGCCATCGGGCCCCACCTCCAGGCCTGGCTCAAGAGGTCTTTTGAACCACTCTTTGTCTGTTCCCTCACCTAGGACCAGATTGCCATGCGTGACCCTGCCAGGGGCATGAAGCCCCCGACAACATAGCTCCCAGGATCATCGGGACATGCAAACCCCTCCACCACGATAAGCAGGGGTAAACGTAATGTAACATGTTTAATTTTTTTTCTGGTCCTCGCTGAAGCTTCCGGACATTGCAGAACTTCGCAGAACGTCGGCGGCCAATCACGGCAGCTCACGTGATCCGCCTCGAGTGACAACCCGACGTTCCGCGAAGATCTGCAAGGTCCGCGAGTTTCCGCATGTTAAACATGTTTAATTTTTTTGTGGAAAAGATGGAAATGTAATCACGGCACCAAAACTCGCGCTGAATCTTGATGAACCGTACTTACGGCCACCGCACGAAACTGCGTATGTGAGATAGGGGTATTAAACCTCAACTCTGTCATCTCATCGTATTCATTCCATAAGTCCACTATACAAACCCAACAACTTTTTTTTGACATGTTTCACAAGCTGGTGAAGAGTGTTGTCAGCTGTTTGTCAATCAACTATGATTGTATACCTGGTTCATTTCACCGTCACTACAAGTTACAAGAAAATATTAGCGACAATTTGGTGATTATATATTTGTCTATTATGGCATGCTATTGATAAGTTAACCTATGTCGAAATAAACGTTATTGGAAGAATTTTGTGCATTATTTAATTTGCATAGAAAGTGCCGTCTTTCTTAACGCTGTCATGCAAAAGGAGTAAAAAATCGATTCCCGAGCAACCGATGTCAGCTAATTCAGGACCTTCACTGTAGACAGCGCCTTGTAACGTCGGACGTAAGAGGCAGCGACTTAAGAAGACTCCTAAGAGACAGTTCGAGAAATACACTTAGACAAGTAATCACTTAACGTAAGATATATCGTAAGAGTCTTCTTAGCGCGCGAAGAGTGTGCGTTATCGAGAAACCAGCCCCTGCTCTTTACCTTTAAAAAAGTACAAAATAAATCCCGACAGATAAGAGTGTGTGTGTGTGTGTGTGTGTGTGAGGCTAGAGTAAGTGGACACTCTTGCTTTCAGCCCCTCGTCTCCCCCTTCTCATCTTACACAGTAAAACTTTCTCCTCTCGTCTGAAAACACACACACGGAAAGACTGTTTTTCTCTAATCCAAATTATTAAAGCTTCTCCACTTTATTTTAATGTTGCTCACGACAGCATAACAGCCCGTTAATTCATGCTTGTGGAATGATGAGATGGACAAACTGCTTGATGTCCCCGTTATTTTATTTTCTGCATTATCGGGCTATAATATAAACTTTCGGGTCGATCCTGCACTTAAATCCAACAAAAAAACGACTGAAGAACAAAACTCTAGAATCCTAGTTTACATCTCGCATTCGCGTTCAAACACACCGGACTGCATTACCCACAATGCATCTACCCACAATGCATCTCCCGCACTGGACTACACTTCCGTAAACAGAGGTCATAAATCAACGTCTCTCTCCCGCTGATTTTATCTGGAAAAAAACATTGTTTTATTTGAAAAAACTTAGAGAAAACTAAGAGAATCACTGTTGTAAAGTAAAACACACACACACACACACACACACACACACACACACACACACACACACAGCGATGAGCCTAGGAAGAAAATAGTTTTTTAACCTCTTTATTGAGAATTGATTTACTCGTGCGACCACATGTGTTGTATGAGAAACGGTACACGCGCTGTACACACAAGCTTTCGAACACAAAATAAAATATGTTTAGACAAACACGTGGTCACAGGGTTATAGTAAACAGTACACACATGCACGGATGTTGATTAACCAGTAAGAGACGAGCACTAAGACCCAGCAGGGGACACGATTACCTACAATTCGCAGCGCAAGAGAGAGAAAAACCATTGGCTCAGTTGTGATGACGTAACACTCGGCGTCAAAACAAGAAGTGCATGCGTGAAACGCGGTATATGGGAAATGATATTCAGTGATCGTAAACCAAGACAATGCTCGCTTTCCAAATCAAAATTTATTAAAAATCTTTGCTCTTCTTTTGGAACATTCGTAAACCACGTT
The DNA here is from genome assembly GCA_030522415.1 of Channallabes apus. Lineage (NCBI taxonomy): Eukaryota > Metazoa > Chordata > Actinopteri > Siluriformes > Clariidae > Channallabes > Channallabes apus. The sequence continues at coordinate 5,714,401 of CM060113.1, read as the reverse complement.
ACTCGTAATCCGAGGTTTCACTGTATATATATATATATATATATATATATATATATATATATATATATATATATATATATATATATAAAAAAAAAATTTAGGGGTTTAAAACGATTTACCAAGACCGAGCAGACGTCTCTGCCTAAAATGTATTTCGCCAACAAAACATAAAAATATTCTATATTTAATAAAGCTGTATTTAAACAAAATTGTGTATTTTCCTTTTTTTAATATCGCTTCTGGAACATTGTTGTCCAAACGTTGTACTTGTACTGTATGTATGTGGAAAACAGTGAAACCTAAGCACAAACAGAAAGGACAAATAAAGGAATGTACGAAACATTAACACATTTAACATGTTCAAATGAATAAAGAGTTACTGCATTATGTTTCAAGACAACCTTAATTTACATTTTTCTCCTAATTATATTATTAGGGGTGTGCAGATCCGCACCAAGAGATGTTTTCCAGATTATAAGAGCCCTGGCTTTAGAGGGGGTCCGTGAAATAGGAGTCTTGTCCCCTCAAATAAAATTTTTGAAATGTTGAGAAATCACATGTTAATATACTTACAAAATGAATATATTGCAAGTTGATAAAATGATCTGCGGTAGAGGAAAAATCCACCGAAAAAGGGACACTACACAATACGGTATTATATTTCCCTCATATCTCTGTCCCTCTGCTGTGTGTATTCATTCACAGGCTGCAGCGCACACACAGGGAAACAGGACACTGTTGTTTTAGAGTTGATTGGAGAGAAGAGAGCTGTTCATTTACTATAAAAAAATTGCTAAAAAATAAAAAAATATATATGTAAAAACATAATATGATCTGTTCTATAGCCCATCTGCTTTAACCTAGTTTTTTTTTAATTATTCATAAGACAACCTTTCAGCTTTGTAAATATTCTAGTTATAGTGTGTTAAGTCTTACTTTAGGTTAAACGTTTTTAAGAATTAGGCCATCCAGCTAAGATAAATGTTATGTCATTGACTGATAAAATCTGGACTAAGGATATTTAATTTTATTTAAGGGTTCTTATTTTATGTCTGCATTTTTATCCATAAATTGCACGCATATATCATTCTTTTGATCAAAACGCTGCCTTTTATTAAGTGAAAGTGCAAACCGCGGGTTTATACTGTACACGCCGATAAATTAATTTTAGATGGATTTTAAAGCATGTTTTTTAGGGCTAAATATTAATTTTTATTAATGGCCTGGTGTATTACGAAGTGAAGACCTGTTGTTCAGTTGTTCCCTGAATGGTGTATCTGCATGGAGAGTTTGTGTGTGTGTGTGTACACGGAGAGTTTGTGTGTGTCTGCGTGCGCGTCTTTAGGTACTGCAGGTGTGTATGCACGGTGAGTTTGTGTGTGTGCGTGTTTGTGACTTTATCTTATCCTACAAATATGCTTCCAACCAACCAACGAACCCTGGCATCCAAACTCAGAAGTCTACGTGTCAAACCCGATAACTGCTCCTTTGATCTGCTGGTTACGGCGGGGCGTCGACTGTTGATCAGTGTAAAGTAGCCTGTACAAACCAAGCTCTTCCACAAAAATAGTGTAAATGTTTGCAACAAACAATAACCATTAAAATGTTAAGAATTTAATTAAACACAAATATATAAATTAGATTTTCTTTATACATAATATTTTCATTATATATAAACTCATGCTAGGGTACTTTTACTACGCTGAAGTACCATTTAAAGCTATTTATTCATTTCTCTTTTATTTGCTTATCTACTTACATACTTACTTACTAACCAGAGAATGCTTTAGTAAAGGGCTTTAAAACAACGGCAGTATGAATGACAATAGAATATCACAGAACGTGCGAGTTGACGCCCATGCATCAATCACTATAACTATTAAAATGTTGGATTTGAATTAAAATGCCACCTATATATATATTCATGTTTAATTAAATTCTTAAATCACCGTGTTCACCCATGGGTTTACTGCACATACTCCAGAACAAAAGGGAGGAAACGGAGAAGTTTCTTTTTCTGTTTTTTGCATTGAGTTTAATCATGCAGCACTTTTAATATTCATAGCAAAAGCAACCCGCGTGATTAAACTACCCGAAATAACACCCAGCAGACCCAGCAGAAACAACCCAATGACGTGTTTACAAAAACCCAGCATTTTTACTTAGGAATGGAGGAAGCGCAGTCAAAGCCTGCACACTGTCGCGTTGTATTCAGCGGGTAGCATATATTTTTGTTTGTTTCATTTCATGTTTGTAGTTTTATCGATAAATCTGCTCATATCTGCGCACAAGTTTATCAGCCTTTTGATCAAAAAGCCGCACGAGCAACTCACTTTCACTTTGCACAAGTCAGTGTTTATTGTTTAGTGCATATTTAAAGCGCATGAGCACAATAAAACAATATTGTTTTAGGCTAACATATCATACATTTTTATATAATTTGTTGTAACAATTGTAACAATAATAATAAATTAGGAGCACTACCACTAATAATAACAATACGGAATGGAGAAAGCGCAGATAAAGAAGTATCATCGTTGAAGTAGAAGAAAATGAAGAATAAATACATACTGTATCAGTATTTACAGTTTGAGCTCGACACATTTATGAGCTCTGTCGCTTGCTGTCACTGGGACGCCTAAGACACCGCATCTCACTGCGAGTCAAACCGTAAAATATGAAGAGGGCTGAAGTTTTACCTAAAGGAAAAATGTACATTTTGGATTATAATGCAAAATCTTCTGCCGTTTTTTCTCCTCCTTTGTCCCCTTAGTACTACTGACTCTGTAGTAGGTTTTCTCAGTTAAATATGAAAAAAAATATATAGCTGATTATCAACGCGGGAATGAACGGCGCATTGTCCAAGTGCAAGTTGATCTTGGAGCTAAACTATTTGCTTTTGGTGAAAGTGCCATCTAGCGATCATTGTGTGTTAGCGACAACTTCCCATTCAAAACAATAGGCGGTCAAAATGACCGGTGAACAGTGTTAAAAATACAGTAGGTGACACTGGCGCGGCGCTTCTAGTGTTAAGGTTAACCCATAACCTTTTTGAAAAAATAAAACACAAGTCATTTAAAACTACTTTTATTTAAACTCAAACATTTTCAGAGGTCTTTATTTTTGTTACAATTTTAATTAAATTAGATTTTTACATTTATTGCGTTCATTATTATTGTCTTCAGCAAAACTTAGTCATACAAAATAAGGCCAAAAAATCTGAAGTCATACAAAAAGAACTAATACATTAAAAATATTTTTTAAATCAGGACTTACTTTAAACATATGTGAATTTGAATATGTAAATTATGCTTATTGTGAGATTATTTTTAAACTCCTGTTGTTTTGCTTTTTTTATCTACTCATGAAAAATATGAAACAAAAAGCTTATAATAAAGATATTTTGACTGGCTAAAATTGCAAGTTGTTTTGCTGTTATAGTATGATAGTTATAAAAACATTATGTTACATCTTACAGTTTTTCAGAGTAGACACACTCATTTGATGAGTGAGTTTTTCTTATTTCAGGTTTGGCTTTCCTCTTGGAGAAGTTCAAAGCTGAGTAATTCAGTGTTTCAATTTCAGATTCCTAAAAAAACAAAAACAAAAAAAAAAACCCAAATATATATATATATATATATATATATATATATATATATATATATATATATATATATATATATATATATATATATATATATATATATATATATATATTACTGTTGTTACCCTTATTAACATCATCATCATGCAGAAACAGAAGAGTTCAAACTCTATGACCATATAGTAATTGGTAAGTAATATAAGTAATTACACAAATATCACAGAACAAAAGGAGCATTAAAATAAAAATTATAACTACAAATTATATATAGAATATTATAATAAGCCACATACAGTATAAATGTAGGAAACATTTCAGATATATAAATATAAAATAGTGGTCAGGCTCATGCATGAATAAACAATACAGTTTATAATTATACTATAAAATACAGTTCAACGCTGTGCAAAGGTCTTAGGCACATGCAAATAACTGCTGGACAGCAAGGACGTCTTCAAAAGGTTTCTACATTAAAAAGTAATATCACAAAAAGCAATATTTGTTGTGGCAACCCTTTGTCTCAGCACCGCTTCTTTTTTTCACACATGCAAAACCTCGAAATTTTCATTTTGTTTTTTGGCTGCAAAGTGCTGTTTACATAATATTCTGCTTTCTTTTCTGGCCTACAGATATGTTGATGAAAGTTTTTTTTTCTTTTTATCTGTAATGTTTGGAAATCAGGTGTTTTTGTACGAACTTGAATGTGATAATAGTGTCATAAAATGTATGACAAAGTTTGTACTAAAAACATGGGTATACATTTTACACAGTACTGTAATTTAGTGAAGATTACTGCACACCTACCTGCCTTGATCCTTGAGAATCTTCTTTACAAGAATTTACTGTTAATTTAGAAAAAACTATTCCATATTAAACATAAACATATTATTCCATTTGACAAAACTAATTGTATTAATTAATACATTTTCAAATAACCTCATTATGAAAGCACTTACTTTTATCACATTTTCCTCTCCTCAGTAATGAAAAAGTAAGACCGAAAATCAGAAGTACACACAAGCCCAAAGCCATTCCCAGACAGAGCACTGTCGAATGTAAACAACTGTTATTTCACTATAGAACATTTACATTAATAAAAATTATTTGCTAGATTTTTATGAATTATACCTTACCTGTTTTGTCTTGTTTGTTCATGTTAGTGCTGTTTCCATGCAGTGTTTCTTCACACACCATTGAATCATTAAACAAAGCTGGCCTCGATGTTTTTGATGCAATAGTAACATTCTCACCTATAAACATTTATCATGATTCACTTAATAAAAGTCTGTATCTTGGTGTCATTAAATAAAACACTGTTAGCATTTCACTGCTTCACACTATTATATGTCTTTTAGATCAAACATGTATATTGATAAGGATAAATATATTATTTATTTCTTGCCTCTTTTTTTTTCTCGTTCTTATTTCTTGTTAACTGCTTTTTAAAATTTTTAAGGTCACAGGCATTTCACTGCATATCATACTGTGTACTGTATGACTGTGTATGTGACAAATAAAATTTTAATTTGAATATATTAAATTATTTAACTGAAAATCCTACCTTTCATTTTTAAATAAGTCCCATCACCAAACTGGCTTGGTGTTATCAGTGCACAGAAGTATGTGGCTTCATCACACTGAGTGGTTTTTAAAATCGTTATATTGAAGCAGTTTGAGGATCTTTTTATTTGAAAATTAGAATTTTGGGATTCACTGTAAAATGCTTCTCCAGCACTTATAAATATCGTGCCCATAATGTTAGGTCGTTTTCTCTTTGGTTGTTTAAACAAGGCAATTATCCCAATTTTATTTTCAGAAATACAACACTGCAGAGTAGCCGAGTCTCCGATATCCACACTGAGCTCGTCATCAGGCTGATAAACTGGTGACTCTGTGAGGGATTGTGCAGTAACCCAGCGTCTACCAGGTTGGACTGTATCTAGAAAATCCAACATTAAATCACATTAAATAAATCACACTAATAAATCACATTAAAGGATCAAATGTTGGAGGTACTGTACTGTACTGTACTGTACAAAGTGGTTTAGATTTTTCTTTTTTTTTTAAATACACTACCATTCTAAAGTTTTAGATCACTTTCTAACTCCATGATGGTTCCTGATGTTTATTTCTTTCTACATTGTAAAGTTTTGCTGAAGGCGTCCAAAAGCTGCATGAATCTCCTTTGAACAGTTGATATTGAGATGTTTCTGCTACTTCTGCTCTGTAAAGACTTCATAACGCCTCTAATCTGAGCTGCTGTTAATTGGTCATTTTTCAGGCTGATAACTCTAAATGAACTTCTCGTCTGCAGCAGAGGTAGGTTTTGGTCTCGTCCTCCTGGGACGGCCTTCATGAGAGACAGTTTCATTATGGTGCTTGACGGATTTTGCAAATGCACTTGACACAATACTGTTCTTGCAAGAACTATTACAGAAAGGCCGACCTCTGTGTCTTAAAATAACAGTGTTGTTTTTGTTGTTACGTATTTACATAATTCCATATGTGTCTATTTATAGTTTTGAAATCCCCAGTATTGTTGTAGAATGTAGAAAATAAATCACTAAACAAAAACAAGGAAATTTGCAAGTGATCTAAAACTTTTGAACGGTAGTGTATATCAACCTAAATTTAAATAATTAGTAATAAGAAATGAACATATTACTTACACATGGTGTTGCAGATCAAAATTAAAATCCAGAATTCAGTCATTTTTATATTTGTCAGAAATCTTACAGCGTGTGCATCTCATTTATCAACAGAAAATGAATGCATGGATTATAGCTTTAAAGTATGAATTGAATTTATACTATAAGCTGTTTGCATTGAGCACGCCCCTGAAGATGTATGACTGGGTGTTTGATTAGCTGTTTAAGAAAAAACACCACATACTGTAAGCATGTGGTATTTTGATCTGGCTACACCTACCCCACATATTTCTATATTTGTGTTTCCATGTTGCACAGAGATTTCATAAAAGAGCTGCAATGACAGAATGGAAAATGTGGTTTACTGTAACACTCACATGCGTACACTAACACCTCATTGTTTATTGTAACTGCCCTCTAAAATTAACTAGCCTCTAGAAAAGCTTGCCTATAAAATAATGAGCATTTACATTTTAGCATTTAGCTTTTATTATTGACAAAGACAACAGCGGTGTTGAAATTACCGTGAGTTTAGTTCAAATTAATACATATCTCCCGCTAAAGAAAGAAACGAAAACATAATAATAATAATAATAATAATAATAATAATAATAATAATAAATATTATTATTATTATTATTATTATTAGTAGTAGTAGTAGTAGTAGTAGTAGTATTCTAAAACAATAAAAGCTGATAAATGGGGAGCAGGTGTAAGATACTAATTTATTATTAATAGTAGCTGTATAAGATGACAGAGTGTAATGGAGTACTTAATGCCTTTTAATGAAAAATCTGACATGTTCCACAGATTTTACAGTTTATCCTAAAAAAATTATATAATTGGTCAGAAAGTGAAATATTTCAAGCCTTTTTAAGTATTAATTTCAATGACTACAGCTGACAGCTCATAAAACAAATCCAGTATGTCAAAATATCTAAATATTTTCTAAGAGCAATCAAAAAGGATTTATTCATCTTCTATACCGCTTAATCCTGTGTTCAGGGTTGCGGGGGACCTGGAGCCTATCCCAGGAGACTTCGGGCACTAGGCGGTGTACACCCTGGACAGGGTGCCAATCCATCGCAGGGCACACACACATACACACACTCACACACCCAATCGCACACTACGGGCAATTTGGGAACGCCAATTAGCCTAACCTGCATATATTTGGACTGTGGGAGGAAACCGAAGTACCCGGAGGAAACCCACCAAGCACGCAGAGAACATGCAAACTCTTAATTATACATATGGAAACTATATATGGATTTTGGGTTTTCATGAGCTGTATGCCACAATCATCAATATTAAAACAATAAAAGGCTTGAACTACTTCAGTTTGTGTGTAATGAATCTAAAATATATGAAAGTCTAATGTTTATCAGTACATTACAGAAAATAATGAACTTTATCACAATATGCTAATTTTTTGAGAAGGACAAACCCCAACCACTGACATGCTTCACATTGTTTCTGAAGAGTGTTATCAGCTGTTTGTCAATCAACGATGATTGTTCACCACCACTACAGGTTACATGTAAAAATTAGCAACTGTTTGTAACACGGCCACACATGCGACGGGCGGTTGCTAGGCAACCCCGCAGCATTGGCAATCAACAGAGACGAGCTACACCTGGCCGGTAGGATATTTAAGTTCCCAGAAACCAGCGCACGCTGTGCGAACATTAGATAGCACCAGGTACAAGAGCGTGGCTCTGCTATAGGGAACAAAAGAAAAGAGAAGAAAAAGAAAGATAGAAAAGAGAAGAAAAAGAATAGAAAAGAAATAGAAAGATAGAAAAGAGAAGAGATAGAATACAAAAGAAATAGAAAGAGGGAAAGAGAAGAAATAGAAAGATAGAAAAGAGAAGAAATAGAAAGATAGAAAAGAAATAGAAAGATAGAAAAGAGAAGAAATAGAAAGATAGAGAAGAAATAGAAAGATAGAAAAGAGAAGAAATAGAAAGATAGAAAAGAAATAGAAAGATAGAAAAGAGATAGAAAGAGAAGAGAGAAGGTGAAAAGAAAAGTGAATCATAAAGCACTAATATAATTTACCTACCTTTTAAGTACGAGAAGTACGGTGGCACGCGCCGACATAAGCGGGCCTTCATTCCCTTCATAAGGCTGCGTGGTGTCCACGCGAACCAACCAGTCCCTAGCGAAAAATAAACAATCCACGGCCCAACGCCCACTCCGAGTCCTGCGTTGGGGCTCCCCATATGTATAGTATACCGAGGGGCGCCATATTGAAGCTAACCCTCATAACAGAATGTTCGCACCAGACCAGGAGCCCGCGGATTTGGAGCGGGTACGCGAAATAGTGACCGGTCAGGCGGGAATGATCGGCAAACATGAAAACGCGCTGACCGAATTATTTTCAGAGCTAAAGGGCATTTCGCAGCGCTTAGACGAGATCCAGGGGCGCCTCGGGGCACAGGGCACTTCCGGATTGCCGTTGACCTCGGAATCACTTCCGGGGTCGGCTCCCGCTGCTGCTACCGTAGCACAAGCACCCCCCCTGGTGGCCGAAACGAGATTACCTACTCCCCAGCCGTATGCTGGGGAAACTGAGAGATGCAGTGCCTTCCTACTCCAGTGCTCTTTAGTATTTGAGATGCAACCATCCCAATTTCCCACTGAGAGAGCCAAGATAGCATTTATGATATCACTATTGACGGGAAGGGCCCTGGAGTGGGCTACCGCAGTGTGGCAAAACCTCCTAGCAGCACACACTATGGCAAATGATTTCATAGAGGCACTCAAGGCCACCTTTCACCATCCACATCTGTCTAGCGGTGTAGTCTCGCCTCTCCTTCGCATTCGGCAAGGGGGCCAGTCAGTGGCGGATTATACCGTCGAATTTCGGACACGAGCTGCTAATTCAGGCTGGAACGCTGAAGCTCTGAAGCACGCGTACATTCAAGGCCTTTCGGTGAAGCTCAAAGATGAGCTGGCAGTATGCGAACCACCCGAGAATTTAGAATCCCTGTACAGTATGGCCATAAAAATAGATAACCGCCTCCGTGAGCGGAGGGCGGAACGCGCAGGGAATTACAGGGTAGAGCCGATCTCTCCCCAGCGAGAGTTAGAACGGGAGGTGGACCTGGGAGAGCCCATGCAGTTAGGGGCTGCAGAGATCCCAGAGACTCCTCGGCTTCGTTCGGGTTGCTTCCGTTGTGGCAGGTCCGGTCACCACCAGGGGCGCTGTCCGCTGAATAAGCCAAAAGGGGGGGGTCACTCTCGGATGGGGGACCGACAGTGACCCAAAGGCCAGACCCTCAGCGATCAGGGCTCTTCCTCTCTATCACCATCACCTGGGAGGGAGCCTCTACCACCCGCCTAAAAGCATTTGTAGATTCGGGAGCAGCGGGTAACCTTATAGATGGAGAACTGGTGCGAAGATTGGCTATTCCGTTCCACCTCCTCTCCGCTCCCATTCCAGTGGCGGCCCTGGACGGTCAGTTATTCGAATCCGGGCCGATCATACATGAGACTGACCCACTAATACTACGTATCGGGCAACATGCAGAGCGGATTACCTTCCTAATTACCTGCGTACCGGAGCTCCAGGTGGTACTGGGGTTTCCTTGGTTACGAGAACACAACCCCCGTATTGATTGGCTAACCTGTTCTGTCTCAGTTTGGGGCACCCGCTGCGCACAGAGCTGCTTTAAAGGGATTAGAACCCCAGGTGTGCAGCCATCCCATCAGGTCGACCTCTCGGCAGTTCCCAAAGATTACTGGGACCTGGCAGAAGTATTCTCTAAGTCGGGGGCCCAAAAGCTTCCTCCCCATCGAGCTTCTGACTGCGCGATCAACCTGCTTCCAGGTTCGACCCCACCGAGGGGAAAGCTCTACTCTTTGTCTTCTCCTGAACATTCGGCCATGGAGGAGTACATCCAGGAGGCATTGTCCCTGGGATTCATTCGCCCGTCCACATCCCCCGCAGGGGCGGGGTTCTTCTTCGTAAAGAAGAAGGATGGGGGCCTCCGCCCCTGCATAGATTATCGGGGGGTAAACGCGATCACCCTAAAGGACCGCTATCCCCTGCCCCTGATGAACTCTGCCTTTGAGTGTCTGCAAAAGGCGAAATGGTTCACCAAGTTAGATTTACGGAGTGCGTATAACTTGATCCGCATCAGAGCAGGGGACGAATGGAAAATGGAAAAGTATTATTATTATAATACTTTCAGATTGAAGTGGCGATTATCATATAATAATAGGCAAGCTTTAGTGCAGACAAGTTAATTTTAGATTGGAATTAAAATAAACAATGAGGTGTTTGTGTAGGCATGTGTGTGTTAAGGTAAACCACATTTTCCACTCTATCATAACATCTTTGTCATTCCACTCTATCATAACATCTAATCTCTGTGCAACACCAAAATACTGTTATAGAAATATGTGGGGTAGGTGTAGGCAGATCACAATACCACGTGCCAAATGTTTTTAAACAACCAATCACACCATATGCTGGGGCTTTATCAGCACAGGCAGCTTGTAGTATAAATTCAATCCATGCTTCATCCACATTCATATTCTGTTGATAAATAAGTTGCACACACTGTAAGACTTCTGACAAATAAAAAAATGACTAGATTATGGATTGTCCTGATATTTTCCAGGATTCTTCCCCCCAAGAGATCTATCCTCATACAGTGGGAGCCACGTCAAACAGCCGCCTGGAGCATGACTGCTCCGTGGCAGTTCCATGAAGGCTTCGTGCATGGAATGTGATCCCCCGCGATGACGCAGTTAACGATGCCCCGCCCCATAAACGCCCCCATGCGCTTTCTAAAAAGATGGTTGCAATGCCGTATAATTCCGCCAGATGGAGCATTGACTGGCACAGTTAACTGCAGTGTCCAGGAAACCCAATACCGTATCTTTAATATACAGACAGTTCTTGTATTGTCAACATAGTTTCATAAATAGATGAAAAAACAACAACAAACCGATTAATAAAACAGATTTGTTAAATCACTCAATACATAACCCATGATGATTATGCTATTTATTATTTAATAATGAATTAATAAAATTAGTTAGTGAAATATTTTTAAGACATCCTGAAATGATCCTTAAAGACACGGTAACGGCTGTAATTTGTCTATACCGATCATTGTAGGTGCGGAATAAAAACGCAGGCTACGTACAGTATTTTATATTACTGTGTATTTTACCCCGTTCCATTTAATATACTGATAGATAATATTTTGCTGCAAAGTAAAGCTCAAACGTCTGCTTGGGTTTGTTTTCGTTATATTTTTGATGATGTTTTCGCTGATTTTTTCACTGATAGTCTACAAGTGGCATAAGAGGCAATTAATGGCGCATGCAACCTGAAATAAATATCTGCCCATATGGATCAGTATTTCTTTAGTCATTTAATCATGCATAATGCTCCCCCGTCAAAAGATCTGATGGGGCATTAATCACTTATCACAACTGTGAATGGATGCGGCAGCAGACACATTAAATCCCCATAAACACTTGGAGACAATAGTAAAAAAAAGTTCCAGAGGGTTAGCGCCTGTTATACTATTGTATTTTTACTGATTTTTTTTTTTTACTGCTTATATTTCGTTGGGTTTTACGCAATTTCATGTGTGTGTGTGTGTGTGTGTGTGTGTGTGTGTGTGCGTGCGCGCACGAGAGAGAGGATACTCTGACAAGCCCAACTTCCGTGTGGCTCCCGTGGCGCAATCGGTTAGCGCGTGACACTTATAAAGCGGTCCAGGTGAAGCAGTGCCGAGTTCGAGTCTCACCTAAAGCACCCAAAGCATTTTACTGCATATCGCGCTGTGTATGTGACAAATCAAATTTGAATTTGAAAGTAAAGCTTAAAATGTAACGTCTGCTTTGGTTTGTTTTCGTTATATTTTTGATGTTTTCGCTGAAAGTCAAATTGGCATAACAAATTGATTAATGGCGCATAATATCTGGAACAAATCTCTGTCCATACGGATCAGTGTGTCTTTAGTCATTTAACCAGCATAATGTCCCACATTAAAGATCTGATGGGGCATCAATCACTTATCACAACGGTGTATAGATGCAGCAGCAGAGACAGATTTAATCCCCATAAACATTCACACTTGAAAACAAACTAACAGAAGTAAACAGTTCTAGAGTGTTAGTGTCTGTTATCACAGGACAGGAATCACCTACAGGATACTACTGTATTTTACTGCTCATATTTTTTACCCTAGTTTCATTTGGTTTTACGCGATTTCATGTATTATTTGTGTGTGTCTGTGTGTGTACAGTGTGTCTGTGTGTGTGTGTGTGTGAGTGCGAGAGAGGGCTTTCATGCTGATTTATCCAAGGTTACTAAAACCTGGCTTACTACCTATAAAAAATATTTCAATTTAACTCATGGGTCTCAATCACAGATTACATGACAAATTATATACTCTGAAACGTTCATTTGAACATTTAAAAATATATACAAAAACACGAATACTAATGTTATCATGGTGTAAATTATTAACATTAGGTTAGGTCCTGCCCTTAATTAATTCATATTATAATTACTTTTACATAGTATAGTTACTGGACTGACATGACCAAAAACTAGCTATTTCATTTAGCCTTTCTAAAATCAACCCATATATCATTTATAATCAGAAAACATAAAACATATTATGATCTGTTCAACAGCCCATCTGTTTTAATTTAGTTTGTATTTTTTATTATTCATAAGACAACCTTTCAGTTTTGTAAATATTTTAGTTATAGTGTGTTAAGTCTTACTTTAGGTTAAACGTTTTTGAGAATTTTACCATCCAGCTTAGATAAATGTTATGTCATTGATTGATAAAATCTGGATTAAGGATATTTTATTATATATATATATATATATATATATATATATATATATATATATATATATATATATATTTTTTTTTTTTAGTTTCCCCCTGAGGGATTGCCACCTTATTGTGGTCAGGGGGTTTGCGTGCCTCAACACAATTCAGCAAATACAATACTGTTACTATACAGTAAGGCCAGGTAAAAACAGTGCTTGAACATGATGCCCCCCTCCCCCCACCCCGTGTTGTCTGGTCTAGAACGGCGCTGCCTCTGACCGTCTTTTGTCTTGTAAATGAGTATTCTCACTCACCTTCCAATCCCCCCAGCGCACACACTCTGTTTGTACTGTAAACTGTAACTGTGTTTGCTAGGGCACTTGGTTATACACAGTACTTTAATGTATGGAACACTTACTTAACTTACTGGTTTGGTTTAAATATCGCTTATTACCTTATTCAGCAAAATAAATTCATTATTAACGTATTGAAGTATTTTAGTTAAGGACAAAAACTGTGCTTGTGTTTAGAACTGCTGAACAGCCGAAAACACACACACACCCATCCCCCCGCCAAAAACACACACACACACACAGAGCAATTAACACCATGTCATACTCAGGAGTGGAAGGTGAGAAACCTCAATGGAGAATACCAAGTTTGTCGTTGCTCTTTTGGAGTTCTTAAAACCCAAAACATTTATTTATACTGAGAAAAAATTATTATGGGTCACAATCACAAACACATATAATCAAGTGTTTAACTGGTTTCATTTGTTTCTATGATCAATAATTATTATTATTATTTTCAGCCCAACTCTTTGACTATTTAAAACAAAGTTGTGTCCCATTTTTTGCCCATTGAAGTTGTTGGTTCAACTAAACAATTTTTAAATACCCAAACAATCCCCCAAAATTAAAACACGCAAAACATGACTTTAACAATTCAATTTATTCTTCCAAAACTAGTCAAAGTTAAAACAGTAATTTATATAAAACAGATGAATACATGTTGTCTTTTTGCTTAAAGTTCATTAAACTACCCGGATACACCAGCTGCTTATAAGTCTCTATCTATAGTCCTTTTACATTAAAATATTAATTTTTCAAATATCAAAACTATTAAACATGGAACAGTTGAAGTCTTTGTTTCCCCCAAAGTACTGTATCAGACATTTTGCAGTTCTATGTTCAGAATATACAGTAGACCTGATCAAACATCATTCTAAAGCTGTCGGACTGTGACGTCATCCCTCCTACAGCTCCCTCAACAGCTTGTTCAGGCTCCTCCAGTCCTGTAGCTCCAAAAGTCCAGCCGTCAGCCGTCTGACCCCCCAATCCTCCACAGCGGAGCTCTGCTTAAAGACAACAGGAGAATTTAGTCAAGACAGATAAACTTCACAGAACATCTAGTTCTAATAAAAATAATATATATTAATAAACCTATTTACCACAGAGTGTGTAAAATACTGTTTTGGGGATTCTGTAATGTAAATAATCTGCCTGTGCTAATGTTAACCAGTGAACAGTGTTAGTGTTAACCAGTGAACAGTGTTAGTGTTAACCAGTGAACAGTGTTAGTGTTAACCAGTGAACAGTGTTAGTGTTAACCAGTGAACAGTGTTAGTGTTAACCAGTGAACAGTGTTAGTGTTAACCAGTGACTGTCTGTATTATCGTCTGCATTAAATTAACCGGGAATTTACTTAATGCGCTTTTCATACAAATAAGTTAAGCGATATAACACTCGTATATGAGCATTAGTTCATCTCTGAAGCCAAACTATAACTTACTGAAGCCCCTCACACACACACACACACACACATACACACACCCCCACACCTCCCCCTCCTCCTCCTTAACTGATAAACACTTCTGTGTTGTTATTCAGCTCTTTAACTAAGCGCTCGCGCTACCGCGGAAAGTGTATAAAATATAAACCGGGTTATGAGCGTTACTAGCTCCTGTACAGCTCCCCTCAGTCTGTGTCCCTCATCAACTGCATCACATTATATTACAGTCACAGAACTAACCTGCAGATTAACTCTTAACCAGAGAATAAATAAGCGCTGAATTTATCCAGACAACACGCGGTGAGATTCTCTCAGTATTTACAGAGAACACAAACACTCTTCATCGGGTAGTGCAGCTTCTGTAATAGGGACATTAATAGTATTGTCGAAGCTTGAGCATGTTTTTGAGGTAAAGTGGAGTGACATTGTGAGTGTGTGACACTGACAGTAAGCTGTAATATTAACTCCAGACTTGGTAAACAGAACATTAAGTTCTCTAAAGTCACATCTGACCGCTGCTGGTGCTGCCAGTGATATTTAAAACGGCCAATAAAAAAACTAAACTGGGAAATAAACTGTAAACTACCACGAACACATTTTATAAAATAAAACATCACTTACCACGAATAGTCCGTTAAGCCGCCATCTTCATCTCTGTAGTTTGGCAGCGTCAGTTCGGCGGGGGTGGAGGCGGGTTGTTAAAATCACGTGATTGCAACTCAGCGCAGCTGGCTTGTTTTAATGTGTTCTTGAGAACGAAGCGCCATCTAGTGGTGGCACCAGGTAAATGAATAAATAGGGCTTGAATGGGCGTGTTTACTGTGAAATCTTGACACGCCTTTCGGCCAGAAAGGGGAGGGGGGATTACGGCGTGCAAAGGCCATTCACACGCCATTCACACTTCAGCCACACTGTCGCGGCTATTTGGTGTGGCTCCCACTGTATTTGATTTACAATTTACTTGTAAAAAACAGCATGAATTTTGTGACCTCCTTTTGTATGACTCTGACTTTTGTTGACAATAATAATGAACATAAATATAAATTGTAACAAAAAATAAATTTAAATTGTACAGAATTATACAGAATTTTTAGTTTATATAAAAATCATTTTGCATGATTGGTGTTTTTTATGCATATAGTATATGACCCTAAAATATAAGTTACCCACTGTGTTATTCACATTGACTGGAGGTCACGGCTTATTTTTTGCCCCACCTCTTTGGTCAGGTTTACAGCTCTATCGAAAGGACATTTATAATTATGCCTATAAATGCATTATTTTAGATGGCCAGATAGTAGTGGCAGGTTTTCAGCTACAGAATACAGTTGGGAGTTACATCAATAGTAAACATAAAGCAATTGCAGCTGATGTCTTTCCATAATTTGTAGAAAAACTGCTGAAGTTAAACTGAACTTTTAAAGGAAACAAATTAAAAAAAGGAAACTACATACAAATTATCTGGATGACACATAAACTGCAATGCTTATGGTTGCACTACAGGCAAACCTGAGGTCAAGCACACCACAACGGTCTAAGCAGGCAGATCCGCGGACACTCTCATACGCGGTTGCGAGGTGATGTTGCCGTGGAGGTACTGTAATCAGAAGATATGCATGAAACCTAGGCACATGGCAATAGAGGCCTTCTAGACCTAACTAGAACGTAAAGTGTGAACGTAAAGGTAGCAGCAGGTGTAGAGCATGTTGCTATGGTATACTGTAGGGACAAACACTCAGAAAAGAGTGTGTAAAGAGAAAAGAGCATGTTAAAGGGAATATGAAAAGACAATAGAGAAACGACAAAAATGAGAAAAATTTTAAGAAAAAAATTGAAAAGACATAAATAGTTTGTGATGAAAGCAGAAAATTTAAATATATTTATTTTCTGTTTTAAGACAATACTACATTATATTAAAAGGAAGAGTCTTCCTGGCAGTTTGCACAAGCACCTCTACATAATTTCCCCTCGTTTGCTCATCCTCAGGCTTCCACATCTAAATTCGCTAAATTATTCACATTTTTCGATCAATCAATATTTATTTATATAGCACCTTATAGCAACCTAAGTTGAACCAAAGTGCGTCAAAGCATTAAAAAAATTACAATAAAGTGGCAACAAAGAACACACCCACATCGCCTTACATAATATACAGTAATAGTATGATTATAAATTCACATCAATAACCTTTATACAATAAAGTCAAGTGCTCGGCTCAAGTGAGTGCTAACTGGAATATGAGCATCATTGTTGTTTTACCTTTAGGTTTCTTTTATCTAACTGTCCAGTGATGGAGACTTATATAAACTAGTCTTCTAAAACAATCACATTAGTCTATCATAGGATATCCACAGCCATCTTTAGGGTGTCTGTGTGTTACCATCTGCGATAAACCGGTAGTTATCTGTAGACAATCCATATTATGCCATGTTCAGCAGCAGCAATGACTGATTCATAGGTAAGTGGGACTCCAAGCAGAAACCTGCGGGGGACAAGAGCATCCAGCCAATGCCATTCACCAAAACAGACTAAACACATCAAAAGCTATAAACAAAAGGCTTGAATAAACAACCATGTTATGATCCTAGTTGTAAAGAATAATACTGTATTTGAGTCCTGAACACTAATTGGAAGTCCAATTGGGGGCTTTTTGACTTCCATTTTTTTTGCATGGTGTAGAGACAAACAGTATGTCTAATCTCAGCAATTAGGGGGAAAAAGAAGTCTATCTAGGCAACATTATTGACATGTTCTTTATATGAAAGCCAGACGTGTTTAATCACACGTCTTTTAGTTATTTACAGTAGGTTATTAACACAAAACTTGATTAAACAAGTATGAGCTCTCAGTTTATATGCCTGTTCTTCAATCCTTATTATAAAAGGTACCATGAAAGAGTCTGAGGGTGCTTTCAGTTCGATTGCTTTAGTCCGCACCAGTCAGAGAAATGTTACAATGTAGTAAACTTTCCACTTTCAATAATCATGGAGGAACAGCTTTGCTTTGCATTGTACGTGCAAATCAGTATTTTCAGATAATTCATTTCGAACACGATTTGCCACTCCAAACCAACTTCCTGGTTTATTCATCTCACCGATGGCGCATCGCGCGCCACTTCAGGGAGAGACGGGTCCTCCTCCTGAATGATCATTTTGTTATTAGCCGGTGATCTTCCTGCAGATCCATCAGGTAATCTGTTGGCTGATCGAAACAGCCCAGCCACACATTTTTCATCTTTAATGTGAACAGAGAGGCACTTAATTTCCTCGGCATTCCACGTTTCTCAGCGGTTTGATTTCATCGCGAGTTGATAGCTTGAAACAATTAATGGAGTCAACAGGAAGTGAAAAGAATTTTACCCACAACCCCGTATCTCTTATACCCAAACTGCATTAAACTATACCATTTCATCAGATTTTGTTTGGTTGCTTTCACACCAGACGAACTTTACCAAAGTAGACCACCCCTTCAGGCAGGTCTCGGATCAATTGATTTGGAGCGCATCAAAGTACCGAGATTGCATTCACATCAACGCAAACGAACCGAACCAAGGGACCAAACACGTTTGGTGCGCACCAAATGCTGTAGGTGTGAAAGCACCCGAAACCTTTTGATTAGCTGGGCATGGTGCATTATACAAGGCCAAAAAGTTACTCAGGTATTATGCATGACTATTAAATATTTAATAAATTAATAAGTATTATAAGTAAAACACATTTTGACTAACTGGAGCTTGTATATGAACCTAATGGAATATACAGACACAAATTAATTACAATATTACAATAATTAAACCTAGAGGTAATCAACATGTACAGGTAGTGACATTATATTTTGTGTCTCAGCTGACATAAGGCTACCATAGCAATATTATCATATTATCAGAATATGTGTTTTACTGCTGCACATGAGGCTGCTGAAATAAATCTGAAAACTTGTTTAAAATATTTTCATTGGCAGGGAAATTGACGTTGTTCCAGGCGACATGGCCCTCCGCAATGACTGTAAGAAATGAACCAGGGGGTCCAGATGCAGTGTTGTCCAGGGTGAGGTGAACCCAGACTGGGTCTTGATGCAGGCAGAAGGATGGCGACTATCTGCAATGGCTGTGTGCTATTCAACAGTGAGCAGAGTGTGGCATATGTTTAACACACTGCATGAGCTTGGGAGTGTCTGCAGGAGCTGCAAGAAGAGGATGCAGCACTTGAGGAACAGCTTGTTCAACTTGAGTAGAAGGCACATGGGCAAACCTCCAATACCCAGTCTCAGCAAAAGATATGTGCCCTATTTTCAGAGCCAAGCACTGTTAGCCCAGGTAGCCCAGTTATCACAGTTATGTACTATATTTGCCCTGAAGAAACTGTTGACTCTGTTTGCGCCATTAGCGTGGTTTCTGCTATTATCCCTTGTTAGCTCTGTTAGCGCTCTTGAACGTCCTGTCTGTTCTGATAGCCATGAGTGCTCAGTGACTGTTGACTTTTTTTTAATAGAGTTAAGAACACTGTCATTGTTCCAGATAACCTGGAGAACCCTGAGAGGCCTTCAGAGAGTCCAGCACCACCTGAGCCACACCTCCGCCTCCTGAGCCACGCCCCTTGCCACCTGAGCCTCCTAGTCACATGGTCACATGGTCTAATTGTCATCATCTGTAGCATGTTTAACCATGGGTGTATAAAGAGGCCTTGAATTAGTGATTGAGTTGTCTTGCATCTGTTGTTAGTTACAGTAGTCGTTGCTCTTATATTATACTGTATATCAGTTTGGTTATTTTTTTGTTTATTTTTGAAAAAATATTTGTGTCTACTGTCAATTATAGTTTAGAAAATCTAAATTGGTTAAAACCGAAAGGTCAGTGACACTGTGTGGAGAAATATATATATAACAGAGTTCTCATCGGTGTAGCAGAATAATGACTAGTTTTAACATTTCAGTCTCCTGAAAGTTTAACTGAGGAAATAATTGTCCTTCGCACCTCAATATACGTACTGGTTGGTTCTGATACACTTGCTGACCGGTAGAAACACACACACACACACACACACACACACACACACACACACACACACACACACACACACACACACACACACACACACACACACACACGTACTGTAAACTTACCTTATACATACTGTATAATAGTGTCTGAATGATTTACACCCTGCAGCCAATCAGCCGTCTGTGACACGCCGAAGAAGCCCTGATCAAACACAATACGTACAGTAGATCAAAGAACAAGAGCTGTTAAAGATGTTCTAATGAAAGCCAGAGAGAACATAGAAAGGAATGAGGAAGAGGAGGGGGAACAAAGAATGAGAAGCTTTGGAAATGTAACTTTGTCTAGGTGAAACTATAAGAAGACATTACCAAAATATAACAGACATTTAAGTCAAAATAAGACTGATAAACCTACAGTATATGCAGCAGTGGAAATAAATACATTTTAATTTGTGTCTTTGATACCAGCTTAATTAAATCAATTATTGGAAGAAGGGTGAATGGAAGACAGGTTTTTCTATAGCTACAGTACAGTACTTAGCATTATGAATATTCGGTAGAGACAATGATGTGGCATTAAACATTACAGCTATTGCAGCTGTTGCATGTCACCTGGCCATGCAGCTGCTAATTTGTTCAAAAGATTCCAGATTCAAGATTCAAGGAACTTTATTGATCCCAGAGGGAAATTGCTTATTAAATTGCGAGTAGAAAGGAGAAATAATAAATAAGTACAAAAAAAAGGGAAAAAAAGGGGTGATTGTATGAAAATGGCTGTAATTTCCGAACGGTAAATGTCACACTTTTGTTAAACTGCTTCCTTTAAAGCTGAAAGTCCTGACTTTGCTCACATCTTGAGTGTTTTATTTTAAATTCAATATGGTGGTGTCGAATGGCAAAAAAAAACAACATCAACTTTGTTCCAAAATTTATGGACCTGAATGTATATGCTGTTCTCTGCTTACATTTCAACATTGCTACTGTAGAAGGTTGTTTAATAATAAAAATGACAATGATAAAAATCAATTGTCAAAATTCACTTGCATGACTTTGGTTTTGATCTGTAGTTTATAAGCTTCTATAGAATTATGAGGACAGTTACGTACTGTATAGAACAATAAACAAAGACATGTTTACGTACTGTAGGCACACTAAACCACAGATTACCACTAAACCACATTTTCCATTGTCATAACATCTTATATATCTCTGTGCAACAGCAAAACACAACTATGGAAATGTAAGGCTTATGTAACTGTGCTGTCACAATACCACATGCTTACTTATCAACTTTTTCAAACAATTACAACCAATCATGTTCTGAGGTGTGCTCAGTACAGACCCACTATAGTTTAAGTATAAATTCAAACCATACTGCAAACACATTCATGTTCTGTTGAAACTTTACATACAAACACTGTAGAATTCATATGAAATTAAAAATGACTGGTTTCTGGATTTTTGGTTTGATCTTCAGCACCATGTGTAAGTAATATGATCTAATTATTCCCATTTTGCTCGATATATTAAGAAAAAAAAGAAGAAATCTCATATATTATAAATCACATGTGTGAGCTATACAGTATACAGTAGTAACCCCAATATTAATGCTTTAAGGTGATATTTAATACACTATTTACTTTATTAATGCATTTTGTTTTAAAGATACTCTCCATCCTGACAGACACTGTGTTACTGCACAATCCTTCATACAACCACCAGTTTACCAGCCTGATAAAGAGCTCAGTGTGGATGTCGGAGACTCGGCTACTCTGCGGTGTTGTACTTCTGAAAAAGGAGTTGAAATAATTGCCTGGATGAAGCAACTAAAAAGAAAAAAACCTCAGATTATAGTTACAGTGCATACAACTTTTATTGGGGCAGTGGTGGCTCAGTCGGTTAAGGCTGTGGGTTACTGGGTTACTGATCGGAAGGTCGGGGGTTCGAACCCCAGCATCGCCAAGTTGCCACTGTTGAGCCCTTGAGCAAGGCCCTTAACCCTATCTGCTCCAGGGGCGCTGCTCCATAAGCTGGCAGCCCCTGCGCTCTGATCCCAGTTTCCTAATTGGGATGTGCGAAAATTGAGCAATTTCCCTCTGGGATTAATAAAGTTCTATAAAATTAAATAAAAAAAAATTAAAAATTAAAAATTTTGGACAGGAGTTTTATAGTGAATCCACTAAGTCTGTTAAAATAGAAAGATCTTCAAACTGCATCAATTTGATCATTTTATATATCATGCATTCTGATGTAGCCATGTACTACTGTGCAGTGACGAAACCCAACCTTGTGTTTGCAGATGGAACGTATTTAAAACTTAAAGGTAGGATTTCCACACTGATTAAGGTACTGTACTGCTCTACTGTAGGAATATATTTTCTCATTACTATTGGTGTGTTTAACGTGAAAGATAAATATACAAGTCATGAAATAATGAAATGTTACCTGCATTTTTCTCAACACTTAGACCCAAACCTTTTATTAAGTGAAGCATGAAAATTTGTTTATAGGTGAGCATGTGACTATTGCATCAGAAACATCTAAACCAACCCCGCTTAACAATTTAGTGGTGTGTGAACTGACACTGCCTGGAAACAACACTAACATAAACACTCAAGAGATAACAGGTAAAATGTTATTGATAGCTAAACTATTATAATTTAATTCCTAATGCCTAAAACACAGAGAAAACTGAAATTCAACTTAAGTATGTAAATGTAAAATGGTAAATAACTGCATCAGAAATTACTAAATTAATCTCTATGTTCGATAGTACTCTGGTTGGGAGCGGCTTTGGGCTTGTGTGTACTTCTGATTTTCGGTCTTGCCTATTTTATACTGAGGACAAGGAAATTTGATAAAAGTATGTGCATTTGTGATTACATAAATAAAATAGAAAAACAGTTACCTTTAGTTCTATATAAAAGACTAATAGATGTGTTTCTGTAATAGTAAATGCATCTATTGAAAACTCTCCAGGGATGAGGCAGGTACTGTATGTGTGCAATAACATTTTATTTTATCATATGTATGGCTTGGTCTGCTAGTTTTTACAAAATAATTTGAAAATTCATTTCTGTTACACACATATGTCAAATGATAATGCATTCATATTCTGCTTGTTATAATGTTTAAAGTATAAAATATATAATTATTTTGAAATGATATTGATGTGTGTATAGTTACCGCTATTATATGGTTATTACTGTGAGCTGGACATTATTATTAGTTTGTTTAGTTATAATCATGATGATGATACTTTTATTATTATTTATTTATCATTACCATATTATTCATAATCTTCTTTAAATAATTTTTTATATTTCAGGAAGCTGAAACTACAACAGTCCATTATGCAGCTTTGAATTTCTCCAAGCAGAGATCCAAAGCTGAAAAAAGTAACACTGGCTCATCAGATCTGTGTGTGTACTCCGATGTGAAGAACACTTCAAGATTTAACATTAATGATTTATAATAAGTGACACTATTACACTGCAAAAACATTAAAGAGTGAAGAGTATTCTACTGTCTTGAGTATTCTAATGTAATCCATGTTTTTGATTACAAGATGAAAGGAGCAATTCATGTCTAGAAATAAAATAATGTCAATTTTTTTTGCAATGTACCTAAACATCTATTCCAGAGATTTTAACTACACATGAATAAAATAACTCCTGATGTGTGTTTATTTCTTTATATTCCAACTTTCAATAATTATGAACTTGTGGAAAATACTGTACAACATTTTTGATAAATACAACATTCAGAATTTTTGGCCTAATTTGTATGAATTTGTTCATGAATCAATAAACGTAAAGTGCAATTACTTTAAATATAATTCTGAAAATGTTGGAATTTATTAAAAGTAAATTTTTATTTACGAGTGTGCTTTGAAGGTTTTGAATGTTGTGGGTTATGACATTTACATTAACTGTGGAAGGGTTTATTTACCTACAGGACCTCTGTGTTCATATTTACGGCAGTAGTGAAAGAACAATGAATTTAAAAAATATATTTTAAAGGGCCTGGCAGTGGTTAGTTTTTTCCAATTTATGGTAAAATTGTAAAAATGTATATTTAATAATTTTGTCGTTGTTTTCTACAGTTAACCTTTTCCTGAATAAGGTGCATAAAACATGTAACAATAGAATATTTTCTCCATTAAGTTTCAAATAGAATATATTAAAGGATTTTACATTTAACACAATTAAACATAAAAAAATATTATTGTTTAAAAGACACATAGATTTTACTATGGATGGCATGGTGGTGTAGTGGTTAGCTAGGTGGAGTCCCACCGCGGGTTTGCGTTAATGGAGCTTGCATGTTCTCCCCGTGCTTGGGAGGTTTCCTCTGGGTACTACTGTTTCCTCCCTTAGTTTAAATAGATGCATTGGTGTTTCCAAATTTCCCTTAGTGTGTGATTGAGTGTATGAGTGCATGTGCTCTGTGATGGTTCTCTGGTATTGGTGTCCAGGCCTCCCACGACCCTGTACAGGATAAGTGGTATACTGTAGATAATGAGTGAGTGAGCAAGTAATTTTAATATACCAGTACAGTACAGGCTGTTCAATTACCACTGCACACAAATTAAACTCTAATTATAAGCAAGTAAAAACTATGATCTTGCACTTTTTTAAATATCAAAATATTATAAACTAAGACTACTAAACTTTCATTATTGAAAAAAGAATCTGCTTAATGTTTGATAATCTACTGTATTCACACAGGTCTAAAAACATTATGCTGCTTATGATTCATTGAGAAAAGTAAAAGTGCATTGATATAATAACAGTATATGATGCAGTAATCAAGTGATATATTTGCTTTTGAGGGCCACGCATTTGTGAGTCTTACAATGTGGTAACAGGAGAAGCTGTTTCAGGGTTTGGTGTTTGTGGCTTAAATGCTGCAGTACTACTTATCAGATGCTAGTAGGCAGAAGAGACTGCTTAAGAAACTTTTCAGTGATCTTGCTAAAAGGTTTAGTGGTGTACCAGTGATGCTATAGATGGGTTTCTTTGTTTATTTTTCATACCATATTACTGGTGACATAATAGACTTTCCTGTCTCCTGAGACAGAATAGGACTAGTTGGGTTTTCTAGGCCAGGGAGGAAGTGTTGGTGTGGATGGTAGACCTTTAGCAATGTCCTCTGTGACTCTGACTTGTCTGTCCAGCACATCCAATCGGATTGGGATTAGGGAAGTTTGAAGGATGGGTCGATGGCCTCGAGCTCTTTGCTTGCTGGACTTGGTGCATGGTAGGCTGTGGTGGACTGGGTGTTCCAGTGCCTTCCTTTTGTGGCCAGCATTGACCTTTCCTAATCAAATGACTTTGAGATAACATTGAATAAAAGGCCACAGCACAACATCGCAAATACAACATCAAAGCACTATATGGACTTATGTCCAGTTTCACAGCTTTATTTTTCTATTGCATGCTTTACAGTATGTTGCTTTCTCCGCTTAATTTAATCGTTTCCCGCGGCAGCGCAACAGCCCGTCAATTCATGCCCATGCAGTGATGAGAAACACAAACAAGTCGATGCATGTCCATACTTTTTATTTTCTGTGTTGTCAGGGGAGATTACAAACTTTCCGGGTGGATTCCGTACTTAAATCAAACCAAAAACTCTAAAGAAAAAGGCTCAGGCTCTATATTCCTGCTTGTATCACATTTCCGCGTTTTTTCGCATATCGGACTACATTACCCATACAGCATTGCGCGCACTGGACTACACTCCCGCAAACAGCTGCCGTAAAAATCAACCTCTCTCCCGCAACACTACCCCCACTCTGGATGGTGATTAACTGAACACCACTCCAGCACCGTTACCGGACTAATACAGAATACATTCCACACCTATTAAGGGGAGTGATATTACACATTAACCATGTCAACTGAAGGCAGAAATAGATACAACACATTATCTACCCATATATGTTTATACACTTATCTTTTACATTGTTTTCCCCCCTTTTTTTTTCTTTCCACAGTTCGTGGCAGCTCCATTGTCGAGCATAAAGTCTATAGGAGCTCAATGAAGACATTCACCAATATATTCCAGCCCCACTTGACGGGGTAACAGTCCATTAGATGGAAGGGTAGCACAGTGCTAAGAAGGGTTAAATGGTAGCTTTAGAAAGGGAAGTCTTTGTCCACAAGCGAGGGAATTTACTCCCAACTTAATTTGCGAGATGGTTGTTTGGATAAGGGTCCGGCTGACTTTTCACTATTAGCCTGTATAAAAGAAAAGGGATTAACAACAATCATGGCCTACAACTAAACAATTAAGCTCGATCAACATACATTCGGCTTGTTTTCTTCGTAACCAAAATAAAGAACATCCACCACGTATAACAAGGAACATATCTTAAGTGATATTTTCAACAGGGGACATGCATAAATTTTTTTATTTTTTTTTTTTTTTTTACAATAACAAATTATCAACAAAACAAATTTCCCTTTTTTTTTTTTTTTTTTTTTTTAGTTCTCCTTTGTATGTATGTATATTCAAATAATTTGCAGTTATTGAGTCCAGTCTCCAAATCTTTGTGGCGGCCTCTTCAATCGTTGCGGCCTACCCTTCCTTTGGCCGTATACAGTACCTGTCAAATTATGCGGCACCGTGCTACCTTCTTCCCCTCGTACGTCCTCTGTGCTCCGCTCTGTTATTATCATGCTGGAGTCATCCATTCGGGGCAGGCTGTCCGGCCCGGTGGAATCACTGGTTTCCTCGGTAAAGAGACAAGACAGATCCAAGTCGAGTTCAGCCCCTTCAGTGTCCACGCTTGGAACAGGTACTTCCTGAGGTTGCCAGTCCTCCGAGTCTCTGAACACCCAGTTGTTCTCCAGGGGTTGCCGAGAATGATAGGGTTTGAGCTTGTCATGGTGAACGACCTTTACTTTAGTCCTCTGACTCTTCTGAATCCGGTACACTAAATCATCCAGAGTTCCAAGGATAAAATAAGGTCCCTCATAATTTGGAAGGAACTTCCTGATCTTGTTTTTCACTCGTTTGGTTCCTTTAACAAGGTACCACACAGCATCGCCAACCTTGTAGCGTGTCCTGACTGCTCGTTTATCATACTGCTTTTTCGCCCGCTCCACGGATTGGCCTAGTACGTCCCTTGCAATTTGGTGTGCCAATTCCAGCCTTTCTCTCATCTGAAGCACATATTGCGGAATTGATTCTATCGGGGTATCATGAGGTGGTTTATCTGCAACAAGATCAATGGGCTCTGTTATCTCCCGGCCGAAAAGCATCATGTTTGGGGTGAATCCAGTAGAACTGTGTTTGGTTGCTCGGTATGCCATCACAGCATAGGGGACCATAAGATCCCACTCCCAGTGACATCGCTCAGAGGTTGTGGCCAGGATTTTCTGTATAGTAGCATTAAACCTCTCCACTTGGCCATCTGACTGCGGCCGAAAAGGTGTTGTGCGGGTCTTATCAATGTCGAGCAGATCACACATGGTTTGAAAGACCTCAGATTCGAAGTTGGTGCCCTGGTCACTATGGAGGCTCAGTGGTGCTCCATAACGGCAGACCCATTCACCCACTATAATCCCCGCTACCGTCACAGCCTGGTCGTTGGGAAGAGGATACGCTTCCACCCACTTGGTGAAATAATCTTGCACTACAAGAATATAGCGATTGAAGCGTTCTGTTTCATTCATGGGGCCCATTAGATCAACAGCAATTCTTTCCATAGGCGCACCTACTCGCACGGTACCCATAGGTGCCTGAGGCCTCTTTGAGGGTCGAGCCTTCGCAGCACAGCTAGTGCAGGTGCGGCACCAAAGTGAAACATGTTCTCGCATTTTGTACCAATAATATCTGGTTTGTAGCCGCGACAGCGTTCGTTCCACTCCGAAATGTCCACCCACGGGCCCCTCATGCATCTGATGCAGGACACCATCTCTGAAGACAGCTGGCAGAACAATCTGGGGGTAAAACTCAGGACCCTCGTTCAGGTAAAAGCGTCGCACCAGAATGCTATTCTTAAGGTACAGCCTTTTCCACTGACTCCAGTAAGCTTTTGTTGCTGGCCCGTATGGCGACACGTCTTCCCAGGCAGGTCGCTCTTTGCTTTCCGTCATCCACCTCTGAATGGGAGCGATATCAGTATCAGCTGCTTGGGCAGCCCGCAATTCTTCCTCAGTCCACCCCGAGAATGCAGGAGCAGCGTAGGTGAGAGCAGGCTGTACTACCCCCACTTGACAAAGCTCAGGGGAACTAGCGACGGATCCGTCATTTACAGATTCAGCATTGACATCACACTGAACAGACTGGTGACGGAGCTGGGGGCTACTCGAGATGGAACTCTTGAGGTTGCATGGGCAAGTTGAACGACATGGTCTCCGGGAGAGCACATCAGCATTCTCATGACAGCGCCCTGGGCGATGAACAACCCGGAAGTCATACTCCCCTAGCTTCTCAAGCCACCTAGCCAGTTGTCCCTCTGGTTCTCGCATCCGTATTAGCCACTGTAGGCTACTATGGTCTGTGCGAACAGTGAAAGGTCTGCTTAGGAGGTACTGACGGAAATGTCTTGTGAATTCAACTACTGCTAGAAGCTCTCTTCGGGTGGTGCAATAGTTTTGCTCTGTTGGTGTCCATATGCCGGCTTCCATATGCCAAGACACGTTCCTCTCCTTGCTGCAGTTGGGATAGCACAGCTCCGATTCCGAAGTTACTGGCGTCTGTATCCAATATGAGATCTCCACTGTCCATTGGATAGCCAAGAATGGGAGTAGATGTGAGCAGTTCCTTTAACTTGTCAAAGGCCTGTTGGCTCTCAGGTGTCCAGTGAAATCGGGCATGTTTCCGTAACAAGTTGTGGAGGGGCTTGGCTACCGAGGCAAAGTCTTTGACAAACCGTCTGTAGTAAGATGCGAGACCCACAAACTGCCGCACTTCGTTAACGCTTGTGGGTTGTGGCCACTCATGGATTTTTCGTGCCTTCTCAGGATCGGTAGCTATACCACGCTCCGAGACAATGTGCCCCAAATAGACCACCTGTCGGCGGAAGAGACAACACTTGGCGGGTTTTAACTTCAAGTTAGCCTGGCGCAGCCGTTCAAACACTTGGGTCAGATGCTGTAGCATTTCTTTGACATTTCGGCCCAGGACAATGATGTCATCTAAATATACCAGGCAGATCTCCCACTGCAGTCCGGCCAAGACACGGTCCATTAGACGCTGGAACGTTGCCGGGGCGTTGCAAAGCCCAAAGGGCATGACGTTCCACGCAAAGAGCCCTTTCCTGCTACAGAAGGCAGCTGCCTGTCTCGCTTGTGGGGTCAACTCCACCTGCCAGTATCCTGAGGCAAGGTCTAAGGTGCTGAACCACTTTGCAGAGGCAAGAGTATCTAGGGTGTCTTGGATCCTTGGAAGTGGGTAGGCATCCTTTATGGTGCGTTCGTTCAGGACCCGATAATCCACACATAATCTGTAAGTTTGGTCTTTTTTTCGCACCATAACGATCGGTGAGGCCCAACAGCTGTTACTTGGGGAGGCTAAACCAGCATCGAGATTCTGCTCGATCTGATCATCCGCACTCTGCTGTTTTTCGAATGCCATTCTACGGGGTTGTTGTTTCACAGGTGGACCAGGTTGAGTTCGAATGTCATGCTGGACCAGGTTGGTGCGTCCAAGGTCGGTGGGGCCAGTGGAAAACACATCACTGTTAGCACAAAGAAGTTCGGCCAACTCACGCTGTTCTGCCTCCCTCAGGTCCGTTATACTCTCTGCATACAGCGGCTGTAAGTAATGGGGAACAGCAGTGAGGCATGTGTCAGATGGGGGCAGCTCAGCGGGGTGGGCCTGAACCACATCGGCTGGTTGGAGGATTCCAGCAATTACTCCCTTTTTCACTTTTACCACAGTAGTACCGGGGTTATACAGTCTGACGGGAACACGATTACTTGGCTGAGTACCGATTATAATTCGTGCCACCATCACCTGGTGTTTCTCCATGAAGCCCTTGGTTGGACTCAACACCATGTCGCCTTGTACTTCTTCTCGGAAGTGTGCGTTGCCTGGAACAATGTAATCACGCCCTGCCTCGAGGACAGTGGTGCGGGCTATGCGGACCACGTGCACGCGAGGTTTGTTCATCGGGTTAAAATATGAAATTTGTTCCCCGAACAGTACAATTTTCTGTCTGCCAAAGTCAAGACGTGCCCGTGCTTGCTCCAAGAAGGGATGCCCCAGTATGGCCTCAGTGCCCTCAGCTACATCTGCTACAATAAAGTTAACACTGACTGTTTGGGTTCCTACTTGAACTGGAACATCAACTTCCCCAAGGACACCGACATTTATTGAACTTATTCCTTGCAGGGCCTGCACCGTTGATAGTTTGAGTGGGGGCCTTACATCGGCCTTGATGGACTCGTAACAGAGCCGAGGTAACACGCTCTGCCTGGCCCCACTGTCCAGCAGTGCACATACTTCCATGTCATATAACAGCAGGTGGATACACATTTCTGGCCCGCCTCCCTTAACTCTGAGGACAGTGGAAGCAGGCTGAGTCTCTGGAGGTAGGGAAAGTGCTGGAGTTTCATGTTCTAGGTTGAGCCTAGGAGACGGACAGTTTCGCTTCATATGACCAATGCCTCGGCAGTTGTGACAGATAATTTCCTCCCATTTAATTTTGTTTCTCCTGAATTTTTGTGATCGCTGTCTGAACTCTGCTTTTGAGTTTTTATGTTGCCACTCGTGGGTTAACTGCACTGAATTTCCCTCGTCACTCCCACCCTGGTCTGGACATTTACGTACAGTTGCTGTTCTGGTCTTCCGTTCCCCCGGTCGTATGGCAGATTGCATAAGCCGTGTTACACTCGTGGCTGTTCGGCGTGTGATGTCGTACCTGTGCGCGATCTCATAGGCGCGAGCCAAAGTATGTGGACGCTCCTCCAACAGTCGTTGCACAATGTCGGCATCTCCCATAGCATTAGTGAACACTTCGACGCTAACAGAGTCCTGCTCCTTCTCAGAACGATCTGCATAAGCAATGGAAACTTTTTCATATATGTCGTCCCTTAGCACATGGAGCGGCTCGTCAGCTCTGCGAACCCTTTGTCTTAGCTCAATACCAATAGCGGCCGCGTGTTCAGACGAGGGACCATATGCAGCCTCCACTTCCTCTACAATGCGGGCGTAATCCCAACGACTAGATCTGGGGTTTTTATGGATCACAGCCCCCGCTGCACCTGTCAGACAAACCCTCAACTGTACAGTCTTTGTCCTTTCAGACCAGTGGTTAGCTCTGGCACAATCTTCAAAACGGTTCAGAAACTCTCTCCATGAAATAGAACCATCAAACTGACCTGGTCTCAATGTGGGAATTCTTTCTCTGTGGCCCCCGCACTCATCCCCACTGTCTGATGACAAATCACAGAATGTCTGTCGTAATTTCCTACCCCGTTGTCTGGGTTTAATAGGCTCTGGGAAACAACGTTCATCAGTACTAGAATAGACAGCATTTATATTACCCTCGTCCTCACGGAAGCTATGCTGAGTGGCACAGTCATTATGTTCACAGGGCTGGCGTTTCGATATGGGTGTCTCCTGAAACATCTGGTTAGCCGTTAACCCTTTGTATATTGATTGTGAGTAGTTTAACTTTACAGGAGTATGCTGCATATAGTGGTGTGTATCAATGCCACTATCGTGTGCATGCTCATCTTCCCTTCCACTAATAAATGGATTGTTTGATTTTACTGTTTGCTGTGATGTGTGAGGCTCATAACAACATGTAGATCTGTTCATTGAAACTGATGCTGGACATGGAGTAGAAATGCATTTAAATGGATTGCTATTATTATCAGTCTTTAAAACTTGTGCATCCATTTCCTTTAGCCAGTCAACAAATGAAATATGAGTTCGTCTTTCATCCACCATTTTTATTTTTCTCTCCGACAAAGTCTGGTTCTCTTTTTAACAGTTTAATTAGTCCGTACAACTCACCACGTGCGACGTGCAAATCCCGGACTCGAGCTCCCAGTGTTGCTTTCTCCGCGTAATTTAATCGTTTCCCGCGGCAGCGCAACAGCCCGTCAATTCATGCCCATGCAGTGATGAGAAACACAAACAAGTCGATGCATGTCCATACTTTTTATTTTCTGTGTTGTCAGGCGAGATTACAAACTTTCCAGGTGGATTCCGTACTTAAATCAAACCAAAAACTCTAAAGAAAAAGGCTCAGGCTCTATATTCCTGCTTGTATCACATTTCCGCGTTTTTTCGCATATCGGACTACATTACCCATACAGCATTGCGCGCACTGGACTACACTCCTGCAAACAGCTGCCGTAAAAATCAACCTCTCTCCCGCAACAAGTATAATGTTATTGCAGTTATCCAGGATGTTTATTACTTGAAGGAGTTTTTTGGTGGTCATTGTTTGACAAACTATTCTGTGCATTTAATAGGCTGAGTTCCTCCCAGGCTTAGTTGAAGAAAGGAGAAAAATCAAACCAATTCCAGTAGAATGAGTATTACATGGCAGACTGGCGCACAACGCGAGAGCTAGAACGATCCAAAACTGGATCAGAAACACAGTTTAAATTCATTCATTCATTCATTTTCTATACCGCTTTATCCTGTATTTAGGGTCGCGGGGGACCTGGAGCCTATCCCAGGAGACTTCGGGCACTAGGCGGGGTACACCCTGGACAGGGTGCCAATCCATCGCAGGGCACACACACACACACTCACTCACACACCCAATCACACACTACGGGCAATTTGGGAACGCCAATTACAGTTTAAATCTCCCCCAAAAATTATCAAATGGGTGTTTAAGCAGGGAAGGCTACTAAGTAATTTATTCTCAAAATCCGGATCATCAAAGTTTGCAGCATAGACATTTACCAACAATACCTTGGTCTGAATTAGTGTGCCTGCAACAACAAGATACCTGCCATTTCTGTCAGCAATTATATGGGTAAAACTGTATGGTGAAAAGTTTATCTTTTTGTTAATTAATATGGCCACATCCCGTGATTTAGAATTAAAATTTAAATGAAAAATTTGACCTACCCAAGGACGAAGAAGCCTATGATGATCCTTAAGTTGATGTGTTTCTTGTAAAAACACTATATCAGTATGTAAACGTTTCAGGTGATTAAATACCCTAGATCTTTTAATTGGGTTACCCATACCTCTGATGTTCCAGCTAAGAAAACGGACAGGTGTACCACTCCCAGCTAAACTTGAGAAAACATACAGTAGGAATTAGCCATTTAGTCAAAAAATGTGGAAATGATAAGGATTCACAAAGAGCCTGAAGGATGACACCCCCTACCCCTATCCCCCACATGCACACACACACACACACACACTCACAAACACACATAAAACACAAATCTAAAGTCTCCATCCTAACAAACCCTAGGAGACAGCAAAGTAAACTAACTAAAACAAAAGTCACCCTCACAGTAACTGTGGCCACGACTAGGAGAGTGAGCCCCATGTAGAAGGAAAAAAACAAAACAAAAGAAAACAAAAAGGCTCCCATAGATTTAAATTGAACAAAAATAATGCGCAAATGGAAGTATCCTCATCTCCAGCTTATAATAATGTATAAGTAAATGATAACCATCTTGAAAGAAAAAGAAGAGAAAAAAAGAGAAGAGAAAAAAACAACAGCAGCAGCAACAACAAAAAAAGAAAACCCTAAAGGATACTACTAGGATCACCCCTCATACATTGACCAGGCATGCATAATAATACATCTTGGCATAAGTTAAATATTTCGTTCCCAGGACGACATACCAGCTGGAATGCAATATATCAATCAAAAACACTAACTTTGTAAAATAAGAAACTTGTATAGACAGGTAGCATCAGAAAATGTACATATCAGAAAATGTAAACATAACACATTTCGCTTTTAAAAAAGGAGAAAGAAAAGAAAACCCCTATTCAACAACAAAACAGAATTTAAATTAAATATATAACAAACTATAAAAACACTACCAGTATAGTTCACGCAGTTTGGATAGTTTTGATGTAGTCTTTTGCTTCATCTGCAGACAGAAAATCTTTCCCTACACCATTGTAGGTTATCCTCAGGCGCGCTGGGTGAAACAGGCCGTAGCGCGCGCCCTCAATGCCACGGAGTTGTCGTTGGACCTCATTAAAAGAAGCACGCGCTTTTGCAATTTTTGCTGTGTGGTCGGGAAAAACAGAAATACTAAATTCCTTGAATTTAATCTGCCTTAACTCTCTGGCACGGCGTAAAACGTCAAGGCATTCACTCTGGTAATGGAATCTGGCCACAACAGCTCGAGGTCGTTCACCAGGTTTTGGTACAGGCTGTAGAGTGCGGTGAGATCTGTCTAAAGTCGGCTCCTTCTCCAGGCTGAGCGCCTCTTTAAGCAACGCAGCCATGCTGGAGGTAGTGCAGCTGTTAGGACCCTCAGGAACACAGATTATACGAATATTATTACGACGTGATCTGGTGTCCAAATCTTCACATTTATTATCCAGTTTAGTTAAATCTGCTGTAAGATGTTGTATCTTACAGTACTTTGCATTGCAGTAATATCATCAGTACACCCGGAGAGCGAGCGCTCCATCTCACCTACGGTACCCTTTAGCGGAGACAGTCCAGCATCAATGGCGGCCTTGTCATTAGCCAGTTGTGTCTTTACAGCCTGTAATTCCGATTTGATTGTGGACAAGTCATCCCCCAATGCAGCACGCAGTTCCGCCTTAAAAATATCCGTGATTTCGTTCCTCAATGAGGACAATATTTCGAGCTTCAGCGCACCCGTGTCAATCACAGAGACTGCCTGGTGAACCGTGGGGTCGTGGCGGCGAATCACGCGAAGGTGAGGCCGTGACCTGTGGATTAGGCCTCATTTGTGACTGCGTTGTGCTATGGGTTTTAGTGTTTTTACCGGACATTGTAACCGCCTTTAGAGACAAATATATAAATAAAACTGTTAACAGGGAAGAACGACAGTAAAATTAAAACTGAAAAGTGCAATTTAATAACAATTTTAACAATAATCCTCCGGAGTCTCCCAAAACACGTCCTACTCCATCACGAGCTCAACAGCGCCCTAGAATGAGTATTACATCAATGTATTTACTTTAAGAGATGATGTGCTTGGTGGGTTTCTTCTGGGAACTTCACTTTCCTCCCACTGTAATGTCCTGTGATGGATTGGCATCCTGTCCCAGTTTCCTGGGATAGGCTCCAGGCCACTGCGACCATGCACACAAGAGAAAATGGTATAGATGATGAGATGAAATGAGATGTTGATAAATACTAGGAAAATATTGTTGTGAAATTTTCCCGGGATATGCAGTTAGTTAACAAAACCTTCAACAATTGAAGTGGTGCAAACAGCTAGAATTATCACTGTGTCAATGGGAATACATTGTGGTGTGTAAAGATCTGGGCTCAAAATGAGTTGTGTTTTAAATCCAACCACTGACAATACTGTACATTGTGACCCTATGTATTATTAGATGGCTATAAACTGTTGAAAAAAATATTAAAATCCGTAAAATATACAGTATAATGACTGCAATCCTGTACAACCAATAACGTTGCTACCGTATTTTTTATGGTACATTTCTGTCAAAATCTTGACAGATTACGTTTTCTTACCGTAAAATTTACGGATATTTTTCTGATTTTTAAACTCTATTTACAAAGATTTTGTAAAATATAAACTGATGCTTCAGTATATTAGTAACAAATTCCTTCTCTGAGAGTTTATATGTTACAGTACATCCATAACTTTTAAAAATTTTATTGCAATAAACCATATTTTCATATGTTTTTAATTATAAAGTTTAAGGTCTTACGTTGTAAAACTAATTACAGTTTTTCACTATAAATTCTATGGTTATCCCAAGTTTTATTCTGTAGCATTTATACGCTACATTAAATGTTCAGCCAGGTGCTCCAGTTCGAATGTGGGTCCACCTCCAAAGAAATCTTGGAAGAAAAGAAAATGAAGACTGTGTCAGACAGAGATCTTTAGCAACAGCACCACTAAACCAATTATTGACCTGCTGCTAGTTGCCACACCTCTAGAAATCCCACATGCAGTCCCAGTTTAAAGTTTGGACACACCTTCTAATTCAATGTTTTTTGTTTTGTGATTTATTTTCTAAATTCTAGAATAATACTGGAGTGGGGCAAAAAAAAATATTAGTCAGCCACCAATGTGTGCAAGTTCTCCAACTTAAAAAGATGAGAGAGACCTGTAATTTTCATCATAGGTATACCTCAACTATGAGAGACAAAATAAGAAAAAAAAATCCAGAAAGTCACATTGTAGTATTTTTAAAGATGATGGATTTTATGGTTGGTGGATTTGGTCAATAACAAAATTTTATCTCAATAATTTGTTATAAACCCTTCAATGACGTAAGTCTTCACAAGGTTTGCACACCCTGTTGCTGGTATTTTGGCCCATTCATCCATTCAGATCTCCCCTAGAGCAGTGATGTTTTGGGGCTGTCGCTGGGCAACATGGACTTTCAATTCCCTCCAAAGATTTTGTATGGGGTTGAGATCTGGAGACTGGCAAGGCCACTCCAGGACCTTGAAATGTCAGCCACGTTTCATCTTCAATGCCCTTGCTGATGGAAGGAGGTTTTCACTCAAAATCTCAGAATACATGGCCCCATTCATTCTTCCCTTTACATGGAACAGTCGTCCTAGTCCCTTTGCAGAAAAACAGCCCCAAAGCCTCATGTTTCCACCCCTATGCTTCACAGTAGATATGGTGTTCTTTGGATGCAACTCAGCATTCGTTGTCATCCGAAGTTCTATTTTGGTTTCATCTGACCATATGACATTCTCCCAATCCTCTTCTGGATCATCTAAATGCTCTCTAACAAACTTCAGATGAGCCTGGACATGTACTGTCTTAAGCAGGGGGACACGTCTGGCACTGCAGGACTTGAGTCCCTGGTAGTCCCTGGTGTTTTACTGATGGTAGCCTTTGTTACTTTGGTCCCAGCTCTCTGCAGGTCATTGACTAGGTCCCCCCGTGTGGTTCTGGGATTTTTGGTCACAGTTATTGTGGTCATTTTGACCCCACGGGGTGAGATCTTGAGTGGAGCCCCAGATTGAGGGAGATTATCAGTGGTCTTGTATGTCTTACATTTTCTAATAATTGCTCCCACAGTTGATTTCTTCACACCAAGCTGCATATCTATTGCAAATTCAGTCTTCCCAGCCTGGTGTAGGTCTACAATTTTGTTTCTGGTGTCAGAACTCTTTGGTCTTGGCCATAGTGGAGTTTGGAGTGTTACTGTTTGAGGTTGTGGACACATGTCTTTTATACTGATAACAAGTTCAAACAGATGCTATTAATACAGGTAACGAGTGGAGGACAGAGGAGCCTCTTAAAGAAGAAGTTACTGGTCTGTGAGAACCAGACATCTTGCTTGTTTGTAGGTGACCAAATACTTATTTTCCAACATAATTTGCAAATAAATTCTTTAAAATAATTTTTTTTCTTATTTTGTCTCTCATAGTTGAGGTATACCTATAATGAAAATTACAGACTTCTCTCATCTTTAGCAATGAGAACTTGCAGAATTTGTGGCTGACTAAATACTCTTTTGCCCACCGCATGGTATTCTGTGACTAATACCCCTATCTCACCTATGCGGTGGTCATAAATACGGTTCATCATGATTCACTGCGAGTTTTTGGCGCTGTGAGTACATTTCCATCTTTCCGCGCAAAAATTAAACATGCCGGTTCTCGCGTAAGCTCGCGGTCCTTACAGAACTTCGCGGAACGCCAGCGGAACGCCGGCGGGCAATCGTGGCGACTCACGGTGCCTAACTCCGCATCTCACCATGAGCCAAACCGCATACTGTAGGTGAGATAGGGGTATAAGTAACAAGAGTAACATTCAGTTGTTACTTAAGACACGATGATCGGCTGTTCTGGAACAGTTCTTGCAACAACAGTATTGTCGAGTGCATTTGCAAAACCCATCAAGCACCATGATGAAACTGGCTCTCATAAAAACCTTCCCAGCAAAGCAAGACCCAAACTTACCTCTTCGGCAGAGGAGAAGTTAATTTAGAGTCACCAGCCTCAGAAATCACCAATTAACAAACAGCACCTCAGATTAGAGCCGTTATGGAGGCTTTACAGATGTATCTATAAGTAGCAGATATACTGTACATCTCAATATCAACTGGTCAACTTTTGACTGGTAGTGTACCCCTTCTTCTTATTACACAGACTTCTAAGATGAAAGATTACATGTAAAGGGGCCATTGTTTTTAATACTCTACATACGATGCATCTGTTAACTGCAGAATTATAGATATTTCCTTATAAAGAAAAATAATGGATTTCATCAGCCATGTATTAATAACTTTGGGCACAACTAGTTAAAAACTCAGAGCTCGGAATGTTTAGGAGGGGAAATTGTAGGAATGCATGCTTCTCTACACGCACTGAGCACTGTGAATAGTTGAGGATGTTATGGTTAGATGAATTCTTCAACTGTGCTCCAGTCATTCAGGTGTAATATACAATATACTGTACAAGTGGTACTGTATACACATTTATGACACCTTGGTATGTCTGGGAAAGTGGTATGGGGTTGGACGGTTGAGGAGAAATGTTTTACAATTGCTGGTCTATGTTAGTAAACTGTGGTGTACTGAGTGTTTGGGTGTCTTTGTTTTGTGGTGAGCACTGACGTTTTTCAGCAGCTTGTGCTACGCTGTGAGATCAAACCAGACAGTTTGGCCACAATCATAAAAAACCCCTGCCTGCCCATGATCCTCTCATGAGTTTATTGGTATGTAATTGATAAAGTTAATGTTATGTGGTGTCAATGTTATGGCTGATATTGTGTAGTTTTTGTGCAGTGCAAAGGTACAAAATAAGTTGTATAATAATACTGTAAGTTATTATTATTCCAGACTTGTCTTGCAAAAAAAAAATAATTAAAGGATCTTCATGTGAGATGTCTGTAACTCTATCTAGTTCACCTGGTTTTTGACCTCTGCTGTCAGGCCTTGAGTACTGAACAGGCAAAATTCAAATGCATTGCGCTCTCCTTTAACTCAGGTGATCATTACTCTGTAGATTATCTGATCAGAGTAAGATTTTGTACAGACAAACTTATTCAAAAGGCAGCAATTAACATAAACCACAGTGCGATGTTAGTGTATGTTCATGTGAGTGTATATAGTAGGTAAACCACATTTTCCACTTTAGCACATTTTGTACTGTGTGAATATGGAAATATGTGGTATAGTTGTAGGCAGATCAGAATAAGTTGTGCTTCCGTATTGTGTTTGTGTTTGGGGCATGTCATATTTTGGGGCATGCTCAGTACACACTGCCTATAGTATAAGTATAAACTCAAAGCACGCTACAAGCACATACATTTTTTATAAATGAGATCCAAACACTACATTTTATTTTTATTTTTTTTATATCATTTCTTCTAAGAAATTGGAAATGTCTGGTTTCTGGATTTTATTGATGACCTTCAGCGCCATGTGTAAGTAACAAATTATTTTCTTTTCATCTTTTGATGTGTTAATTAAACCCAGTGCAGTTGTATGTAAATAGAATTCAATACAGTATAATTTCTAAAGAAAATACAAAATAAAAATATAATATTCTATAAAATTATAAAAATATATTACAATATATATTGTACTATATATATAGTATAACACATAAGTAAAATTTTTAAACCTAATAAATGTATTTGCTTTTTTAGATACAGACCAACGTTTTAGATGCTGGGTCAGTGCACAATCCCTCTCAGAGTCACCAGTTTATCAGCCTGATAAAGAGATCAGCGTGAACGTTGGTGACTCGGCTACTCTGCAGTGTTGTATTTCTAAAACAGACTTCGGTACAATAACCTGGTTGAAGCTATCAAACAGAACAAAACCTCAGGTCATAGTATATTTCTATACGCATGCTGGAGAAACTTTTTACAATGAATCCCAAAAGTCACGTTTTAAAATAGAAAGATTTTCAAGCTGCATCAATATGACCATTTTAAACATTATTAAATCGGATGAAGGCATGTACTACTGCATGATCAACTTTCCGTACACTGTGTTTGGCGATGGAACTAATTTAAAAATTAAAGGTAGGATTTACTCTATATTCATATTAGAATAATATACTGCTGTAATGTTCAATTTGTAAGACAAATATCAAAATAATGAATTAAAAGTCTATGTATGTTCTCTTTAAACAACACTGACTCACAGACTAAAAAGTCCCTCATGCTGCATCTTTTTAGGTCAAAGTGTAACTAGTGTGTTAGAAAAATCTCAGCCAGCTCTGCATGGTAATGAAGTGCTATATAACGCTACACTGCATGAAAACAACACTAACATGAACACAAAAGAGAAAGCAGGTATGTAGTTAGATATTTAATGAATTATTAAATAATTATTCAAAATTCAAATTCACAATTCCGCTGGAAAATCATTTGTACTAATAAAAATTAAGTGCAGTGAAATAAAAGAATAAAAAAAATAACTAGATCTCTACATTTGACAGTGCCCGGTTTGGGAATAGCTTTGGGCTTTTGCATACTTCTGAACATTTGTCTCATTTATTTCATACTGAGCACAAGGAAAACAAAAATTTTTATGTGTAAGTAGTTTTCTCATTAGATTACATAAAAATTATTCAATATGTTCAAAATGTATTTCTGTTAAAAAGACTAATGAGTGTGTTCCTGCATTAATAGTGAATGGTTCTACTGAAAACCCCGAAAGTCCCGAAACAAGACAGGTATGTGTGCATGAAATTATCGCATGGATGTTATACTGTTCTATTCTATAAAGGTAATTGTATTTTACTGTAGATATCACTAGATCTCCTTTAGTTGTCCTTGAGTCTGACTAATGTTGCTAAATATATAATGGTCTAGACTGTAAGCTAAATGTTTTTGCATTATTATTATTATTATTATTATTATTATTATTATTATTATTATTATTATTATTTTATTATTATTGTTTCTTATCTTTTTTCAGGACTCTGAACCTGAAACACTGAATTATGCAGCTTTGCAATTCTCCAAGATGAAAGCTCAAGCCGAAAAAAGGAAAACTGGATCATTGAATGCGTGTGTGTACTCTGATGTGAAATAAATCTGTATGATGTAACAGAAATGATTCATAACACATGGCACTGTGACACTGCAAAAACAAAAATATTTTAAATATAATATCTGTTTTTTAAAGTATGAATATTTATGTTATCTGTTTTTTTTTTACACCTATCAAATTAAATTAAGGTTTCTGTTTGTTGTTCTGGTGTGATAAATATTAAACTTGATCAGTGAAATGGGTTGTTCTCATATAAAGGCAGCAACGTCTCAAGAGGATAAATACAAGTCAAGGATTATGACTAGATTTGATAGTTAAACTGAATTATAAGACAATAAATATGAAATCTTCCAGAAATAGAAACAATAAACATTAATGAGTCACACTGCATTTAACTTTCAGCCATTATTCATGAAGCATGTAGTTTTTGTTTTATATTATTAATTTTATTAATATTAATAAAAATTATTATAACAATCTGAAATATGTAGAATTTAATTACGGTTCACTATATGAAAAGAAAAGAAAATGTAGAGTCAATAGACAAAGACTTTGCTAAAAATGGGTTTTGTAGAGAGCACAAACAGCATGGGTGTTATGAAGTCTACATATATCAATCCTCAGCTATTAAAGGACTGGCTTATCTTCTGTGAAATATTTGAACTGTGAAAATAAATATTTAATACTAGCATAAGTACACTTTGTTGACAAGTACACAGTTTTTGGAAATAGTTAAACGATTATAGCTAAAAGTAATCCGATCAACTTTAATGTAATCAGTGATATTATTATTTCTGGTTGAAGCCCACTTACTTGTCTGACTGTCTTTCTATACAGCAGAACTGTTTGTCTGCCTTATTAATACAAATAAATATATATTTTTTATCAAGGTTAAGTATCTGACTCCTTGTTTACGCTAATTTTACTTCTTTCGTTGTCAGCCAAATATGTTAGGTAATCGGAGACTACGACATTAAGTTTTGTCTTGAAATCACTTTAGTGCTTTATATTATGCTTATACTGTACCACTTCAGTAAAAAAATAACATATATACAGTGGCTTGCAAAAGTATTCGGGCCCCTTGATCTTTTCCACATTTTGTCACATTACAGCCACAAACATGAATCAATTTTATTGGAATTCCACGTGAAAGACCAATACAAAGTGGTGTACACGTGAGAAGTGGAACGAAAATCATACATGATTCCAAACATTTTTTACAAATAAATAACTGCAAAGTGGGGTGTGCGTAATTATTTAGCCCCCTTTGGTCTGAGTGCAGTCAGTTGCCCATAGACATTGCCTGATGAGTGCTAATGACTAAATAGAGTGCACCTGTGTGTAATCTAATGTCAGTACAAATACAGCTGCTCTGTGACGGCCTCAGAGGTTGTCTAGGAGAATATTGGGAGCAACAACACCATGAAGTCCAAAGAACCTACCAGACAGGTCAGGGATAAAGTTATTGAGAAATTTAAAGCAGGCTTAAGCTACAAAAAGATTTCCAAAGCCTTGAACATCCCACGGAGCCACTGTTCAAGCGATCATTCAGAAATGGAAGGAGTATGGCACAACTGTAAACCTACCAAGACAAGGCCGTCCACATAAACTCACAGGCCAACAAGGAGAGCGCTGATCAGAAATGCAGCCAAGAGGCCCATGGTGACTCTGGACGAGCTGCAGAAATCTACAGCTCAGGTGGGGGAATCTGTCCATAGGACAACTATTGTTGGATTGTATTGTTGAAGATGGATGGAGCCAAATACAGGACAATCTTGGAAGAAAACCTCTTGGAGTCTGCAAAAGACTTGAGACTGGGGTGGAGGTTCACCTTCCCACAGGTCAACGACCCTAAACATAGCACACCACCAAACACGGGGAGAACATGCAAACTCCATGCCCACAGAGACGGGAATCGAGCCTGGCCGGGAATCGAACCCGGACCCTGGAGGTGCAAGGCGACCACAGTGCCGCCTTATTTCAGCTTGTCATTCAAAAAACAAACAAACAAACAAACAAAAAACATCCGGATAAATTGCACCATCCGGGGTCCATTCTTTGTACGTCGCTAACTCAGTTAGCTTGATTTGATTGTTGTGGATTTGTCCTGATCATTTGCTGTCAACATGTCCGTAATCTTGAACCTGCTCGGTAGTAGGTTTATTTCATGTAAACAGGATTTAGGCTGCGCTCCTGCCGGGTTATGATTGGTTGAAATGGCGACATCACATATGATTGGTTAAAAAGCTCGACTGACGCGGACTGACTCACGTGGGAAAAGAAAAGTATCTTGCATATATATATATATATATATATATATATATATATATACACATAATCGCTATCAAATATTATATTAGTAAATTCTATACTGTAAAATATATACTGTAAATTCCTAGGTTTATTATTATAAAATATGATATTACTATTATAATAAACCCTAGGCACGAGACAACCGTCAAGACCATTAATACAAATTCTTGTATAATGTTTATTTTTTAACACATTTATTTTTCAGGGGTTTGTCATGAATATGCAAATAAATATTAATATATAATAAAAATTAATAATTTTTTTTTAATGAAAAACTTTAACTATTCTATATATATATAACTATAACTATAATGAAACTATTTTTATTATAAAATAAACAATATAAAAGTATGTGTTGTATTTGGAAAAATATATATTTCTATTTTTTTATATACAATATATTTATTTTCATGTTGCTTATTTTATCTCATGTAATTTGTAAACCATTAACCTATGAATTTATGTTCTAAAATAATATTTGATAGTGATTATGTAGGGGGGCAATCCATGGCAGTGGGGCATTTCAGCGTATAACACGTGTTAGAGAAAAAATTTTGCCGCTCTTTTGCCATTTTGTCAACCAATCGAAGGGGTTGTGATCAGTGTTTCTACTGTCGATGCATATCGCCTTTTAAACCAACGCACAAACGCGCAATAATCCTAGACAACTCAATCCGGCCATACTAATCATCAACAACAGGTGGCTCGAAGAACCAACTTAGCCAGATCTTAATTAGCACAATGATCTGATCTTAGATGTGTCAATTCATCTCGGATGTTTCAAGCGATGTACGAAGAACAGACCTCCGGATGGAGTGAATTCGATTGTGGTTGGATGGGAAGTATGAACATACCATTCCAACACCCTATTGGTTGATACGCAATCTATTGCACCTGCTCATGACGTCACGTCACACCCTCCA
Organism: Channallabes apus; assembly: GCA_030522415.1. Taxonomy (NCBI): domain Eukaryota; kingdom Metazoa; phylum Chordata; class Actinopteri; order Siluriformes; family Clariidae; genus Channallabes; species Channallabes apus. The sequence continues at coordinate 5,670,201 of CM060113.1, read as the reverse complement.
GCAAGGACGTTTAAATAAAATAGCATTTTCGGTTGATAATACCCCTATCTCACCTATGCGGTTTGACTCACCGTGAGATGTGGTGTTATATCCCTATATCACCTACGCAGTTTCGCGCAGTGGCCGTAAGTATCATCATGATTCATCGCAAGTTTTTGCGCTGTGATTACGTTTCCATCTTTCCGCGTGAAAGATTAAACTTAAATTTTTTTTGGCGGCCCTCGCGGAAGCTTGCAGACCTTGCAGAACGTCAAACCGTATAGGTGAGATTGGGGTATAATGTTGTGATAAATAGATGAAGATGTCCGTGATAGAGACTCAAGATTCGAGCGAAATGTCACAACCAAGCACCAGCGAGGAAGGTAACAGCAGGTAACAGCACCAGGAAGGTGAAATATGGAAGCAGTGCCTATGTTGTAGGTTCCGTCATAGGCCTTCTCATCATTACCTCTCATCAGGCCTATCACCATGGTGTCATCTGTGAACTTGACAGTGCTGTTGGAGGCATAAACAAGTATGCAGGGTAAGAATGGAGTATAAGTAAGGGGACAATGCACATCCTTGAGGAACTGATATTAGCAGAGGTGAGGTTTTCCAGCCAGACAGGTCTTTGTAAGAAATTCCAGCATCCAGTTAAAGAGATATGTGCTGATGCCAAGCAGTGTCAGCTTCAACTTTACCGTAGATGGGCTCATTGTGCTAAATGCTGAACTAAATTCAATGAACAGCAACTTGGTATACGTGTTTGGGTTTTCCAAGTAGATCAGGGCATTAGAGATGCCTCCTCTGTTGGCATACTGGCACAATAACCAAACTGGTATGGATCCAGGGTGACAGGCAAGGAGGCTTCATGGTGGGTAAGGAACAGCCTTTTGAAGCACATGGGTGAGTGGGATGGGACAAAAGGTGAAAGGACTGTCCAATTCAAGGAAACAGCTGGATAAAGCTGCCTGAATCAAGGACAATTAAAGATGTTCATGAAGATTACTAATTTGAGACCTTGTAGAGTCCGAGGGGCAGAACAGAACAAATACTTTGAAAGACAGCATGACCTGAAAATGAGTGCGAAAATGCGAAAAAACAACAACATACATGGCACACAATAATCTGGGAGAGAATGGTTGCTTGGGAGCATGTTAAACTGTCAGTGGTGATAAACTTGGAATTGAAACTAAGGGAGCTTGTAGCAAGAATGAGGTGGCAAAAGGAAGGATTGAAGTTAAATGTGGAACGAGAGTGGAAAGGTGATCATGACTTTGTTTGAGATTGAGGTGTGACCTGGTGTGTGTGCAGCCATGAGACATTGGTGGTAGGATGGTCTCAAAGGTGGCATGTCCTGAGGGGATATGGTTTAGCGTTCTTGAAACCCTTCTCTAGTCTCGAGAAGAAGAGTTACCAAGATGCCTGATGTGACTTTTAGCAGTCTTCAGAGATACTTAAGGGTTCTATCATCTGTATAGATGAGGAAAGGATGTTCAACTCCCTCCAGCCAGTGTCTCCAGTTCTCGAATAGAAGCTTGACAGTTAGTAATTCACAATCCCCAATGCCGTAGTTGCACTCGGGGGATGTGTTGCACTCAGGGGATGTTGATTTGGTGCATCACGACTCTTGATCATTAGGAGGAAATTGGTCATGGCATGGTTACCAGAATATTGTAGTACGACTGGGAGAGAACAATGGGTGATTAAGACAACTTAAATTTTGAGACAAAATGAGACACTATGGATAAAAAAATAAAAATTTTGTCTGCTTTGAAATCCACAAGGACATTCTTGACTTGGGACTGGTTATGGTGGTTCAGGGTTACGGAAAACAGGGATCGTCTATCTGGAAATGATCTGAGCGTGAAACCCTAGGATCACCGGGAACCTGTGCTTTTATTAGGGAGGGTTATACAAAATGGCCATGGTAGAAAGGTGATCGTGACATTTTTTTTTTACCACCAATTGCTCAGCACAGGCTCTAAACCCAAATGCCCTCAGGGCCAGATGCTTTCTGCACATTCACCCTGCCCAGGGTAGCACACAGAGGCTTCAGTGGTGGAGAGTGACGGCTCACCTGGTAGTTAAGCTGGTTGAAGGTTCCATGCTGGGTGCTTTAAAGTCTGTGAAGGCCTTTCTACATGTGTTATGGCCAACAGAGTCGAAATGCTCCTCAAGTTAGTACACAGTGAAACGAAACATTGTTCCTCCAGGACCAAGGTGCTACATGCAACATAAATTTACAACAAAAATTAACAGAAAAACTAAACTAGCTAACTAAGAGGCCTAGTTAGCTGGCTAGCAGAGACAAGACAGATAGACTAACATAAATTACAACATCAATTTACAACATAAATTAACAAAACCTAACTAGCTAACCCAGAGAGGAAAACTATACTGTATACGTTTTTTTTTTTTTTTAAACCAGAAGCAAAAGGTTCAGGGCAAGCTACTTCCTCACAACCTTTACCCTTCTGAATTTTACACTACTGTACACTGCTAGGCACAAATACATTACTACCTGTAATGCTATCTCTCTACCTACACCATTTATTTATTCTCTACCCAACAAAATGGATGAACTTTTCCTGCTCTCCACGAGAAAATAAGGACTTTTCAAACTCTGCCGCGCTGTGGTTCACGGAAACCTGGCTGAATGAAGCCATCCGGACAACGCGCTACACCTGCCGGGCTTCCAGCTGTTCAGAACGGATTGCGACACAGAATCAACGGGGAAATCGCGAGGCGGCGGGACATGCTTTTACATCAACGAAAGTTGGTGTACAAATGTGACACCATTGAAGAAGATGTGCTGTCCTGATCTAGAGGCATATTTCAGCAACAGCAAGCCTTTCTATTTGCCGCGGGAGTTTACCTCGTTCATTCTTGTGAGTGTGTACATCCCTCCACAAGCGTGTATGAACGCAGCATTGCAACAGCTGGCTGCTCAGATCACAGACACGGAGCAACAACACCCGGACTCTCTTATAATTAATAATTATACTTGGGGATTTTAACAAAGCAAACCTAAAAACGTGAACTGCCTAAATACAACCAGCACATTACATGCTCCACCAGAGACAAAAATACTTTCACTGCTACACCACAATAAAGGATGCATATCGCTCCGTCCCCAGAGCAGCTTTAGGACTTTCTGACCACCGCCTGGTTCATCTTCTCCCAACCTATAGGCAAAAACTTAAATCTGCTAAGCCTGTAGTAAGGACAGTAAAGAGATGGACCAGTGAAGCAGAACAGGAATTAGAGGCCTGTTTTGACTGAACTGATTGGAGTGTTTTTGAAGCTGCTGCCGCCAATCTGGACGAGCTCACAGATTCTGTAACATCCTACATCAGTTTCTGTAAGGACATGTGCATCCCTACCAGGACATTTTAACATATAACAATGACAAACAATGGTTTACAGCAAAACTCAGACAGCTTCGTCAGGCCAAAGAGAATGCCTACAGGAGTGGGGACAGAATCTTGTACAACCAGGCCAGGAACACTCTAACAAGGGTGATCAGAGCAGCTAAGAGGAGCTACTCTGAAAAACTGGAAAATCAGTTTTCTGCAAACGACCCTGCTTTGGTGTGGAAAGGCCTGAAAACCATCACTAACTACAAGACACCATCCCCCAACTCTGTAGGGAATCAACAACTGGTTGATGACCTGAATAAGTTCTATTGTAGATTTGAAACTCCCATTCTCACACCACACTCCTGTCCTAACCCTCTTTCTACACCACCATTATCACCTCTGACAACCACCCTCTCTTCCCCCCCTGCACTCCAGGTCTGTGAAACGGATGTTCGCCAGATCTTTCTGAAACAAAAGAGAAGGAAAGCTCCAGGCCCAGACGGCGTGACACCAGCCTGTCTGACATCCTGTGCTGACCAGCTGGCGCCCATTTTCACACAGATCTTCAACAGATCACTGGAACAATGTGAAGTGCCTTTGTGCTTTAAACGTTCCACAATCATCCCCATTCCAAAAAAAAAAACTAAAATCACAGGACTTAATGACTACAGGCCAGTCGCCCTAACATCTGTGGTCATGAAGTCATTTGAAAGACTGGTGTTGGCCTATCTGAGTGACATCACAGGACCCTTACTGGACCTACTGCAGTTTGCTTATAGAACAAACAGGTCTGTTGATGATGCAGTCAATATTGGACTGCACTTCATCCTTCAACATCTGGACAAACCAGGGGCTTATGCAAGGGTCTTGTTTATAGACTTTTCATCAGCTTTTAATACGATCATCCCAGCACTGCTTCAGACCAAATTCAACCAGCTCTCTGTTCCTAGCTCTATCTGTCACTGGATCACCAGCTTTCTGACAGACAGGCAGCAGCTAGTGAAACTGGGAAAATTCATGCCCAACAGTCACACCACCAATACTGGAGCCCCTCAGGGATGCGTTCTCTCCCCACTGCTCTTCTCCATCTACACCAACGACTGCACCTCCACAGACCCCACTGTCAAGCTCCTGAAATTTACAGATGACACTACAATCATCGGCCTCATCCAGGACGGTGACGAGTCTACATACGGAAGGGAGGTCGAGCAGTTGGCTGTCTGGTGCGGTCACAACAACCTGGAGCTGAACACGCTCAAAACAATGGAGATGATCGTGGACTTCAGGAGAAACCCACCTGCACTTCCCCCACTCACCATCATGAACAGCACTGTGACGGCAGTGGAGTCATTCCGGTTCCTGGGCATGACCATCTCTCAGGACCTGAAGTGGGACATTCACATTGACTCCATTGTTAAAAAGGCCCACCAGAGGTTGTATTTCCTTTGCCAGCTGAAGAAGTTCAGCAGGAGCTGCTCACACAGTTCTACTCAGCCGTCATTGAATCCGTCCTGTGCACTTCAATAACTGTCTGGTTTGGCTCAGCTACGAAAGCAGACATCAGAAGACTACAAAGGACGGTTCGGACTGCTGAAAGAATTATTGGCACTCCCCTGCCCACGCTGCAAGAACTGTATATATCCAGAGTGAAGAAAAGGGCACGGAATATCACTTTGGACCCCTCACACCCAAGCCACCTTCTTTTTGAACTTTTGCCGTCGGGTCGACGCTACAGAGCACCGAACACCAGGACAGTCAGGCACAAGAACAGTTTTCCCCCCCAGGCAATCTACCTCCTTAACAGTTAAACATCATTCTAACGGTCAATAAATATATGTGCAATATTGTGTACAATACCACTGTGCAATATACTGTATAATACCACAGATTTCAGATATTTATGTAACTTATTTAAAATTATCTCACACCGTACTCCATTTGATGTCAACCATTTAAAATTTTTATTTATTTATTTATTTATTAATTTTTTTGCGTCATGCTGTTTTTGTCTTGTCATTTGTATGTTTTGTTCTGGAAGCTCCATCACTAAAACAAATTCCTTGTACGTGCAAGCGTACTTGGCAATAAAACTCTTTCTGATTCTGATTATTTAAGTGTTGCTTTACTTTATCTAATTATATTTTTGCACATCACTGTAAAGGTAAACCTCATTTTCCATTTGTCATAACGTCTTTGTCAAGATATCTCTATGCAACAGCAAAACACAAATATGGAAATATGTGGGATGTATGTGGGCAGATAAGAATACCACATGCTCACCTATTGTGTCTTTTTATTGATCACAACCAATCACGTCATATTTTGTGAGCATGCTCAGTACAGACTGCCTGAAGTATAACTGTAAATTCAAACCATGCATTAATCACATTCTTATGAGACCCAATCACCATAAAATTTCTGAGAAATTAAAAATGACTGGGGTCTGGATTTTAATTTTGATATTCGGCATCATATGTAAGTAATATGTTCAAGTAATTTTTATCTTGTTTGTTGTACTTTTGAAAATTAATATCATGGAGACTATTACTCTCAACAACTTTGTGTGAGCTACATTTAGTAGTAACTTTAATATTAACGCTTCTTTATTCTTTATTTCTTCTTTGTGTATGATGCTATTATAATTACAATCATTAATGAATTTTTTTTAAGATACAGTCCAAACTGGTAGACACTGGGTTACTGCACAATCCTTCAAAGAGTCATCAGTTTATCAGCCTGATAAAGAGCTCATTGTGGATATCGGAGATTCGGCTACACTGTGGTGTTGTATTTCTGAAAAAGAAGCTGGAACTCAAATTGTCTGGTTTAAGCAACCCAACAGAAAAAAACCTCAGATTATAGTTACGATAAATATAACAGCTGGAGAGACATTTTACAGTGAACCATTTACATCACAGTTCCAAATAGGAAGATATTTAAACTGTTTTAATATGACCATTTCAAACCTCTTTCATGCTGATGAAGCCATGTACTACTGCGCCCTGACAAAACCCAACATTGTACTTGCAGATGTGACGTATTTAAAGCTTAAAGGTAGGATTTCTATTAAAACTGATTAAGCTGTTTTCCGTATTACTGTACCACACTACCATAATATTATAGTAAAATGTAACTATATTTTCTCAACAACCCAGAGTTCTACAATTTATTAAGTGAATTATGATACATTTTTATAGGTAAGCAAGTTACTACTGCACCAGAAACACATAAACCAGCTCAGAATAATAATTCAGTGGTGTGTGAACCAACACTGCAGGGAAACAGCACTTATATGATCACACATGAGAAAAAAGGTGAGAATTAATCCAACAATGATTTGGGAATTTAATTTTAGAAAATCTAGAAAATCATTTGTACTAATCCAATATCAGAAATGACTTTACTCTACATTTGACAGTGTTCGGTTTGGGAATGGCTTTGGCCTTCTGTTCAATTCTGATTTTTCTGCAATTTTTTGCAATTCTCACTTATTTAATACTAAGGAGAAGAGAATGTGATGGAAGTAAGTGCATTTGTGATTAATAAAAAATATTTTACATATATTAAAAATAAATAAATACTGTTGCCATTAGCTTTATCTAAAAGACTAATAGGTGTTTTTTTTTATATTTACAGTAAATGCTTCTGTAGAAAACTTTACAGAAGCAGAGCAGGTACAGGTATGTGTATTCTACATTATCATATATATCTATCTATCTATCTATCTATCTATCTATAAAATTTATGATAATATACAGATATATATAGATCATTAGTATTCTGTACTAATATAGTTAGTATTCTGTTTGTTTTTGTAGATGTTTTTGGCCTACTTACATATAGGAAATATGGTTAGATTAATGTTCTGCTTTTTATAATGTTGTAAATATATATATTTTTACAATTAGCTTGATGAGGTTTGGACAAGAATCTCAAGCTTTTATTTTCATAATGCTCTTCTTTTATGTAGTAGTGTGTATTGTGCAGTTACACATAAACTGTTGTTTTTATTATTATTTCAGGAAACTGAAATGGAAACACTGAACTATGCAGCTTTGAAATTCTCTAAGCAGAAAGCCACAGCTAAAAAAATAAAAACTGTCTCATCAGATGAGTGTGTGTACTCGGATGTGAAAAAACTGTAAGATGTGGCTTAAATAATACATATGGTACAGCAAAATCTGTGAAAACATTTCATCATGTGAACATATTGTGACAATTTGTTCATTTATTTATTATGTTTTTTTTACTATAAGATAGCACATATTAAACAAATAGTAATTGTATTTTTTTTTACTGAAAGATGCACAAATTATGTGGCATTAGAAATGTTTTTTATTATACACGTATAATATAAAGTAATTTCTATTTCTAATTCCACCATTATTTCTATCAAGTTTCACATGACTAACTTATGACTTAGTAATAATAAACTTGTGACAGTAAACAATATATTTTTAATATAAATTCACATTGTGTCATCATTTGTATTGCAATAAACATAAAGTGCAATTTAATCCAAAAATGTGACAAAAATAAGTCATGATCATAGTGATGAAAATTTCAGAATTAAGATTGAAGGAACTTTTGTTACTGGGCACTAAACATAAGCAAGCACTGGCAAGGCTTGTTTTATTCACTCACTTCAGTGTCCACACCTACAGCTGTATTGGCAGGATATGATTCTGCATTATTTTGCAGAGTTCCACAGCTTCATTGGAGAGTTTAATTTTGGTTTCTTACTATAAGCAGGTAAAAAGAACAGTGTGATCTTTCACTTTTTTTTTTTTTGCACAAGTTTACGTTTCCATATAAAGTTATGGTACAAGTGGAGACTACCAAATAAAGTTTATTAATTGAAAATATATTTTTGTGTGTTTGTGAATCTATTCCATGCACAGGATTAAAAAGAAAAAAAGATTGATACTTGTTATAATGGCAATTGTTTTTGGTAATCTTCACCTCAGTAGAGCGAACTATATCCTCATATTCAAACAATTGATGTTATAATGAAGATGAGAGAAAGAGACCACACAGTCTTATCCTGTTAATATTCTAGTAGAAAAATACTTTGCTGCTGTTATGCTTTACAGTATTTATAGTGTAACGTGTACACACACAGACAACAACTTTATAAACAACTGAGTATAGTGAAAGCAGATAAATAAATGTATAACTGTATAAATCTACGTACAGTACAAAACGAAAGGTTTCCAAGTAGTATATTTGATTTTGTGTTGAGAGGGCTAAGCATTGATGACTATTACATCTTGTTTAAAGAAGACGTCTGCTGTTTGTGGCTTAAATGCTGCAGTACCACTTACCAGATGCTAGTAGGCAGAAGAGACTCTCTTTAGGAATGTTAGATACTGAATACACAAGAAACAATATCTATTACTGTCATTTAATCGGCAAAGTTCATAATGGTGTTGGTGCTATGTTTCTACATCCATGCGTGTATTACAAAGCAAGAGAAAACAGAGGACCTTCTCATGTGGGGCTGTGATAATGATGAAACTAAGTGAACAAAAGTGAAATTTGGGAAGTACAGTATGGATGTTTAATTGTCATGATTAACATCTCTGGAGCTACAGTAATGATAATCACTTTTATTGTGCTATTTGTTGTGCTTTCACCAAATTTCCCTACCCAGCTAAAAAAGTCACACACTAATATTTTGTTGGACTGCCTTTTGCTTCGATTATGGCATTTATTTGCTGTGGCACCATTTCTAAAAGCCATTTATTTCCTTCCAGAATTGCATGAATTTTTCTCCAAGATCTTGATGATGGGAGATCTCGTCAGACCGTTTCGTAAAGTCTTCTCCAGCACATCCCAAATATTCTCAGTGGAGTAAAGGTCTGAACTTTGTGGCAGCCAATCGATGTGTAAAAATGATGTTTCATGCTCCTTTAACCACTCTTTCACAATTTGAGCTCAATCAATTCTGGTATCACCATCATCTTGGAATATTCCTGTGCCATCGGAAAAAATACATTGATAGAAAAACCTGGTCATTCAGTACTTTCAGGTGGTCAGCTGAGCTCATTTTTTGGGCACACAATGTTGCTGAACCTAGACCTGACCAACACAATCCACCCCAGATCATAACACTGCCCCCACAAGCTTGTATAGTATTGTAGGCACTTGGTCTGATGGGTGCCTCTATTCTTAGTCTGATGCACCCATCACACTAGAACAGGTCAAATCTGGACTCAACAGGCCACATCACTTTTTTTCCAATGCCCCACATGTCATTCTTTATGCCTAGCAAAAGCAAAGCCTTACTCTTTATTTGGCTTTCTTAAGGTTACGCAGCTGTTTAGTCCGAACCACTTGAGTTCTCTTTGCATTGTGTGTGTGTAAATTCTTTTACTTTAATCAAATTTAATTAAATGTAGTTTAACACCTACTCCTTAACATGAGAGAAATCATTTAACATAATATTGCAGGCGTGATGGACTCTGGGGTCGTAGGCAGTTTATAGCAGAGACACTGTTTCTCTCTTCTGATACCAACATCTGAATGTTAAACATGACTCAACCATTCAAAAGTGTTTTCCAGACATCACAAAAATAAAGAGATCGGATGAAACTGGTATCCACCTGCTAAACTATGCTGTTCCAGTTCTGTGGCACCAATGTGCACCCAAAGTAGCATTATACCTGAAATTAACCAGCTGGTAGGGGCAATCCGTCTAGATGCCACATCTACCTTTATGGAAAAGAAGATTCAGCAGTGCCTTAAGCATGGGTTGGAAAAAGTATGGAAGTCTGCAGCCATGCACTCATAACAAGCATACATAATTAGCCATAAATAAATTCCAGTATCCTTGCCTTTTTGCCAGTTAAACTGTCTGCAGTCACAGGTATTTGGGAGAAGATATGTGGAAGACTCCTGCCACTTTAGACACTGAATACTTAATGATACTATACGGTTTGATAAATGCCTCAATCGTGTCCCAGTCATTTATTGATTGATACATGTGGTTTACATTTATGACATAATGTACAAAATAGAATCATAAGCCTCATATATCAGAGGTTATGAACCCCATTCAAGTAAACTGCAGTCAGATCGATAAACCAGCAACACATTTTAACATTTAGTATACAGTAATTCTTATGAAATTAAAGATGACAGAGCTCAACAGTATCTAAGCAATATAAAATGCTTCAACTTTAAGACATGCATATAACCATGGAATAACAAAAATGTTTCCTTTACACATTACACATTTTTCTCTCTCGAATGTTGACAATAAACCTCATTGAGATATTACTTTAAGTACACGTGAGTAAACCACATTTTCCATTTTGTCACGATACTTCTGTGTGAAAATGGAAACATGTGGTGTACAGTAGATGTAGGTAGATTAGAATAATTCGTTTTTCCTTATTGTGTTTTTGTTTTCTACACGTCATATTTTGGGGCGTGCTCAGTACACACTGCTCATAGTATAAATATTAATTCAAACCAAGCTAAAATCACATTTATATCCCATTTATAAATGTGACCCAAATACTAGCAAATTCTCTAAGAAATAAAAAAATGTCTGGTTTCTGGATTTTATTGATGACCTTCAGCACCATGTGTAAGTACTTTATTTAATAAATTATCACATCTCTTCATGTGTCACTTAAGTCCAATGCAGTTGTATGTGACTCAAACTCCAGTATTATTCCATTTAGATGATTTTAATGAATCATTTTGTATAATAATTTATGAAAAGCATTTTTATAAAACCTAATGAATGTATTGACTTTTTTAGGTGCAGTCCAACTTTTAAGACCCTGGGTTACTGCACAATCCCTTACAAACTCAAAAATTTATCAACCCAAAAAGGAGATCAGTGTGAACATCGGAGAATCGGCTTCTCTGCCGTGCTGTATTCTTGAAAGAGATTTTGGTCTAATAGCTTGGTTTAAGCAAACAGATAGGAAAAGCCCTCAGGCTATAGTCAATTTCTTTAAGCATGCTGGAGAAACTTTTTACAATGGCTTCCAAAAGTCTCATTACCAAATAGAAAGATCGTCAAACTGCTTCAATATGACTATTTTAAATATAATTAAATCAGATGAAGCTGTGTACTACTGTGCAATCGTGTACCCATACTCTGCATTTGGAGATGGAACTTATTTACAAATTAAAGGTAAGATTTACATGTTGACTATAAACACTCTATCAGTATCATCAGTTATGCTGGAAGTCTTATCACAAATAATGAAGAAGTAAAATGCTACCTGTGTTCTCTTTAACAACACTGAGTTACAGACTAAAAAGTCAATACGTCTTTATACTGTAGGTCAGAATATTACTAGTACATCAGGAAGCTCTCAGCCAGCTCTGCAGTCTAATTCAGTGGTGTGTGAAGCAACACTGCTTGGAAACAACACTAACATGAACACAAAAGTGAAAACAGGTTAGTTGTTATGCAATCAATTATCAAATAATTATTCAAAATTCAAATTCACAATTCCTCTGGAAAATCATTTGTACTAATCAAAAATAAATGTAGTGAAATAAGAGAATAAAAAATAACCAGATCTCTACATTTGACAGAGCTCAGTTTGGGAATAGCCTTGGGCTTGTGTGTACTTCTGAATATTTGTCTCACTTATTACATACTGAGAAGTAAAATCTATTTGTGTACAGTAAGTACATTTTCCATTACATCAGTTAAAATCATTCAATACATTTTAACTTCATTTCTGTTAAAAAGACTAATGAGTGTGTTCCTGCATTAACAGTGGATGCTTCTATGGAAAACTGTCCTGAAACAAGACAGGTACTGTATGTGTGCATTATATAACTATAACTATAGCATGGATTTTATACTGTTACATTCTGTAAATATAATTATATTTTTCTGTAGATACCCCTAGATTTCCTTTAATCATCCATGAGTTCATAATGCGTATATACTATACAGTAAATAAATACAGTAAGCTTAGGCAGATTTGCATGCAACTCAGTTCTGTTCAGTGTATTTTCTGTGTATAATGTGGTATTATTATTGTAAGTTAGACTTATTATTATGTTTATTCATTATTATAGTTTTTATTGTTTTGTCTGTTCAGGAAGCAGAAACCGAAACACTGAATTATGCAGCTTTGCAATTCTTCAAGACGAAAGCCAAAGCTGAGAAAAGGAAAAATGGATCATCGAATGAGTGTGTGTATTCTGATATGAAATATAGCTTTAAGAAAAATAATTCATAATGCATGGTAGTGTTACACTGCAAAAACAGAAAAAAATATTTTATATTACTAATAAAATAATTTCCCCCCATATTAATTATTACAAACTGTGCAACACCTTTAAAATTAAATAAATGTTTGTTTGTGTTTGTTAGCACCTGATAACTATTAAATTGATCAGTATCTTCATACAGGAAGAGGGTTGACAAAAGATTAATCCACAATGGCCTTCATATGAAGACCTTACAGAAATATACACACAATGTAATAGAGTGAAGATGTACAGTATTGTTCTGATATGAGGAACGCGAGGTCTCAAGAGGTTAATACACACAAGTTAAGGACTGTAATTTGATTCACTAGTAAAAGTAAAATGTTACTGTACATTAAGTAAACTGAATAATCGTACAATATTAATCCTTTTAGAAATAGAAAAATAAACCTTTCTTACAATCGGGTTCACACTGCTATAAACTTTCCACCATCATTATTTTATTGAGCATGTACTTTTTGTTGCTTTCTTTTTATAATTGAGTCCTATACTATACTATACTATACTATACTATACTATACTATACTGTACTATATTTTACTATAAGATTAATATTAACAATCTGATCAATGTAGACTTCAAATAAAGTTTATACACCGGAAATAAAAGATTTGTTTTTGTTCATAAACTTCACATCATAACAATTTGCCATCATGTCAAAAAGAAGGTAGACTGTGACCACACAGGCTGTATAATTAACAGCCAAAGACTTTTTTCTATAACTAGGTTTTGTAGAGAGCACAAACAGAATAACTAAATGGATGAAAGTCCATTTCATTTGAAGTCTATCAGTCCTCAGCAATTAAAAGTCTGACTCTTTTTTGTGGGATATTTGAAATGTGTAAATTACCATTTAATATGTGATAAATAGTTGAACATGTGATTAATATGTAATAAAGTATCAGTTAATATATGGATATTTTTTTAAATCACCAAAACATGCATCATGATAGCAGGAGAAAAATACCATTGAAATTGATTAGTATAGATAAAAAAGGTTTGCTAAAATATTGCAGAAAACTGGGACACAAGTTTTCTGGATTGGGTTCCAATCACTTGCAGAGCACAAGCGCACTCGCATATAGTCACACACTCAACTGTAAATTACGAGATTGAATTCATACATTGGCATGGACCAGAAATCAGATCACCAGAAATGGATCAATGGATCAAATGTGATGTCAACTTCACAAACTCAGGACGTATAAATACTTGGTGATTATGTACAGGTATGCGCCTCACACACCTTCTGCTGCAGGTGGCTGAGTGAGGGTCGACTTAATGACGGAGATTTAGCTGCTACTTTTGTGGATAACTTTTTATACCTAAATTCACGGTGCATTGTTACCCAGTAAATATAGTTATTAGTGTTAAAGCATTTGGCAGACATTTGTCCATGTGTTTTTGTTTTGATGTTGCCATTTTGAATTTTTTTAGATTTCAGTTGAACCAAACAGAGAGAACCGATTTGTAAATATTAAATGAGTACCAGTTGATGTTGAGAAGCGGCTGAATGATCGGAGCACCCTTATAGACAGGATAAGACGTGTTGTGTTTTCTAGTTCAGGAATGATGTGTGGATGTTCATCGGTGGTCTTTCACAATGTAAAAAAGGTTGTTTTGTGTACATTTGACTTCACAAGTCCTCTAGAGATGTGTTGTGGCTCTGCTGCCAGGGTGTTGGTTGTGGATCCTTTGGCTACTTGGGTGGGGTGGAGCTTCCATGGATCTGACTTGTCCGGCATATCTCGTGGGTGATTGATCTGACTGACAGAGTGTCGGCTGACTTTGGCTATTGAGCTCTTACATGATGGTCTGTGGTGCACTGAGTGTTCTGGTGACTTTCTATTGTGGTCATTCTTTCAGTGTGTTGTGCTGCATTGGCTTTTTTGTGGGATTAGACTGGACAGGCTGGGCTTTGCTCCAAAACTTAGGATTGGTTGTCCATGATCCTGTCATCAGTTTACTGTTATATAATTAATAATCAATCTTGATGTGTTAATATTATGTGGTGTTAATGTTATGGCTGATTGGCGTAATGCTAAAATTAAAGTTAAGTGATCTACTGGGGATTTCTTTTAGTACAGATCATTAATATAATAAATATATATTAAAATACCTAAATATATGTTAAAAAATATATAATGTTAATAAAATATATGTATTGTTCGCTTTAGAAAACGAAGCTTAGAGAACGAGCTAAAAAGCAAGGCAGAAATGAATCAATGTTTTTAAACAATCAAATAAAAAACAACAATTGGTATAATGATAAATTCTCACACAATGGATCACAAACGAATCTCATTTATCGTTTAGGGAGCTATTTATAGTTCCATTTAGCTCCTTTAGTTCTTTACATCTGCTGTCAGGCCTTCAGTACAAAAACCTAAAAGGTCTCCTTCAACTCAGATGATCGCTACTTTGCAACTAGGATTTTATTTAAAAAAAAATGTTTTAGCATAAACAACATTAAGACATTAGTGTACATGTGACTGTAGGTACATATCATGTGAGTATGGGTAAGCCATAATTTCCATCTTGTAATGATACTTTGATGTGAATACAGAAATATGTGGTTTGCGTTTTCTGCACGTCATATTCTGGGCATGCTCAGTACACACTGCCTATCGTACAAGTAAAAATTCAAAGCAAGCTACGAGCACATTCAGGTTCTGTTTATGAATCAGATCCAAACACTTGGATAACTTTCTAAGAAATTGGAAATGTCTAGTTTCTGGATTTTAATGATGACCTTCAGTGCTATATGTAAGTAAATCATTTAGGAAATTATTTCTATTTCATCTTTTCATGTGTTACTTAAATTCACTGCAGTTGTATGTGAATAGAACTCTATTCAAGAATATTATTTAATAATGATAAAAAAAAAACTTTTCTATAATAGCATAAGAATTGCATTTTTAAACCTAATAAATGTATTTGTATTTTTAGATACAGTCCAACGTTTTAGATGCTGGGTCAGTGCACAATCCCTCTCAGAGTCACCAGTTTATCAGCCTGATAAAGAGATCAGCGTGAACGTTGGTGACTCGGCTACTCTGCAGTGTTGTATTTCTAAATCAAACTTCGGTACAATAACCTGGGTGAAGCTAACAAACAGAACAAAACCTCAGGTCATAGTATATTTCTATACGCATGCTGGAGAAACTTTTTACAATGAATCCCAAAAGTCACGTTTTAAAATAGAAAGATTTTCAAGCTGCATCAATATGACCATTTTAAGCATTATTAAATCAGATGAAGGCATGTACTACTGCATGATCAACTATCCGTACACTGTGTTTGGCGATGGAACCGATTTAAAAATTAAAGGTAGGATTTCCATCATAATTGATTCAGATCCTGGTGTAATGTTCATGTGCAACCTGGAAAACAAATGATAAAGAAGCAAAATTCTTGCTGTGTTTTCTTCAACAACTCTGAATTACAGACGAAAAAATTCAATTATAATATGTCTTGATAGGTCAGGATGTTTCTAGTGCATCAGAAAAATCTCAACCGGCACTGCGTGCTAATTACGTGGTGTGTGAAGCAACACTGCATGGAAACAACACTAACATGAACACAAAAGAAAAAACAAGTAAGTAATTATGCAAATTAATCATTAAATCATTATTCTAAACTGAAATTCACAAAATCATCTGAACTAATATACAGTATTACAGTATTAACAGTATATACTGTGCAAAGGTTTTAGGCACATGCAAGTAACTATTGTAGAGCAAGAATGTCTTCAAAATTAAAGTTTCTACATTTAAAAAACAGTAAATAGTAATCAATGAAACAAAGTTGATAATTGGTGTGACGACCCTTTACTTAAAATATAGTCTCAAGTACAATTTGTGCAATTTTAAAAGAAATTAGGTACTTATTTTTAGGGTGTGTTTAAACTTGCCAAGTTTGGTTTCTATTAAAACGAACACTTTTGGTTCTGAAAAGTAGTCTTTTACATAATATGCTGCTTTCTTTGCTGGAGTACAGTTTTTGTCCTATAGCATAACATTATTACTGCAATACTAATGTTGACGAAAATCTTGATGTTGATGAAAAAGTTTTTTTTTTGTGACTTAGGCCACGTCCACACATAGCCATGGTATTTTTTTATTTAATTTTTCTACTTCTTTAATACTTTTTTAATAATTCAGTCCTACGTTTTAAAAATATCTTTGTCCACATGAAAATGCTAAACGCCCTGTTAAGTGCTGTTAGGAGCGTCCGTAATCAACAAGGGGCCAATCAGAAGCCTAGACAAATGTCATTACCAGTTGCGCCATATAGAAGTCAGACGAGTCTCTTCCAAAACCTCTGTCGCCGTCTGCAGGGTCTGTGTCATCAGAGTTTGTATGTAGCAGCATTGAGAGTCATAGTACATTCAGGCACCTCGGTTTGTTAACGTAATGTGTGAGTAACTGCGCGTGAATGTACATGCATGTAAAAAGTCCAAGAAGCAACGTTAACACAGTCACTAGTTTACTGTACGTAGGTCCACTATTGCACCAAATATCCTCAAGAACAAAGCTGACGTCAAATCAAGGAGACTAGCACACAGACATTGACATCACTGGCACACAAGGTAACGTTACAACAACGTTACAACGTTACAAATTTCAGTGGCCAAAACTGTGTTTGCATGTGGACGAAAGACCAAAACCGCAGATAAAAATCTCTGTTTTTAAAAATACCCGACTACGTGTGGACCTGGCCTTAATAATGAAGAAAAAAAAAGCAACACATAGTACGTAAGCCTTTTGCACAGTATCATATATGTAATGCAGTGAAAGAAGGGAATGAATAACTAGATCTCTACATTTGACAGAGCTCGGTTTGGGAATAGCTTTGGCCTTTTGTGTACTTCTGATTATCTGTCTCACTTATTACATACTGAGGAGTAAAATCTATTTGTGTAAGTACATTTTCCATTACATCAGTTAAAATCATTCAACTTTATTTCTGTTAAAATGACTAATGAGTTTGTCCCTGCATAAATAGCGGATGTTTCTATGGAAAACTGTCCTGAAACAAGACAGGTAAGTGCACGTGAATCTAAAGTGTAGATTTTATATTGTAATATACTATAAAGGCAATTATACTTTTTTGTTAATACCACTAGATCTACTTTAGTGTTCCTTGAGTCTAACTAATACGTAGATGTGAAATGTTACAGTATATACAGATATACTGTATATGTTATATACCAGTATAATATATACAGTAAGGTTACTCATATATGTATATTATGATGACATTATGGTTTTGTGTATTTTGTGTATATAATGGTGTTATTACATTATTATGTAAACTAGACATTTCACTGCATTTTGAACATTTTATTGTTGTTTTTTCAGGACTCTGAAACTGAAACTGTGTACCATGCACTTTTGCAATTCTCTAAGATGAAAGTCAAAGCTGAAAAAAGCAAAACTGAACTGTCAAATAATAGTGTGTACTCCGTTGTGCAATATATCTGTAAGAAGTAAGAATTTTTTTTCCAATGCCTGTCAGTGTTACACTGCAAAAACTGATATTTTTTTATTAATGTATATTGATTATAATATCTGTTGTTTTCTCTACATTTATTATTATACATTTTATACCAACTGTAAAATTTATTAAAGGTTTGTGTTTTTTGTTCTGCACCTGAAACCATTAAACTTGATCAATTATATCAAACTGGAAGAGGCTTGGCTATAAGGATTAATCTACAATTGCCCTCATATGAGGATGTTATAATGATATACACACAGTGAAGTGGAGCGAAAATGTATTGTTGTGTCATGAGGGGACCGACGTCTCAAGCGGTTAAATACACGCCTAGGACAGTGATCGTGACTTGTAAAACTCCTGAAACCACACCATTAATTACTCAAACTAAATAATTAAACATTAAAGATGAATCCTTCCAGAAACGGAAACAATAAACATTTAGTGTTCAAGTGCATTTTACACTGCATTTAACTTTCAGAAAATCATTCGGTTAGTATGTAGTTTTTGTTACTTTCATTTGAAAATTGAGTCCTGTACATAATATGTATATTATTATAACAATTTATATGTATCAAACAAAAGCGTTTAGTGTGTAAAATCTTCTATGCAATTTTAACAAACTTTACCTTATAACAGTTCACCATCATGTCAATTAAATAATCTCTAGAGGTAATTACCTCCAATTTACATAATTGATTAATTAATAGAACACCTTAATGGAACATCTGGGCAGTTGGATACGTTTCACACTCATCCAGATGGAAAGAGCCAAGAACTTGGGCGTGTTCTCCCCTTTGGTTGAATAAGACCTGTACTCACATGCGCATGCTTTTTTCATGAAGTTTGGCTATTTTATCCTTATCACTTTATGATGTTAGTTATGTCATACTTTAGTTATGTATTGCAGATTCCATAACATATTTAAAATGCTAGAACTTCTGCAAGAATTCTGATTCAATCCAGATGCATAAAGGGTGTCATGGAAAAATCACATTTTAATCATGTATTAATTCTGATCTTTGTAGTAAGTGTGCCACGTAGACTATAGAAGCTTATAGAAAGACAAGGCCAAGAGTAGAACACAAACAAACTATGAATCGTAGTTGCTTTTGAATAAATGATAAGGCGAGGATTCTGGTCTGGGTCAGATAAAGAGTCGTGAGTTTGAATGTAGGAACTTCATGTACAGGTAGTGATTATGTTAACAGAGATGTTTGTGTATAAAACGGGACAGCTGAGAGGAAGAGATCACCTTTTCTCTATGCTGTAACTGTTTGCTGTATGAGACTGGTCCTTATGCAGAAGCTTAAAATAAAACCTTTGTTACTTTGCTCTTACCCAGTGTATGAATTACTGGTCTTTATAATGCACACAGAATTTCCACCACAAGGGTCAGTATGAATTCAAATATAAGTAAATGTTTTCTGTACTGAGCATTTACAGCAAACTCACATTTTTTCATATTACATGAACATGTTTCTAAAAACATATCTCTAGTTATAACAATAATACAAACATAATAAATTAAACCAATGAAATGAAATAAAAACTCTATGTAGCAGACGACACTGCAGAATAAACACATTCGACCATGTCAAGAGTTTGGTCTGTCTTTCTTGTCGCTCTTTTGGCATTCTTATTTAATTGTAAAGCAGCATAATTCAGCTCCGCTGTATCACGACCCTGTTAGAATGAACACACAGAATTCACGTTAAGCTTCCTGAACTGTGACAGTCATATTCTTATTAGTAAGTTTAAATAAGATTTAATATTATTTGCCTGATTATATGTTTTTCCTGCTATAGAATCTTGTTGAAGTCTCACTGTTGAGAACAAAAAGGTTTATGTCATACATATGATAATGTTATGATAATAAGATTAATTCATTCATTTTCTATACCGCTTAATCCTGTGTTCAGGGTCGCGGGGACCTGGAGCCTATCCCAGGAGACTTCAGGCACTAGTCGGGGTACACCCAGGACAGGGTGCCAATCCATCGCAGGGCACACACACATACACACCCAATCACACACTACGGGCAATTTAGGAACGCCAATTAGCCTAACCTGCATATCTTTGGACTGTGGGAGGAAACCGGAGTACCCGGAGGAAACCCACCAAGCACGGGGAGAACATGCAAACTCCATGCACACAGAGACAGGAATCGAACCCAGACCCTGGAGGTGCAAGGCGACAGTGCTAACCACTACACCACCGCGCCGCCTGATAATAAGATGATATATTTAATATTATTTTAAAATAATATACATCATACTATTTTATAAACAATGAAAAACAATAAAAATATTTAACATGTACAGTAAGTGGTGTATGTACAATAGATTGTTTTGTGAATGATGCAGCCAAGGAAGTATAAAATGAGTTACTGGTAATGTGTGCTTTTATCATATTTTGCTTTGCTTAAATTTTTGCAACATGAACATGTCTGGTAGAATTATTTCTAATGTTCACACTGACAGGAACAGTATGAAATGATCAGGGCCCGGTTTCTCGATAACGCACACTATTCGCGCGCTAAGAAGACTCTTAAGATATATCTTACGTTAAGTGATAACTTTTCTAAGTGTATTTCTCGAACTGTCTCTTAGGAGTCTTCTTAAGTCGCTGCCTCTTACGTCCGACGTTCCGCGGCGCTGTCTACAGTGAAGGTCCTGAATTAGCGGACATCGGTGGCTCAGGAATCGATTTTTCACTCCTTTTGCATGACAGTGTTAAGAAAGACGGCGCTTTCTATGCAAATTAAACATTGCACTAAATTCTTTTAATAGCGTTTATTTCGACATGTGTTAACTTAACAATAACATGTCATAATAGACAAATATATAAATTAATATTAATTAATATAATAATATAATATATAATATTTTCATGTAACATGTGGCCGTGAAACGAACGGGGTTTTACAATCATAGTTGATGGACAAACAGCTGATAACACTCTTCACCAGCTTCAGAAACAATGTGAAGTGTCAGTTGTTGGGGTTGTATAGCGCACTTATGGAATGAATATGATGAGATGACAGAGTGGATGTTTAATACCTCTATCTCACACGCGGGGCCGTAAGCGCATTATGATTCGGCGCGAGTTTTGGTGCTGTTATTACGTTTCCATCTTACCACGCAAAAAAAATAAACATGCGGAAGCTCGCGGACCTTGCAGATCTTCGCGGACCGTCGGGCGCCGGACACTCGAGGCAAATCACGGTGCCTAATACCCCTCTTTCACCTGTGTGGCCGGACTCATCTCCGTGAGCTGCCGCGATTGCCCACGATGTTCCTTTAACGTTCCGCGAAGTTCTGCAAAGTCTGCAAGCTGGCGCGAGGACCAGCAAAAAATTAAACGTTGAATTTTTCACGCGGAAAGATGAAAACGTAATCACAGCGCAAAAACTCGGGGTGAATCATGATCAAGCCTACGGTCACAGCGCGAGACCGTGCATGTGAGATAGGGGTATAACACACCGCATCTCACAGCGAGTCAAACCGCATGAGTGAATACTGTAGGTGTATTAAACATTATAATCACCCAGAAACATGAATGGATGCGGGGTTTGAAACTCCCAAGGTTATTTTCTCATTTAACTAAATCAAATTTCATAAAAATAAAACGTGTCAAAAGAAAAACCCATAAAGTCATGGCTAACGGCTAATGAGCAATGAAACATGTTTTAAACAGAAAGCAGCGAGCAGCTGGACATCGGGACGGGGAGTGTACAGTAAGTACAGTAAGTACAGTAAGTACGAGGCGTTGGTCTGGCACGCGCAGGTCTGAGCAGCTCAAGAAGCTCCATAATCTGTTGCCTTGAAAGGCAAAACGTTTATTTTATATATTTTTTAATAACGACCACGGGGAAAATATGAAAAGGGCTGAAGTTTTGTCTAAAGGAAACATGTACATGACCCACACGGCTCCACGGACGGCGCCGTCTTCAGTTTAACACAACACCACGCTGTATCGCTACCTAATTGTTCACCACCTGTTTAATATTAATTGTGATTGGCAATTTTAATGCTTTAGTCACATTATGAAATAGGCTAATTAAAAGTCACTCTATTAGTTCTGATATCAAATAAAATAATATTCTTAAACAGGTCTACAGTATATTCCATCATTAATACGACTTTGATAACGTGCCATAATGTGCTTCCATACACCGCTGGTTTATAAAGACTGCTGCTCAGTGGCGGCGACTAGCGTCTTGAGCTGAAACTACGCTAAGTATGAGTTAAGGTTGGTCCAGACCAACCTTACGAACGTCTGACTTAGCTAAGAGATACTTAACGTAAGAACGTTTCGAGAAATGCGCCATAAAGTTAAGAGAGAGGTTAAGGTACGACTTAAGAACTACTTAGAGATAAGAAGCTTTCGAGAAACCGGGCCCAGCTCATTAACATTTAATGACATTAATTCATTAAATGTTAGAAATTAATATTTTATTTTAATGATCAGATATTGGTATGAGCAGTTATTAGGGTTATACTAGCAGTTATTAGTGCACTATTATTTGCAACAATGATGAAAAAAAAAATACATTTGACGTAAATAAATCCTGGTACAATGACTACATGCAAATTTATTCACCCTGTAACTTTTCTACAATTTGTAGTGTTACTAGAACTTAACTGTGATTATGCATCATCCATCCGCACAAAATATTTCATAATAGTAAAGTTGATGGAAAAGTCAATATAGGTTGCTAATTTAGATGAAATTTTGTTAACTTACCTTTGGACTGATCGCAATTCCACTTTTTACAGATGATAAAACCTTGAGCAAAGATCACAACCACACATACAATCACCGCTACTGCCAGGTAAATCACTTCAGGACCTAAAGAGCTTACTGCAGGACAACAAATAGAGAAATAATGAATACATACAGTACAAGTGATTTACATATTTTAAATTATTTGAACATATAATTTTTACATAAACTTTTCATGTTTAGAACAACTAATCATGTTAACTAGATAAAAATGACATAAATAGAAAGAATTCAAATGCACGTTTAATTAAAACCCCTCAATTTTTTTTTTTTACCAACCACCATTTGGAAAGTCCTCCAACCGTACTCGTGTCCCGTTCCCAATAATGATCTTCCCGCACACGGCCACAGCGCAGTAGTAAGTCCCAGTATCACTGAGGCTGAAGATGTTCTTGGAGAAGTTGTACACACAGGTGTGTGTCTCACACTGATGGCTGCTGTTGTGATGAGTGTAAATGATTTGAGGATGGGATTGTGGTGGAGCAGCTCTGAACCAGAGCACTTGGAGTTCTGCTGCTCTGCTCTCAGAGAGAACCGAACACTGCAGAGTCACTGACGCTCCTGCAGGAACCGAGTCCAACACACTGCTCTGGAACACGGAGACTTTAACATCTTCATCACCTATACAGTTTGTTATATAGACAGTGGCTCTCTTTATAAACTTGCACAAGCAAGTTTGGAACAATAATTACTTTCATCAAATTCAGTACATATTAAAAGTAAAAATGCCCTAAAATGTGTTTATGAGTCTGAAAATTCATATAGGATGTTTTTGTTCTCTTTTTGAAAGGATTAATGCAGGAAAGGAATCATAGACAACAAGCATTAGGAGGAAGCCTGATGCAGATGTTCTGACCACCTAAATTAAACTTAGATACATTAAACATTTAATTTGCTGAACCAAAGATTTCTTCACATCTACAAAACGTTTGCTGATTGAGTTTAAATTGAGTAAAACTATTTCTACCCAAAGACCTAAGAATACAATACAATATTACGACAAAGTCCATTTTGCGCCCCCCAAAAGCCTAAATTTCTTATCGGTTAACTTTACACCTTCCAAAAGTTTTAAGCTAATTTTAATCAATATCATGATAGATCCAAATCACTAAATCAAGACAACATAATTCTATACGCGTGCATATTTCCTAATTTACTGCACCAACATCAACAATTTGTAAAATCACTACTGTATGTACCATTCACAATTTTGATTTTGTCTATATGATTTTGACTCAGTTACGCTCAAATAATAACCATTTTACTGGCCATTTTAAAAAGATCCAAAATCAGCAAGTTATTTACCTAGGATGAATAGTGATGAAGTAGTATACCTAATATTGATCCTGTATAAATCTTCACATATGTATATTAATCAGATGTATTACGTATTTTTTTGCATTTAAACACTATACTACAGTAGAGGAGAGTTTAAGCTTTATATAAAGGTGTCTTTTGAAATGACAAAAAAAAGTATGTTACAAAAAAAGTCCCACATTAGAAAATGTTCAAGATGCAAAGCTTTTCTACAAAATAAATAAATAGTTAATTACCTGTTACAGCCAAGAAAGTTCCATTAGATAGTGTAATATTCTCCAACATGCATTTTTCACAATAATAAAGTCCTCCGTGTTCTTTTTTTATATGTGGAATTGTCAGAGCAATGCCGTTATCTGTAATCTCCATTTTAAACCCAGAAGTCTTGAAATCGGGGGAGATTTGGACATCCTTATATATTAATCTTTCTCCTACTTTCTGAGGCATCTGTCCAAAGGTTTGTTTGTACCAAACCACGCTATCAGTCCTACGAATGTCTCCAAATGGGCAGCTAAGAGTCACACGTCCTCCAGACTTAACTGAAAGAACTGATGGTCTTGAAAAGTCCATAGCTTGAGTTGGATCTTGGAAAAGAAATCAAATTAAACTAATAATAAAATGATGCAAGATAAATAAATACATGATTTAATTTCAAACAGTTTGTTGTAATCACAAGTTTGTTCAAAGTATAGACTGTTAAAATACAATGACTATACAACTTACATATGTTGAGAAATAAAATAATTGTCCTGAGTGCAGTCATCCTCACAGGGGAAATGATAACTCGAATGAGCTGTTTAAAATAAGCTAGCTGTGAGAGCATCAAGTATTTTGTACTGAAAACTTTCACCTGATTGGCTGAGTTGGATTTACAAGTCATGTTTCCTTTTCATTTACATGTTTCCATATTTGCTACCCAGTGTGTTTGTTACACAGGGTGTAGGGGAAAAAGAGAGACCATAAAGAGTAAAAACGTGGTATTACTTTACACAGAATTTTCCCATTCAGCTTCCTGTTTTATTTACATTATATAAATAAAATCCTTTATGCATGATAAAAGTTCTGAACAGTTACAATTAATGTAGAAATACAAGATAAAAACATCAATTGTTTTCATTTCATGTACAGTAACATGTTCAGCAATTTGTCTAAGCAAGAGTGAATGCCGTCTTGATGGGGCAGCAGTCCTTGTTACATATGAGGAGAGTTCATGCCAAACCAGGAGATGTGATAGTGCGGAATAACAGAACACAGTAATGAGAGTAAAAGCTCCCTTTATTTCACTAATGCACTTAGTGTTTCAATAGTGCTTGGATACCATCAAGGTGGAAAGTTTTCTTTGTATGTTGGAGCCATGATTGGACTGCCTGCATCACATTTGAAATGCTGGCCTCCCAGGAACTCCTTTAATGCCTCAAACATGCAATAATGGCTTGGAGCAAGGTCAGGACTGTACGGGGGATGTAACAATAACTCCCAGTCGAGTTCCTGTAATGTGCAAGTGGTGTTGGTGAGTGATTGTGTGTATAATTCCCATGGACAGATGCATCTCTTCAAGTTATCCATTGATTTTCAAGGACCTGTCATTCTTTTCTCTGAATATTCATAGGAGTGACTGCATTGAACTGACACCTCGGACGGGATCGATAGTCACAGGCGTGCGGCCTCCTTTAAAATGTTTGTACCATTGAAATGTTTATATTGTACCTTAGAGTCTCATCACCACACAGTGCTTTAAGTCTTTGTAAATGTCAATTGGTTTTAAACCTTCATTCAAGTCCCAGTTTGACCTGAACGCCCCCCCCCCATAATCTTCATTATTGAACAGTAATACTTAATCATGATTATGTTTTGATTACATTTCTGTAACAGAAGTTCTGCCAGTAAAGGCACTCATATGGTGATGGCTCCAAATGATCCAAGTTTAATAATAAACAAGCCCTTGTTTAACAAGAAGAAATTCAAGTGGAAAATTATTGTACTGTAAGTTAAGAATAATGAAATACTACTACAGTATTTCATCTACGTCATCATGGCAATCCCTTACTGATTATTATTCTATTACAGAATACCATAACCTGTTGTTCCTCGCATCCTAGTGGCGGATCAAACCTGGTGATCTGGAATAATAATCTGTACTTTTTACCCCATTGTGTTCTTGCTTTTACTGTTTTCTTATATATTCTTTCCAGAAACTTGACAAAGCCTTTTTGAGACTTCTTGTAGTTTCTTTTATTTGTATATTCTGCCTGTTTCTGGCGTTCAGAAGTGGAAATAATTGAACCACAGACTCCTCCCACTAACAGAGGCAAAGAGCACATTGGTACATGTACAGTACAGCTTAGTGTCAATTTATATTATTGATGATTTTTTTTTCTTAAGACACACAAAACTAAAGCAGGGACAAGAAAACATTCTGATGTATGGCTTTGCTGGGATTCTCTTTGGCCCTAGTGTGACATTTATTCTTTTTAAACATATACTAAACAAAAACTTCTCTTGTTATTCTTCTTCTTATTTTTCTTTCAGCTGTTCTCATTCATGGGTCGCCACAGCGAAAACATCTAACCCTATCCTCTGCATCCTCTTCTCTCACACCAACTAACTTCATGTCCTCTCTCACTGCATCCATAAATCTCCTCTTTGGTCTTCCTCTAGACCTCCTGCCTGGCAGTTCCAACCTCAGCATCCTTCTACCGATATATTCACACTCTCTCCTCTGAACATGTCCAAACCACCTCAATCTGGCCTCTCTGACTTTATCTCCAAAACATCTCACATGCGTTGTCCCTCTGCCTCCTGTCTTTTCTTCAGTGCCACTGTCTCTAAGCCGTAGAGCATCGCTGGTCTCACCACTGTCCTGTACACCTTTCTTTTCATACTCGCTGATACTCTTTTGTCACATAACACACCTGACACTTTTCTCCATCCATTCCAACCTGCCTGCACCCGCCTCTTCGCCTCCTTTCCACACTCTCTGTTGCTCTGGACCGTTGACCCTTAAAGTCCTGCACCCTCTTTACCTCTGCTCCCTGTAGCCTCACATTCACACACATTCTGTCTGCAAAACACAAAAACTTCTCACTGTGTGAAAAGTGTATTATTAAAAAAACTAATATTTTCATATTTTCACATTAATATATTTTATTACTTTTAACCAATCATACAGATAGTTGGCAAATTAAAAATAAATAAATAAATAAATGTTTCTTGGTAAAGTATTGATCCACAGCAAGCCTCCAGAACATCTCTGGTTACTTTGCTGTAACCCTGTTCCCTGAAAAAGCGAGACACACTTGAGAAGCAGATGGAGGAATTTCCTGATCCGGTGAGAGCGCGAGAAAAAGGATAGGAGAATCCGTCTCGTGCATGTCTGCCATATCCACACGTGATCTCCAGGAATATGCTGCAGCTCGCGGCTTCTCTTTAAAGAAGGTGAGCCGCACACGAAGCACTTTCATCTTGCTGGTTTACACACACACGCAAACACAAAGCAGTCCTGAAGACAAAAAGATCTGAGGAATGTTTCAGATTCACTCCTATTTATAACCTGCAGCTGCACTTTATCAGATGACGTCACCTGACCGAGTTTATATAAGCCAAAAATTTGCCGTCTTTGATACACATGCTTTACAACCGGCAGCACAAAAAGATGTTCCCATAGTGTTTTCACGAGCATCGAGTGTAGCTTTTGAAAGGGAACAGTACTGGAGCAATGAAAGTTGTTCTTTTCAATCAGATGGGGTTTTGATGATATTGGTGGAGAAATCTATCTAAAATGTCACTGTTAAATCTCCCAGAGGTTTTCAGGTTGGGATGTGTTCAGTGTTATAGAGATGGCTGGAGCGAAACCATGGCAGAAAGCAAATAATTTCCCTCCTCAGAACATCAGTGCCACCTCTCTATTTAATATACAGTGGTGTGAAAAACTATTTGCCCCCCTCCTGATTTCTTATTCTTTTGCATGTTTGTCACACAAAATGTTTCTGATCATCAAACACATTTAACTATTAGTCAAAGATAACACAAGTAAACACAAAATGCAGTTTTTAAATGAGGGGCATTATTATTTAGGGAGAAAAAAAATCCAAACCTACATGGCCCTGTGTGAAAAAGTAATTGCCCCCTGAACCTAATAACTGGTTGGGCCACCCTTAGCAGCAATAACTGCAATCCAGCGTTTGCGATAACTTGCAACGAGTCTTTTACAGCGCTCTGGAGGAATTTTGGCCCACTCATCTTTGCAGAATTGTTGTAATTCAACTTTATTTGATGGTTTTCTAGCATGAACCGCTTTTTTAAGGTCATGCCACAACATCTCAATAGGATTCAGGTCAGGCCACTCCAAAGTCTTCATTTTGTTTTTCTTCAGCCATTCAGAGGTGGATTTGCTGGTGTGTTTTGGGTCATTGTCCTGCTGCAGCACCCAAGATCGCTTCAGCTTGAGTTGACGAACAGATGGCCGGACATTCTCCTTCAGGATTTTTTGGTAGACAGTAGAATTCATGGTTCCATCTATCACAGCAAGCCTTCCAGGTCCTGAAGCAGCAAAACAACCCCAGACCATCACACTACCACCACCATATTTTACTGTTGGTATGATGTTCTTTTTCTGAAATGTTGTGTTACTTTTACGCCAGATGTAACGGGACACGCACCTTCCAAAAAGTTCAACTTTTGTCTCGTCGGTCCACAAGGTATTTTCCCAAAAGTCTTGGCAATCATTGAGATGTTTTTTAGCAAAATTGAGACGAGCCTTAATGTTCTTTTTGCTAAAAGTGGTTTGCGCCTTGGAAATCTGCCATGCAGGCCGTTTTTGCCGAGTCTCTTTCTTATGGTGGAGTCGTGAACACTGACCTTAATTGAGGCAAGTGAGGCCTGCAGTTCTTTAGATGTTGTCCTGGGGTCTTTTGTGGCCTCTCGGATGAGTTGTCTCTGCGCTCTTGGGGTAATTTTGGTCGGCCGGCCACTCCTGGGAAGGTTCACCACTGTTCCATGTTTTTGCCATTTGTGGATAATGGCTCTCACTGTGGTTCGCTGGAGTCCCAAAGCTTTAGAAATGGCTTTATAACCTTTACCAGACTGATAGATCTCAATTACTTTTGTTCTCATTTATTCCTGAATTTCTTTGGATCTTGGCATGATGTCTAGCTTTTGAGGTGCTTTTGGTCTACTTCTCTGTGTCAGGTAGCTCCTATTTAAGTGATTTCTTGATTGAAACAGGTGTGGCAGTAATCAGGCCTGGGGGTGACAGAAATTGAACTCAGGTGTGATAAACCACAATTAAGTTATTTTTTAACAAGGGGGGCAATCACTTTTTCACACAGGGCCATGTAGATTTGGAGTTTTTTTTCTCCCTTAATAACGTAAACCTTCATTTAAAAACTGCATTTTGTGTTCAATTATGTTATCTTTGACTAATAGTTAACGGTTTTTGATGAGCAGAAACATTTAAGTGTGACAAACATGCAAAAGAATAAGAAATCAGGAAGGGGGCAAATAGTTTTTCACACCACTGTATTTATTTATTTTAATTCACGATGATTCATAAGAGCCTGCTCATGATCAATAACATTAAATCAGCTTGAACAGACTAACAATTCGTATAAAGACATTTTATTGAGCAATGGTGGAAAGTTTCACTTCAGTATACACACTGTCTTGTGATCGATCTCAATTTTTTTCTCACTTTTTTAGTTTTCCTTTCACTAAAATGTACAGCAGCATAATTCAGCTCCGCCGCATCATGGCTCTGTGGAAATCAGCATAAAATAGTAACTAATTATGAGATATTAATTATTTATATAACTCAATACTGGAAAAGTAAAAAGGCAAATAAATATTTAAGGCACATAAATAATAAAACAACATAAAATCAGCAACAAATTAACTGACTCTTAAAGGAATTGCTACATATAATGGAGAATATTAATAAAATATTGTTAGCGAAAAGTTAATAATCTTAAAAACCATAATTGGATCAGTTTAAATAATTCTAAAATCATTTAAATGGATAATTATAATTATTATCCTGTTATAAATCTTTATTGACCAAGTGAACAAATACCTGTGTGTTTGTCTGCTCAGTGTTTATCACAGCAGTGTGCAGAATTTTCTCTGGAAAGAAAAATATTATTAGATATCATGTAGCACAGATAAAGAGTATAAATCATTATTCAAAGATTAGACATTGTTAATAATTTCCTTTTTGTAATTTATAGTAATATAATTATTTTAATAACCTAATTTAATTTAAATCTTATACTGTATCTGAATATGAGTTGTAAATAATGTGTACATTTTACATAATGTGATGATGTATATTTTTACATAAAGTCAATTTTATTAAAATAGTTTAACATAAACAATGTTGCGGTGCCATAGTGGGTTTGAGTCTTTGAGTCTGTGTGTGTGTTTGCATCTGTTTCTCCTAGTGCCTAAGACATACAGGCGTTTCTAAATTCTAAATAGTTAGAGAGTGTATGAGTGAATGTGTGAGTGTGTGCATGCTTGTGCCCTGTGATGGACTGGCACCCTTTTCATGAGGCCCCTGGTACAGTATAGGCTCCAGGATTCCCATGACCCTGTACAGTATAAGCACTATAGAGCATGTGAGTGGAAATAAATATACACTATCATTATATTAACTTATCACACTTACTGTTTTGTTGACCATTTTTCTTTTTATAGAGTAAAACAGCTTGGACGAAGATCAGAATCACAAATATTACCAACGCCGTTCCCACATACATCACTATAGGATGATAAGATGCTGCTTCGGGAGAGAAAAAAAATTATCAAGTTACAATCTGCATATAAACTTGTAACATGATCACAAAGAAATAAAAAGTCATGTAACATGTGGCATTAACCAATTTACCTTTATTTAGGTATTTCATTAGTTTTCTGTATCTATGGAATTAAAATAATAAGTACAAATTGTTCACCAACCACAATTCTCTTGTTGTACTCGTGTCCCGTTCCCAAAAATGATCTTCCCACACGCGGCCCAAAAGATGAGCAGATGTAAATCTCAAACTAGTTGTTTTTCACTGAAGGAACACCTTTGCATAATAAAGCTGTTGTCTTTCTTGTGCTTGAAAATCAAAGTGGTCACTTAAATATGGTGTTACGTCCCAGTCTAGGGTCATACAGCAAAAGACTGGTTCAGGGTTCTATTTTAAACTGTATGGAAATGGTGGTATATGGCAGAAAGAACTAGATCCAATCATTAACTGATGAAATAATGAGGTTTGTACACACACACACACACACACACACACACACACACACACACACACACACACACACACACACACACACACACACACACACACACACCAGGAGGAGGATCAGATTCAGGTTGGACCCAGGCCAAAATAATAAACACAATGGTATTTATATTTAGTAGCTAGATTACCTGCAAAAAAAAACACACACACAAACAAAAATACAGGTACCTTCCCGGACTCCCTAAACCAAAAACAGTGAAATTATCTACAAATATATATAAAGATCAACCAAACCAAAGGGACAAAGCAATAATCAAAGTCAATTGGAGGCAAAAAGTCAAAACCGGAATACACAACCAAATATCAAAACGCCAAAATCACAACCTCTTTCATCTTTCCCGCGTCTCTCTCTGGTTTATATATGGTCGCGCTAGTCGATGACGTCACTCAGGGCGGAAGGTCAGGAAGGTCCATGTGGAAGGTCAGGAAGATGCCGATGTCAGAAAACCTGGAGTGGAGTCTGGAGCGGCGCGCGACCAGGACATGATACACACACGCGGCGCAACGGGGCATTTATACAGCATAATATATTTTATTATTTTATAATTTTCATTCATTAATTTTTTACTCAGTAGCGAATATGATTTAAAATGTAGCGAATTACAATACTTCAAACAAAACGTACTTAAGTAAAAGTAAAATTACAGATTTTTAAAACTACTTTAAAAAGTAGAAATACACAAAAAAGCTACTCAATTACAGTAACGCGAGTAAATGTAATTCGTTACTTTCCACCTCTGCTGACGCTCCTGCAGCAACCGACTCCAACACACTGCTCTGTGACACTGAGACTTTTAACTCGGCCTCATCTGCCAGACATTGTCATAATAGTTGTGATAAACAACTTAGACAGTTATAAAAATAACAAACAGCAAGTTAGTGTAAAACATTTTACTATCTTAAGATTACAGTTTAGAATATACAGTGTGTGAATATATCATGTGTGAAAATTATTCCTTATGCTTTTCAATCTTTTATAATCTGAGAATGTGGAGTTTTCTTATACTGTAGACACAGCTGTTTAGTCCCAATCTTGTGAGTTCTCATCTTATCTGCATATGCAAATGCTCTTACTTCTACTATTAAGCATAGTGTAATTTCATTTTTAAATATTTATTTATTTTACAACAATTTTACAACAATTTTTTTTTATTTAAGTGATCTCAAATCAAGATCATTTATGATTTTTTTTCCAGAACACTTTTCTCCCATGAAGTTGATGTTTCATCATTATCCCTCCGGGTTTTAATAATTCTTTGGACAGTTCTTAACTCAATTTCAGACTTTTCAGTTTTTCAGTCTCCTTTGTTTTTTTGTTTTTGTTTTTTTTGCTTAATGCAGGCTTTGCAAAAAAATAAAAATAATAATTTATACAATATATATATATATATATATATATACTCATAGACACTCATGCAGAAGTATATAATGAAGAATAAGGAAGAATGTATATATAATCCAAAATCCAATTATATAAATTTATAAAAATATGTTGTGTCATTCTTTATTTTTTTTAAGTTGCTGTTGTACTGTATAAGCGGAACAAACACTTTCGGATAGTTTTTGTGGCCTGACAACAAAAACTCAAAGCATATCAAACAAACAAACAAAAAAACTAAAAGGTAAATTGTATATCATCTATACAGTATATAAATGCTTACGTTTCACTGATAAAAAGGTTCCTTTTGCAAATGTGGTTAAAAATGTAACTAAGCCACAGTAATACATGGCTTCATCTGATGGATTCACATTCATTATTGTCAAATGACAGCTCTCGCTTCCTTTCTCAATCCTGAACCTTGAAGAGTTTAACTAATCTTTGTAAATGGGATCCTGTACATTATGGGCTACAGCCATTAAAGAAGGTTCATGTCCTCCTGCTTGTTTGTACCAAACAATGGGATCAATGATTTGTTCTCTCAAAAAAAAGCAGTGTAGAGTCACTTTCTCACCAGCCTTAGCCGTGATCACCGGGTCCGGCTGATGGAGGATGCTTGCTTGTGCAGAATCTAACGTTGGGAAATAGAGAATAAAAAATATTGAGTGTCCAAACATACAGTAATACAAATTTATCATACAAGCCAGTATATGAAGATTTTGCTCTGTATATCATCATTATCATAAAACCATGAAAATATTCACACATCTTTCAACAGCTGTCAATCAACAGCAACTTGTTCATCATGCCTAATAATATTCTGTTTATAAACAAAAAATCTTACCATCAGCACTTACCAAATTTATTAAAAAGCACCAGTGTAATCTACAACACCAACATCATTTTGAATTTGAGGTGTGTGTAATGCATGTCCTTTTGATGAGCTGTTAAAAGGTCATACTGAGCACATTTCATGTCAAGTGAAAGATTTATTACACAGGGTACTGTCACAAACTTCCTGTGGGTTTCTCCTCCCATATACAACAGCAATTTAAATCACACCAGCAGTCCTTACAATCAACATTTTATCACATACATAAATTGGTAAATAAAAAAGACAAAAATGTTCTGACTGTTAATTTTTTATTGTACTATAGGATTGACAAATCCTTAATTCTGATCAGTCAGATGGTGTTGATTTGTTTTTCTATGACAAGAAAATCTCTGGGGATTTTCTTTTACAGTAAAAATGAATTTTTGCCTCTTTAGGTAAATGCATTTGAGTAAGTTCATTTCACAGTAATGTTAATTTAGTAAATTATTATAACAAGGTTACAGTAATTATACAGTACAATCATTTGTTTTAATATTATATCCACAAGTTGCTTTATTGAAATGTAAGCAAATTACATCATCCTTTTTTAAACACTGTATTATTATTATTATTATTATTATTATTATTATTATTATTATTGTATAAATTGACAATCTTGGATGTAGCTGGCTTATTGATGGCCTTAGATTTTGTCTCAACCTTCCACTTACTTTATGTTCATAAGGACGGAAATATATTCAGCCTCAAACCACTGAATTCTTCCACCTTAAGCCACAGAAAAGTAGTGTTTGTGAAATATGCTCTTGATTTACCAGCACTTTCCCCTCTTGGGAAGGAAATGTAATATGTGGTGAAAGGCTAAAAACAAGCTCATTGTGGTGTGTAGAGTATTTAGGGCAGATCAGAATTACAATTTTTAGCACTATTGGTAAAACATGGAATCCTTGGACAGCAATATCCCATAATTCATCCATAATCCATAGTCCATAACCATGAACCAAAACAAGAACACAGTAGACAGACATGACTCAAAAGGAGTGACATCTTCAGCAGAACAGATGGAGTGGAGCGGTGTTCTCAGCAGAGCAGGAGAGTCGGGAGGAAATACAGGCCTGGAACTGGACTGGAGAGGATTTGGCGAGGCATAATGTAGCACTGGTTAAATCAGTGCATGATGGGTGCATCGCATCATGCGCTTCCCTTCTTACCCTGACGGACACATTGCTCTAGTATAGACTCAATATAAACTCATCAGACTATGTGAACTTTTTGCATCGCTCCAAATCCTTATGCTCCATAGTGACATGAGGCCTTTTCTCTGATGAGTCTCACTGACAAATGGTTTTCTTATAAACACACAGCTGTTTAGTCCCAGTCCTGTGAGAAATGCTCATACTTTCACTATTAAACATGGTGGTGATTACTTTTCAAATATTTATTTATTTATTTATTCATTTATTTATTTATTCATTTTACAACCATTTTACAATTTTAAACATTTAAGTGAATCAAAAATCATTGATGATTTTTTCCTGATTTTTTCTCTTATGAAATTGAAGTTTCATCATTATTTAATAATTCTTTTTACAGTTTTACAATTCCCTTCCAGCAATCTCCTTAGTTGTTTTCTTTGCTTAATGCTGGCCCTTCTAAAATAGTGACTTTTTGTTCAGAAGGTGTTACTACAGTACTACAGCTGCCAATCAGAGCTGATTATAGTACATTATTTCTTACATAGTATGTCGTAAAATGTAGTGAATGCTGTACATACTTATAAAAAATATATACAATTATTGATATGGTGAAATTTACCTTAGGTCTCCATCGTCAGCTCGTTAAGTCAGAAGTACACTACCATTCAAAAGTTTTAGAACACTTTCTAACGCCATGATGGTTCCTGATTTTTTATTTCTTTCTACATTGTAAAGTTTTGCTGAAGGCGTCCAAAAATGCATGAATCTCCTTTGAACAGTTGATATTGAGATGTTTCTGCTACTTCTGCTCTGTAAAGACTTCAAACGCCTCTAATCTGAGCTGCTGTTAATTGGTGATTTTTCAGGCTGATAACTCTAAATGAACTTCTCGTCTGCAGCAGAGGGAGGTTTTGGTCTCGTCCTCCTGGGACGGCCTTCATGAGAGACAGTTTCATTATGGTGCTGGACGGATTTTGCAAATGCACTTGACACAATACTGTTCTTGCAAGAACTATTACAGAAAGGCCGACCTCTGTGTCTTACAATAACAACAAAGGCTACGTTTACACTGTCAGGTAAATGTGACCCAATTCCGATCTTTTGCTCATACAGTATGTGACACATATCGGATCTGTTCTATGTCCGTGTAAACAGGAAAAAAAACGCATGCATTCCGATATTTCGAGATCGGTTTCAGGCCTCCTTCATATGTGGAAATAAATCAGATATAAATCAGATATGTGCTAATGTGATTGTCGTGTAAACAGACAGATCGGATTTCCTGAGTCGTTGTGTTCTGTACGTCATTAAAATAGCGACTTCTTCGCGGTTTAATGACGTAATGTTATTCTCCGGTGGAAGGGCGTGTGGAATGATAACATCGTAGGTGACATGGAAGAGGAAAAGACCCCCCCCCACACACACACCGCCTTATGTTAATGCTTATTTGGGCTAAATAACATTAAGAAATCAGTATTTGGTGAATGAAGCATGTGCACAGGCTGCAATTATGCCGTTTTTTCTCCTCCTCCTTTTTAAAACTATGGAGACGTTTCATGAACTTTGCCTACTGTATATAGCAGAAATAGCGTTAAGCATATTTCACCTTTGTCTATCTTGGCCAGTGTGTAGCGCAAGAACCTCCCTTTAAGTATGCGTGATGTTTCAGATGGTATGGCAAGTGTAAACAGGTGAATCGGATATGAGTCATAGTGGAAATAACGTGTAAACAGACGGTCAAAAAAATCAGATATAGGCAACAAATAAGAATTAGGCATCGAGACCTGCAGTGTAAACGTAGCCTAACTGTTGTTTTTCTTGTTGTTACGTAATTACCTAATTCCATATGTGTTATTTTATAGTTTTGAAATCCCCAGTATTGTTGTAGAATGTAGAAAATAAATCACTAAACAAAAACAAAGAAATTTGCAAGTGTTCTAAAACTTTTGAACGGTAGTGTATATACACTCATACACTCATACAGAAGTACTGTGTATATATACATATATAAGTAAGAAGTATATAATCCAATCATATAAATTAATAAAAAATATGATGTGTCATTCTTTTGGACAAACACTTTTGGATAGTTTTTGTGGCCTGGCACTTTAAACATGTGGATTGCACAGCCCTGGACATTACCATACTTTTCCTACTCGTACAGCTGCTCTTACTGTTCATATATTATTCATATATTTTCTATGTTCTATATTGTGTATTGTTGTACAGTTATTTTTATCATAACTTTAATTTTTATATTTTTATTTTATTCTTTCCTAGTTAAATTCACCCTCTATTTTATTTCTCATATTTATTTCCTATTCTAATTCATAGTCTTTTATTTAAGGTCACGAGCAGTTGTCTAAGCATTTCACTGCATATCGTACTGTGTATGACTGTGTATGTGACGAATAAAATTTGAATTTGAAAATTTGCATATGCAGGTAGCATTTTTTAACTTAAAAAAAAAAAACATGAAACATGAATCAACACAAATGTACATTGTGTTCATGATGAGAAGTGCAGGGCATGCTAAGAAGGGGAATCCATGACAATTAAACAGCAGAACATGAACAAATATTACATATAACCACTACGGTTAACGTATACAGTGGTGTGAAAAACTATTTGCCCCCTTCCTGATTTCTTATTCTTTTGCATGTTTGTCACACTTAAATGTTTCTGCTCATCAAAAACCGTTAACTATTAGTCAAAGATAACATAATTGAACACAAAATGTAGTTTTTAAATGAAGGTTTACGTTATTAAGGGAGAAAAAAAACTCCAAATCTACATGGCCCTGTGTGAAAAAGTGATTGCCCCCCTTGTTAAAAAATAACGTAACTGTGGTTTATCACACCTGAGTTCAATTTCTGTAGTCACCCCCAGGCCTGATTACTGCCACACCTGTTTCAATCAAGAAATCACTTAAATAGGAATTACCTGACACAGAGAAGTAGACCAAAAGCACCTCAAAAGCTAGACATCATGCCAAGATCCAAAGAAATTCAGGAACAAATGAGAACAAAAGTAATTGAGTCTGGTAAAGGTTATAAAGCCATTTCTAAAGCTTTGGGACTCCAGAGAACCACAGTGAGAGCCATTATCCACAAATGGCAAAAACATGGAACAGTGGTGAACCTTCCCAGGAGTGGCCGGCCGACCAAAATTAACCCAAGAGAGCAGAGACAACTCATCCGAGAGGCCACAAAAGACCCCAGGACAACATCTAAAGAACTGCAGGCCTCACTTGCCTCAATTAAGGTCAGTGTTCACGACTCCACCATAAGAAAGAGACTGGGCAAAAACGGCCTGCATGGCAGATTTCCAAGGTGCAAACCACTTTTAAGCAAAAAGAACATTAAGGCTCGTCTCAGTTTTGCAAAAAAACATCTCAATGATTGCCAAGACTTTAGTAAAATACCTTGTGGACCGACGAGGCAAAAGTTGAACTTTTTGGAAGGTGCGTATCCCGTTACGTCTGGCGTAAAAGTAACACAGCATTTCAGAAAAAGAACATCATACCAACAGTAAAATATGGTGGTGGTAGTGTGATGGTCTGGGGTTGTTTTGCTGCTTCAGGACCTGGAAGGCTTGCTGTGATAGATGGAACCAAGAATTCTACTGTCTACCAAAAAATCCTGAAGGAGAATGTCCGGCCATCTGTTCGTCAACTCAAGCTGAAGCGATCTTGGGTGCTGCAGCAGGACAATGACCCAAAACACACCAGCAAATCCACCTCTGAATGGCTGAAGAAAAACAAAATGAAGACTTTGGAGTGGCCTAGTCAAAGTCCTGACCTGAATCCTATTGAGATGTTGTGGCATGACCTTAAAAAGGCGGTTCATGCTAGAAAACCCTCAAATAAAGCTGAATTACAACAATTCTGCAAAGATGAGTGGGCCAAAATTCCTCCAGAGCGCTGTAAAAGACTCGTTGCAAGTTATCGCAAACGCTTGATTGCAGTTATTGCTGCTAAGGGTGGCCCAACCAGTTATTAGGTTCAGGGGCAATTACTTTTTCACACAGGGCCATGTAGGTTTGGATTTTTTTTCTCCCTAAATAATAAAACCCCTCATTTAAAAACTTCATTTTGTGTTTACTTGTGTTATCTTTGACTAATAGTTAAATGTGTTTGATGATCAGAAACATTTTGTGTGACAAACATGCAAAAGAATAAGAAATCAGGAGGGGGGCAAATAGTTTTTCACACCACTGTATATGATTGATTCTAATTGTCAGAAATAAGTTTTTTAAAGCATAGAACCACAATAATTTGAAAAATTAGGGCCAAAATAAAACAAATATTTGAGTTCAGACTTAAAACTAGTCCTTTCTCTGGCACTTTGAAAATGTTGGATCTAAGTGGGTTTTTGCGCGGTCACTGGGTCTCAGGAGATGAAATTTCATTAATGGAAGAGCAAAATGCAAGTGGAAAAGAGAAATTTGTTGGTTTAGTTGTTGGTAATTGGAAAAAACATGAAAAATAATTGAAAAACAGAGAGGAAAAATTCAATATTTCAATCATAATGGATTTTTGAAAGTGGAAAGATCTAAGTAGTGGTGAGCATTATGACTTCAGAGTACACACTGTCTTGAGTCTGCCCACTCTTTCCTTTTCTTTTGGTTTTCTTATCATTAAAATGTAAGGCAGCATAATTGAGCTCAACAGAGTCGCAGTCCTGTGGAAGTAATTATAAAATTAGATACAAATATATAAATAAAAATATAAATTAAAGTCAGGCTCATTTCAGTTACCTGAGAGGCTGTTTTTTTCATTCTTCTATCAGTGCTTGGTCTCTCTGCTGAAGAATAATTTAACATTTATTTAATTTAGAACAGAATTTATTCTACATTTATTTAGAGATCCCGTTTCATCATGTGAAAATATGTGACTTTATTATTATTATGAAATAGTATAATGTAACTCTAGTTAAATCAATTAATTCATTTAAAGCTGTAATTTTGTTACATACTTGTATGTTGTATATGTTTTCTCCATTTACAGAATGAAAGAGTTTGGACAAAGATCACAACCACACACACTCCCAAAGCTACAGTGAGCCCGATCACTACAGGATCCAAAGATCCTTCTGTAGCTAAAAATATAACATGAAGAATATGTACTTTTATAAAAACATTAACACGAATATAAAATATTAACTAGATCTTCATGTGATCTACAGTAGCAAAAAATTTTTAATACAATTTTATTTTCATTCAAAGATTGAAGTATTAATGCCTTCTTACTTAAGTTTATTCTTGTCCCGTTCCCAAAAATGATCTTCCCACACGCGGCCACAGCGCAGTAGTAAGTCCCAGTATCATTGAGGCTGAGGATGTTCTTGGAGAAGTTGTACACACAGGTGTGTGTAGAAGAGCCGCTCTCACACTGATGGCTGCTGTTGTGATGAGTGTAAATGATTTGAGGATGGGATTGTGGTGGAGCAGCTCTGAACCAGAGCACTTGGAGTTCTGCTGCTCTGCTCTCAGAGAGAACCGAGCACTGCAGAGTCACTGACGCTCCTGCAGGAACCGAGTCCAACACACTGCTCTGGAACACCGAGACTTTAACATCTCCATCACCTGTTCAGGTTAATACATACAGATGCCTCTCCTCATCAGGTATATGTTTGTATAGATGTGATTTGTATGATTTAGTGTACACTAAGCTATCCATAGTAATAGTGTATTGCGATAATAATTTTAAGATCCATAAATAAAAAAAAGAAGTAAAAGCTTAACACATCACTCTCAAGGACTTATTAATGATGTTTAAAGTTAATTATAAAATTCATTAGTAATGAATAGACATGAAAAAAATTTTCACATTTACTAAAATCTACTGTCTTTAAAATCTACTTATTATACAGTATTTTCACACAGTGGGATAGAATTATGTTTCATAGCATAAAATTTAACCAGTATGTACTATATAATTGCAACAAGATCAAGAACGCCATGAAACATGAAAAGTTCATCTTTATCTAATATATATACTTTCTTATAGTACGATCATGATTATATTTCTATAAATTCATTGAAGCACCTAAATGCATTTTAAGTAAAGATAATACAGATAAGATGTTCAAGAGATTGCTAATCAAATTTTAACTTTAAATTAATATCACTACATTGCTAACAATGATTAACAAAAATTATAGCTTACGATAATTTCCTACCTTTCACTGATAGAAACGTTCCTTTCCTAAATGCTACAGTTATTTTTTTAAATCCACAATAATACACGGCTTCATCTGACGGTTCCACGTTGTTAATTTTCAAATTGCAGCTTCTTCTCAAATCCTCAATGGAAAACCTGGGAGAGTTGAACTGACCTTC
Organism: Channallabes apus; assembly: GCA_030522415.1. Classification (NCBI taxonomy): domain Eukaryota; kingdom Metazoa; phylum Chordata; class Actinopteri; order Siluriformes; family Clariidae; genus Channallabes; species Channallabes apus. Next base: position 5,628,964 of record CM060113.1, on the reverse strand, counting down.
AAAAATGGGATTTTTTACTACTTTCTGGACTGTGACCATTACACGAGGCTCGTGTCCTACTACTTGTTTGTACCAAAGGATGGGATCAGTGTTTTCTTCTTCCTCTCTAAGGCAGTGTAGAGTCACATTATCACCAGCAGCAGCACTGATCACTGAGTTCGGCTGAGTGATGGTATGCATTTGTGCAGAATCTAATTTTAGGAGCCACAGAACAACCAAACAATGTTATACTTGAATGGAACAAAACTTTCCTTAAGATGCTGTATGGTGTAGTGGATTATATATTTAACCTGGAGAACTATTTAAGATGGTAAACTATGTAAGAATTTAAGTAGGTACACCGAATGGCCATATTTATTAATACAAACTTGGCAACAAAGTAAATTATTTTATTGCAATATAGATTATGTGAATAATTACAAAAGCAGAATCACTCACCTGTATGACTAACAATCACCACCGTAATCCACATCAGCATCATCATCTTACACCTCAGGTTTGTGCATGAGCATGTCCTTTTTACAATTTGTCTTAAAGTCAAACTGAGCATGAGGGGGGTTACGGAAAGTTTTTGCAGGCTCAGCCCCCTAAGTTCATGGGCGTTGCATGTATAGAAAAAAATTATGAAAAAACAAAAAAGAGAAACAAATACTATTCATAAATAAATGTTGTGTATGTACAGTATGGATGGCGTGGGAAAACCTTCCTATGGTGGAATTTTGACATTTTTCTCTACATGAAGGCCTTCAAACTATAGTTGGTGTAACAAATAAGTTTCCATTTGTCAACCACAAGTAAAGGTCAAGCAATTTGAAATTTGCTTGAAATAAAATCTCATGTGATGACATCAGAGTATAATTCAAACTGTACTGCTCCAGAAATCCACTGTGCAATCCACATTGTACAAACCACACCGCAAACACAGATTTCAGACAATTCTGTAAAAGTGGAACCTGATTAGGCCCCACGTACTGTATAATACCCTTTATTTTACATTTTCTTGTTTTCGATAACCAAGTCTCTGACTAGAATAAAGCAGGAAATTACTATGATTGATGATTGTTAGTGGTTTCCCCTCCACATTTTCCATATTCTACCACTAAGTATATATTCTCTTAATGTCATTCTTTATTGCTAATCAATGCCAATGATTACAGCCTGAAGTTATGCTCCTCTAGCACTATTTTTCTGTTATTAAAGATAGGCTGTATTGTATTGAGACACTGAGAAATGTTGTTTCCGGCAGCTCGTCGTAACGTGAGGGCAAAGAATTTGGAGCAGGAGAAAACAACACACTGACACGTGGCTCATTTCTATAGCTCTGGCATTTGCAGGGATCTTCATTATGTGTGTTCAGAATGTGAATGCCAGCTGGTAAACATGTACAGTAGGCTATCCCAAAATTTCCATTTAGCCCTCTCTCACTGGTCAAGGTTTTCCTTTAATTGAACCACATATTGAAATTGCTTTGTGCCACTCATTTATCACCCCCATGTTGAGTGTAGTCTGAAGTTTACCACTTTTTTGTCTGTTCAGACAATCAGTATGAACAAATGCTCACTACCACTCATAAAGGAGTCACAGTGAATGGTCCTCTGTGGGGTTAGTATGAATAGGTAGAGGCAAAAACACAATTCCTTGCAACATGGCAGACTGAGCTCTTTGCTCTGTTGAGAGGTTGTATCGACAGGGGACTGGGGCAAATTAGGCTTATGTTTGGCTCAATTTCAGCCTTTCAGGAACTACCATCACCAAAGACATAGGAATCGTTATTCTCTATGGCTTATAGGATTGTAATGCAATGACTCTGTCTGTTCACTTACAGATGTGGCCATTAAGAATGCATGTTTTTCCTGTGGAAGGCCACAATTTGTCTCGCCACTTAATCCCACAAGCACCATTTTTAAATTTAAATAAATGTGTTGTGCTTCACAGAATATCACAATAGCTACATTTGTAATCTCATAGTTGACTTATCTGACTCACCTTGTAACCTCAACAGGCTCTTGCCATGTGGTAAGAAATTTGGAGGTCTATGTAGGTAGTAAAATGAACACTTACTGGTGCAAATACCCATAACCAAGTAACCCTGTTATAGAGCTGGAATTGATACTCCTGTTTGGGTACTCCCAAATTATCTCAAGTTAATTGACCCAGTGTGTGGAATTTTGTTCTCAGTTCAAGAATATATTGAATTGATTTTTTTTCTGGGTGAAGGTATCTTCTCCCAGATTTAGTTGATGTTTTCTACGGCATTATTTGGCTTGCATCTGTATGATGATTCAAATGGGGATAAATCAATAAAGGCTTTTGTGACCCTTCCTGCTGTAAACAACGAGTCGTTGCTTTTGCTGCCTATGCTGCAAGCTTAGAACTAAGAGAAAGTGTTGTCGTATATCTAAGCATTGTAACTGGGTGGCACGGTGGTGTAGTGGTTAGCACTGTCGCCTTGCTCCTCCAGGGTCTGGGTTCAATTCCCAGCCAGACTCGATTGCCATCTCTGTGTGTATGGAGTTTGTATGTTCTCTCTGTGCTTGGACAGTCCAAAGACATGTAAATTAGGCTAATTGGCGTTCTTAAATTGCCTGTGTGTGTGCCTTGTGATGGATTGGCCAGGGTGTACCCTGCCTCGTGCCCTAAGCCTCCTGGGATAGGCTCCCCGCGAACCTGAATACAGGATAAAGCGATATAGAAGATGAGTGAGTGAGTGTAATGGTCTATGACTCTACTGCAAATCATGTAAAAATCATGCCAATGATCACAATCTGTCTATAAATATGCACTATTTATCTACTATATACTATTGATGCACATAGTGCACCCCATGGTTTGCTATACTGTAAGATGTGTGACCTGGATACCTGTGGCTATAAACCTGCTGCATATTTTCTCACAACACTATAAGAACTCAAAATTACCCAACACAGTTTAATATTTATTAAAGCATACTATTTGTAATTTAGTAGTACTTGTGGGAACAAATGGTTTAGCCATTTTTACAGATTTAATCAACCAGATTTTTTTTACAAGCGTTTTTACGATGTTGACATCAATATTAAACAAAAAGTCTGGCATATTGTGATCCACTACAAACAGTCAAGAACAACTTGATAAACCATTCTAATCCACTTGAAAAGAACTTGTGAACTGTTTGTAGTCAGTATCATCTACATGATACCTCAACATGACTGATTATTTGAAATGTTTTATTACTTACATAATAGAGCTGATAATCTCTACTTGCCGTATAAAAAGCAACAAAACCGCAATAAATCCAATAGTTACTGTACTCTAACCATGGCCTTCAAAACCCAAAGAATTTTAGGCATTCATTCATTCATTCATTTTCTATACCGCTTAATCCTGTGTTCAGGGTCGCGGCGAATTTTAGGCATTTTTTTTTTAAATAAACATACTGTATATAGGGCTCATGATTGGGCAGTATAGAGTGACATATGATACACATGACAGACTGAATTTTATTTTATTTTAACCAATTATACAAACATGATTGAAAAAATGTGTCACATACTGTAGAGTAGGTAAATAAATAACACAGATACACACAATCACGTTTTTTTCTGGTTATTTTCGGTGGTTTCCATGCCCCCCCCCCCCCATCTCTTATTATTATTATTATTAAACATCATTGACCTGTCCTGTGTTGCTGGCATGTATCTGTGCTGCTAGGGGTTTTAAATGAACTAGCATCACTATGGAAGCCCAGATTTTTCACAACAAAAAAAATCTCATTCCCAGAACCAGTGTTAGAGTCAAAAGCTTTTGAGTGATTTTGAGACTATTAGATTATTGCTTAGATTATTAAGATTTCAGAATAACTACACATATCTACAGTAAAATTAAACCTGAAAACATTGAAAATTCTTCACACTAAATCAGCTTAAAGACTAAATCTAAGTAATAGAAGGACTTTGCACATCTGAATATAATATATCTTGGGATTGGTGTTTCTTTATGCTTCCTCTTTTGGTTCTCCTCCCATTGAAATGTAAGGCAGCGTAGCTCAGCTCCATATTGCCAGACTCCTGTAGGAATGGATATTAGATTATAAATGACAGATATATGAACTGCTTGTCCATTCACATTTCCTGAATATTTACCTGATTGTGGCTTTTATTTGTCACAGAACCTTCTTTTAATCTCTCTGTCAAAAAGAAAAGTCACACTTTATTTTTGGATCTTTATTTTCATCTACAGAACATGTAAAAAACAGGATTTATTTATATTTTTACTAGATGTTCTTCACCGAGACACAAAATTTACTTGGATAACTTGGATAACTAAACGAAAACAAGATGAGAATAGTAATTTTTTTTGTATTAGTTTTTTTTTTTTATATACGTAAAACTCCTCTTTGATTTCTACTTGCCATTTACATAGACAGAATAAATGCTAGCATCAGTGTTTCTAATAAACTTTTTACTGATGAAAAGTTGGCGGAAAGAATGATGTGGAAAACAAGATTTTAATACTTTATAAGATGAGTGAGAAACAATAAGGAAAAATTTAAAGGGTCTGCAAACTTTCTTTCTGCACTGTACAATGGAAATAACAGAATATCTTTATAGTGTCATAACAATGATTAACTTTAATAATAGCCATAATGCAGACTTACCTCTATATTGTTCATAATTTCTGCTTTTACAAGTTGCAGCAAAGGTTAAAGCAAAGATCATAACCACACACACTCCCAAAGCTACAGCGAGGCCGATCACTACAGGATCCACAGAGCGTTCTGTCATAGAATAAACAACATCATATCAATACAGCTAAAGAATATAGAGTATGGTAATCCTATCAGTGTTAGAATTATTTAAAACTACAAAATAACTTAAGTAGTTATAGAAAGGAGATACGTATGATTCTGGTTTTAAATTATGTTTCTTTGGTGTTATAATTACATACCGAGTTGCAGCAGCATTTTCTTTATAAATTTCTCTCAGACACTAAGGTGTACAGTATAAGTGTCTTAGAGACTCAAGAACTGAACTGGATATTTCTGCCTCATACACAGTGCAGTTACTGTATAAGCTTAAACTTCAAATTATAATTAACTTACCCAGTTGTACTCGTGTCCCGTTCCCAAAAATGATCTTCCCACACGCGGCCACAGCGCAGTAGTAAGTCCCAGTATCATTGAGGCTGAGGATGTTCTTGGAGAAGTTGTACACACAGGTGTGTGTAGAAGAGCCGCTCTCACACTGATGGCTGCTGTTGTGATGAGTGTAAATGATTTGAGGATGGGATTGTGGTGGAGCAGCTCTGAACCAGAGCACTTGGAGTTCTGCTGCTCTGCTCTCAGAGAGAACCGAGCACTGCAGAGTCACTGACGCTCCTGCAGGAACCGGGTCCAACCCGCCGCTCTGGAACACGGAGACGCTTAAATCTGATTCTCCTGTTTAGTATAATATAAAATAGACTGTGTAAATTATTACTTATAATGTAACCTGTATAATACATAAAATATGCAGACCAGAAGGATTATTTATATTAATAAACCTGAAAAATTATTATTTTAAGTATTATCCTAAAATACGAAATTCTTTTTAAGCTTTTACTAAATACTGGAATGCCTTAATCTAAGCAAAGATTTTTACTGGTCATATGCTTCTACAAGTTTATACCAATTTCGGTATTAATACTCATAAAGAAATATAAATAATTTGCATTTTAAATGATTAATGTTTGAAGGGAAATTAATGTTTGAATTATATGTACAACATAATAAAAATAAAATCAGCACCAATGTGTTTTGGCCGACAGCATTTTATTCCAGAGCACTAATTAATTATTAAATCAGGGCGACCAGAATATGTCTGTTGATAACGATAATTTAAAATCCTAAATAACTACATGTACTGAAAGATAAAAACTCTAGTAGGAGAACCAAAATTGAAAAAATTTAAGGAGTTGATACAGTACATGATCTTTTATATTCAATATTTTTTTTTAATTGAGAAAAATTTAATATACAGATAGCATTAGGTTACACATATGTTCAAATATCATCAAAAATTCCTGTTTGTTAAAAACTTTTAAATCGAACTATACATTTCTGATGAAATAGAAGAAGAGAGTTTTTCATTTTTATTATTTTTGACATTATTTTAGTTTGACATAAGTATTTAAACCATAGTATACCAGCAACATGTGAAGCATTTTATGCTAGTATGTACAGTATGAAGACACATACAGTAATAAACATAATATGCAGTATTTAATAGTAATAATAATAATAATAATAATAATAATACTAATAATAATAATAATAATTATTATTATTTATTTATTTATTTTTTACAATTTTATGAGTGTTTTAAAAGTGGAAAGTGTACACACAATTGTTAAAATAGACAAAACTGGTTGTGTACATTAAAATTCTTACTTTTCACTGATAAAAATGTTCCTTTTCCAAACGCCTTTCCGTAGTTTAGAATTCCACAGTAATACATAGCTTCATCTGATGGTTGTACATTAGAAATTTTTAAATGGCGGCCCCCGATTTCTTTCTCAATATTGAATCTTGGTGGCATGTACTCCTTTTCATAATTAGGTGTATGATGAACTGTGACCATTACATGAGGCTCATGTCCTATTTTTTGCTTGTACCAAATGACAGCTTCAGTATTTTCCTTTTCTATTTGAAAGCAGTGCAAAGTCACATTATCACCAACATCAGCAGTGATCATTGGGGTTGGCTGATTGATGCCGCTTGTCTGTGCAAAATCTGCAGGAAAACAAAAAGTGTCCACCAACAACAACAACAAAAACTTAATTCTACTAATGATACATAAAGTTTTGTTATTAGGAAATAAAAACAAAGATAAAACAAATCAAGTAAAACAAAAAAAAAAGTTAAAAACTCTGTCGCAAAAATCTATAACCTATGTTATAATATGATGCATTTGATTTGGAATCATAAAAATCATCAATACTTACCAATTTGATTAAAAAGCATCCTTGTAATCCACATTATCATGAGCATCTTGAGTCTGAGATCTGTGTATAGCATGTGTGTTCTCGCTAAAGTGTCAGATGATCAAATGAGTACATCTCACTTTGTGGCAAAGTTTTATGATGTCTACCTCTGACATCATAGAATTTTCCACATACGATCTAGATTAGCAAGAGAGCAGCAGTAGTTAACTAACTTTGGCCCTTCAATTTTTTTTGTCCTGTTTCCTCTTTAACAACTGATATCTTTTTAACTCACAGAAAAGGCAAAAAAAAAAAAAATTAATAAAAATTGGTGCAAAATTGAATATATCTAAACGCACTTTTTAAAACTTCATGCAATATATTAACAAATTATCTTATTTATTTAATTGAAATATATTTTATTACGATAGTGTGTTCGAAAATAGACAATGTCACAAAGCAGCTTTACAAAATATAGATGCTGGTATAGAACAAGCGAGAACAAGCCAGAGGTCATCACCTATACCGCTTTATCGTGTGTTCAGGGTCGCGGGGACCTGGAGTCTATCCCAGGAGACTTAGGGCACAAGGCGGGGTACACCCTGGACAGGATGCCAAACCATCGCAAGGCACACACACACATATACTGTATACACACTCACACACCCATTCACACACTACAGGCAATTTGGGAATGCCAATCAACCTAACCTACAGTACATGTCTTTGGACTGTGGGAGGAATCTGGAGAACCCAGAGGAAACCCACCAAGCGTGGGGAGAACATACAAACTCAATGCACACGAGCCCATACCCTGGAGGTGCAAGGCGACAATGCTAACCACTACACCACCGTGCCGCTAATAGTAGTTCTGACTTAGTTGTGTTTGCATCCTGCCTCATTCCTTGCACAGATTTTTTTATATACTTTTTGATGTCTAAAAAATTATATTTGTAGTAATTTGTCACTTTTCTCAACAAATAAAGATTTTAATCACTTATAGTGATTATAAGTTGGGAAATTACTGCAAATACTATTTATTTTCTGATATTATTTGCATTATTACAACTATCAGCATTCATTTTCTCATCAGATTCTCATTGTTTTTCCTTGAAGCTAGTCAGACAAAAAAACATTCAGATTTGTTCAAGATTTTGAAATGTTGCTGGGGGGATTTTTCTTAATTCAGCAACAAGAATACTGAGGTCAGGATTTATGAGGAGGTAAAGGGTAGTTCTAGCTCATCCCAAAGGGTGTCATAGGTGTTCAGGTCGGGGCTCTGTGCAGGACACTTAAGGTCTTCTACTCCAACCTTAAGGCCCTGTCACATTTTCACAAAGACCATGAAAAATATTGAAGAACGAAGCAGGAATGGGGTCAACATGAAAAAATGTGCATTTATCATGTTTATCCTACATCCTAGCCACGTCTCTGACAGGTTCATAATGTGCCATGTTGTTACTAATTTCCTATCACACAAATGAATGATCATGTTCACGATGTAAGATGACATTGAGTTATTACCACTGTGTGTTGTCACTGTGTGTTGTCATCTTTCTCATCTGCACCATGATTATAGTATGTCAAATGAAGTCCATAAGGTGTTAGTTACACCATTAACTAGTCAATGCCATCACCAATATGTCCTTATTAAGTTCCTCCTATGACTTCCTTCAACCACGTCCTTTTTTTGGACGTGGGAAAGTGGCTTAGTGTGATGGGGTAATGCACTATGTCTTCATGGAGCTTGCTTTGTGCTTAGGAGCATTGTCATGCTGGAACTGATTTGGGGTTCTTAGATCCATTAAAGGGATAGAAAGTTATAGTGAAAACGTCTCGGGTTACTTTGCCGTAACCCTGTTCCCTGAAAAGGCGGGAAAGAGATACTGCGTGAAAACTCTATGGGAACATCTTGTCATGTTGCCGGTTGTGAAGCATGTGTGTATCAAACATGCCAAATTTTGGCCTATATAACCTCGGTCAGCTGACGTCATCTGATGAGATGCACCTGAGGTTATAAATAGCAGTGATCCGGAAACATTCCTCAGATTGATTTGTCTGAACGGACATCCGGTCACGTAGGGAACAGGGTTACGGCAAAGTAACCCAAGACATTCTCTTTCAAAGGCTACACTCGATGCTGGGTGAAAATGCTATGGGAACGAGAATACCAACGCTGCAGCACTGCAAGTGTCTAGACCCCAAGGTTGTGTAGCGTGTGCGCACAAGGCCGAGAAGGTCTCAGAACAATCCCTGGGCAGCTACCTCGGGGACCAGTGAGCCCCGAGTAGCATAAGCATCCAGACTATAAATATTTGTGCGACGTGGACCAACCCTCCGCGTCACACAATTGCTGCAGGGGAATACCTCTTGCTAGTGCAAAATGAGACGATCCCCCTGGTTGAATGAGTCCTGATTCATAGAGACAAAATGAGCCTACGCGCCTCATAGGAGAGGGCAATAGCATCTCTCACCCAGTCTAGTGGCGGCCGCCCCGTGGCCCCAAAACATGTAAAGGCTGCTCTGACCTACGCCACTGGCTGATGCAGTGGACGTAAATCTGAAGAGCACGTACTGGACACAGTAAGTGAAGTCTCTCCTGCTCTGAGGCTGTAAAGGCGGAGAACAGAAGGCTTCAAGAACAATAGGGTGCATGTTGGGTTTATGGAACTCTCGGAAAATAGTTCAGTGAGGATGCAGTTAAATACGTCCTGAGAGTACTAAGGCACAAGCCCCAGGACAACTTTTCCTGCAGAAACTCCAGCACTGAAACATATCGGCAGTGGACTGGGTCTACCTGCTTAGCACACACTTGCTGCAGGGGAATACCTCTTGCTGATGCAATAGATGAGGTGATCCCCCTGGTTGAATGAGCCCTGATTCCTAGAGGCGAAGTGAGCCCACGCACCTCATAGGAGAGGGCAATAGCATCTCTCACCCAGTCTAGTGGTGGCCGCCCCTCGGTTGCGGCCCCAAAACATGAAAAGGCTGCTCTGATTTACGTCACTGGCTGATGCGGTGGACATAAATCAGAAGACCACGTTCTGGACACAGTAAGTGAAGTCTCTCCTGCTCCGAAGCTGTAAAAGGCTAGGACAGAAGGCTTCCAATCAATAGGGCAATGTGAAAATGGGACTTTCGGAAGATAGTTCAGTGAGGATGCAAAATGGCCCTGACTAGCCCAGGGGCAAAGTCTAGGCAGGATGGGGAGACTGACAGATCTCCAATCCTCTTAGAGAGGTAACGGCCATTAGTAAAACCATCTTAAGGGTCAGAAAACCTGAAGTGCTGACTCTAGTAGTTCAAAGGGGTGTCAACTGGGCCTTTGAGCACACTAGCTAAAACCCACAAAAAAGGACCGTGGCTCTAGTGGGTGGCCTCAACCGTTTAGCTCCATGAATGGAACGGATAACTAAAAGGGTATTTTCCCACAGTAACCCCATTGATCATGACGTGGCAGGCTGAAATAGCAGTTACGTACGTCCTGAGAGTACTAGGGCACAAGCCCGAGGATAACTTTTCTTGCAGAAATTCTGCAAAAACAATTCGGCAGTGGACTGGGTCTAACTGCTTCATCATGCACAACTTTTCACATACATTCCTGAGGGCATAAGCTCTTCTAGGGGAGGGAGCCCTCTAGAATAGTCTTAATTACGCCGGGAGCAGAGTTATCAGGAAAATGAATACGTAAGGACACGTACGGGCCAAGGTGTCCAGACCCATAGGGGGCTGGAAGAGTCAGAGAGCAGCAAAGGTGTTATGCACACTCAATCTGTGCCCGGCACTAGGACCCGGAAGTAAGGCGGGCGCCAAACCAGGAAGTATAAAAGAGGTAAACAAACGTTGGCTTACCGCTCAGTCATTGAGTTCGGCCCATGTCGGTTCAGGTTGGCGTTCATCAAACCATGAGTACTCACTATCTTTTGGTTGTTGCTTCCTATCGTTGTGTGTGTATTTTAGGACGCGGGTTAAATTTGTGTTTTTCCCTTGCTCCGTTTTCGGGAGAGTCCTTAGAATAAATCGCGTGGTTATCCTGCCTACTCGCTGTTACTCCGCGTTTGGGTTTACCATCCACGCTACATTGGGCTAACCGCTAAGCTACGTCTTCTGGTCACCGAGGTTAGTTCATGACAAAAAAAGGGAACATTTGCTGATCTTAAGAGGCAAAGAGGTCCACCTCTGCTAGCTAAAACCTCTTCCAGATTGACTGACTACTTCGGGGTAGGGTTTCCAATCCCTGTGCATCAGAGCTTGACTGGATAGTACAATTGCTCCTCATTCATATGCCCTGAAATGTCAATGCCTTGAGGGAGAGGAACCTGGTGCGCTAGCTGTATAGCGGCGCGAGCACAGTCCACCCTGCCTATAATATATGAGACTACCATGGTGTAGTCCATCTGCACTAGGACATGGTAGCCTCTCAACTGCTGGAGGAAGTGCTTTAGGGCCAGAAATAGAGCCATCATTTCGAGGCAATTGATGTGCCACGCGAGAAGAAGGCCTCTCCAGCTCCCTTGGGCTGAACGGTCATCTAAGACCGCACCCAGGCCCGTTAGGGAAACGTCTGTCGTTAGCATCCGTGACGACAAGACAAACTTAGAGTGAGACCCAGAGTCAGAAACCGGGGTCTTGAACCACATATACCCCTTTTCCACTGCTCTGGTTCCCATGCCGGTTCCCAATTTTGGAACCAGTGCCGCGCTTTTCCACAGAAAAAAGTTGGTGCCGGTGCCCTAAAACAATCACCAGCACTGGCCCCTAAACGCTGCTGGTCTAGTCGCGAGAACCCGTGACATCACGAGCGGTGGGCGGAGTTATAGGGAGCGTAAAAAAAAATGGCGGAGACGCAAAGTCCGTTAATGTGGAGCGCGGACGAAACAAAAGCACTATTAACAATTTGGACATCCGCCGAGATTCAGCAGAAATTGGAAAGTGCTTTAAAAATGTATTAAAAGTGTATGAGGAAATAAGAGAAGAACTAATAGTCGCAGGCTTCACACGAACAACCGACCAAATAGTGAATAAGCTAGTTGTCAGTGTCGATCTCTTTCAGCGGTTATAACACGTCGAATAAGCTGCTTTTGGATACTGAAATACATTTTCATAGTTTGGAGAATAACCAGTAAACTGACTTCGGGCAAGTTCGTTTCTGTTTATTGGGCGTGGCCTGTGACATATTATCATGCAGCTCCCGCTGACCTCCTGTCTAGTGTACCTTGACCTCCTGTCCACCTTCTCAGTGTCAAGTGTACACTGACCTCATGTCCACCTTCTCAGTGGTTCCCAGTTCAGCACCGGCTGAGCACCAGAACCGGCACTTGGCACCAGCACCAGTGTAGTGGAAATGAGGTAATAGTAAGGGTACGGAGCACTTGGCGCGTAACCTTTTTTGGGGATTGGCCCTAGAGTGAAATCCCCTGTCTTGGCCACAACTAGAAATGTTCTCATGTGCAGAAGGCCCAAAAGTGTCACCGTGGATACAGCTGCCATGGGAGCTAAGATTTCTGAAAGTGATGATCACTTTCTGGTCTAGCTTGATTTCCTTCGTTTAGGAATTCGTTTAGTTTTGGGTCTCAATCCTAGAACCAAAGATGAGCTAGGACGACATACATGCTTTCACTGCATGTATAATACTTCAGAAAGATCTACATACCTTGCTGCTAAACCATGTAAAGATTTGAATACAAATAATAAAATTTTAAAATGTTTCATATCATTATATGTATATGCGAATTGTTAATAGGGAAAAAATATGACCATGGTCATTGTTGATGTCAGTAGATAATTAATGCAAAATATATTTTTTGGCAAAATGTCTGCGGTATGAGGGGGAAAAAAACGCTTGGTTATGCAATTACTGGGAAATAATCAACTTTGGGGTCCGAAAAGTAACTCTGCTTTGCAGCACATCAAAATATCTAAAAGACGCTGCCAAACATGGTGTATATATTACCATGTTTTAGATATAGTGAACTAATAAACTCCTGTGTACTGTATATTTCAGTGAAAATAGCCTACTATAATAACTGCCAATAATAATATAATCATGTTAATAATAGTCATAATAAAGACTTACCCATGTTTCTATCTTTATAGGTTACGACAAAAATCAATGCAAAGATCACAATGAGACTCACTCCCAAAGCTACAGTGAGGCAAATCACTACAGGATCCACAGATCTCACTGTCACACAGAAGAAAAAAAAATAATAATATCAATATTTCTTAAATAAAGAACAGTGTTGGAACATTTTACAACAAATTACATACATTAGACATTACCACACAACATTCACTATTTTTCAACTGGCATGCAATTAAATTAAAGCAATTTAAAATCTTGAATAGGAGACCTTAACTTCCGGGAATCATAATCTATGTACCTCTATACCAAACCAATACTTTTCTTCAGGCTTTTAAAAGTGCGAATAAAAAGAGAGAATAATGAACTGAGATGTAGGTTTTTTTTGTGTACAAGTATTTGTAAATAAAAATACAGTTAGACATAATTTTCTTAAAATTATCCCAAAGCTTAATGAATGGCCTTATACAAGTAAATAGCCAAAAAACCCAACAACTCTAATTCCAAAAAAAGAAAAACATATTTCTTACTCAATTGTACTTGTGTCCCGTTCCCAAAAATTAACTTTCCACACACGGCCACGGCGCAGTAGTAAGTCCCAGTATCACTGAGGCTGAGGATGTTCTTGGAGAAGTTGTACACACAGGTGTAGAAGAGCCGCTCTCACACTGATGGCTGCTGTTGTGATGAGTGTAAATGATTTGAGGACGGGATTGTGGTGGAGCAGCTCTGAACCAAAGCACTTGGAGTTCTGCTGCTCTGCTCTTAAAGAGAACCGAACACTGCAGAGTCACTGACGCTCCTGCAGGAACCGTGTCTGAAACACTGCTTTGTGATACTGACACTTTTACATCTTCATCACCTGTTCAATGTAATATAGACAAAGGCACAGCTAACAAAAGAATTTTCAATGCCAGATGATTATTATGCATGGGATATACATAAGGATAGAATGTACCCCTTATGTGCACCAAGCAATAATAAATGTTTATAAGAAATAAATAAAAAGCTAATTAAAAAAATAGATAAGCAAATAAAATTCTCACCTGTCACTGCTAAAAATGTCCCATTTCCAAAGTGTGTTATAAACTCTCTAAATCCACAGTAATACATGGCTTCATCTGACGGCTGCACATTAGAGATTTTTAAATGGCAGCTCTTTGTTTCTTTTTTTATGCTAAATTTTGGTGGCTCAAACTTATCTTCATATTTGGGTTCACCTAAAACTGTAACCATTACATGAGGCTTGTATCCTACTTTTTGCTTGTACCAAACAATGCCATCGGATTTGTGATCTCCTAGTTCAAAGCAGTGCCGAGTCACGTTATCACCAACAGCAGTAGCAATCACTGAGTTCGGCTGATTTACACCTTTTGTTTGTGTAGAGTCTACTGTTAAGGGTATAAACAGAAAACTTTAAAAAAAATACACCCTAAAATAGTTTCTTCAATAATGCATATAGACATACCTGTACATATACAGGGGATATACAGTGTATATACAGTGGTGTGAAAAACTATTTGCCCCCTCCTGATTTCTTATTCTTTTTCATGTCTGTCACACAAAATGTTTCTGATCATCAAACACATTTAACTATTAGCCAAAGATAACACAAGTAAACACAAAATGCAGTTTTTAAATGAGGGGTTTTATTATTTAGGGAGAAAAAAAAATCCAAACCTACATGGCCCTGTGTGAAAAAGTAATTGCCCCCTGAACCTAATAACTGGTTGGGCCACCATTAGCAGCAATAACTGCAATCAAGTGTTTGCGATAACTTACAACGAGTCTTTTACAGCGCTCTGGAGGAATTTTGTCCCACTCATCTTTGCAGAATTGTTGTAATTCAGCTTTATTTGAGGGTTTTCTAGCATGAACCGCCTTTTTAAGGTCATGTCATTCAGAGGTGGATTTGCTGGTGTGTTTTGGGTCATTGTCCTGCTGCAGCACCCAAGATCGCTTCAGCTTGAGTTGACGAACTGATGGCCGGACATTCTCCTTCAGGATTTTTTGGTAGACAGTAGAATTCATGGTTGCATCCATCACAGCAAGCCTTCCAGGTCCTGAAGCAGCAAAACAACCCCAGACCATCACACTACCGCCACCATATTTTACTGTTGGTATGATGTTCTTATTCTGAAATGCTGTGTTACTTTTACGCCAGATGTAACGGGACATGCACCTTCCAAAAAGTTAAACTTTTGTCTCGTCGGTCCACAAGGTATTTTCCCAAAAGTCTTGGGAATCATTGAGATGTTTTTTAGCAAAATTGAGACGAGCCTTAATGTTCTTTTTGCTTAAAAGTGGTTTGCGCCTTGGAAATCTGCCATGCAGGCCGTTTTTGCCCAGTCTCTTTCTTATGGTGGAGTCGTGAACACTGACCTTAATTGAGGCAAGTGAGGCCTGCAGTTCTTTAGATGTTGTCCTGGGGTCTTTTGTGGCCTCTCGGATGAGTTGTCTCTGCGCTTTTGGGTAATTTTGATCGGCCGGCCACTCCTGGGAAGGTTCACCACTGTTCCATGTTTTTGCCATTTGTGGATAATGGCTCTCACTGTGGTTCGCTGGAGTCCCAAAACTTTAGAAATGGCTTTATAACCTTTACCAGACTGATAGATCTCAATTACTTATGTTCTCATTTGTTCCTGAATTTCTTTGGATCTTGGCATGATGTCTAGCTTTTGGTCTACTTCTCTGTGTCAGGTAGTTCCTATTTAAGTGATTTCTTGATTGAAACAGGTGTGGCAGTAATCAGGCCTGGGGGTGACTACAGAAATTGAACTCAGGTGTGATAAACCACAGTTAAGTTATTTTTTAACAAGGGGGGCAATCACTTTTTCACACAGGGCCATGTAGATTTTGAGTTTTTTTTCTCCCTTAATAACGTAAACCTTCATTTAAAAACTGCATTTTGTGTTCAATTATGTTATCTTTGACTAATAGTTAACGGTTTTTGATGAGCAGAAACATTTAAGTGTGACAAACATGCAAAAGAATAAGAAATCAGGAAGGGGGCAAATAGTTTTTCACACCACTGTATATATATATATATATATGTGTGTGTGTGTGTGTGTGTGTGTGTGTGCAGGGCCGTGCAGAAACGTTTAAAGGGGCGGGTGCTCAAAGTTAAAAAAGATAGAACATGCTGAATAACAACAACTCACAT
The DNA here is from genome assembly GCA_030522415.1 of Channallabes apus. Lineage (NCBI taxonomy): Eukaryota > Metazoa > Chordata > Actinopteri > Siluriformes > Clariidae > Channallabes > Channallabes apus. The sequence goes on along the minus strand of CM060113.1, from coordinate 5,612,780 downwards.
TCATAACGAATCTAATATGGAATTGCATACTGTATGACTGTCATCAGGTCGGGACAATGCAAAGCAAACGTAGCCTATGTTTTACCTGATGGCGTACAATGTTGCTGTTGATTATTATATTATTAGTAATAATTTTTAATCCACCACTACTTGTGCAGTTCATAAAAGGACAGGTAATGTTTGTCTCGCTGTTGCTCAAACAGCACGCTCATTTATTTCAATTAATTTGTTGTTATAGACTATAGTGTGCGCTGTACACCCTATTTACTGTTTTGTTACAGTCTGTACCTTCCAGTTAATTTGCCTGCTTCTCCTCCAGCTCCGTACCGCCCAGCCTGCAGAAAATGCGCGTGCACTTTGCGTGCTCGTACCTGGCTCGTAACGAGCGCGCTCTGCCCTCAAGGGCGAGCATTGGTTAATGTCAGGCATGTCACTGATGCAAGCCAGATCCTTTTATTTAGCAAAATTGAGATTAATAGTTACATTTTATTGTTGAGGGGCAAAGACAGGGCTCCATATGCACATACACAGAAAAAAGGGCACTTGAGGCATCCTGGAGGAAAGGGGCGGGTGCTCAAGCACGCGCCGCCCTCCCCCATCTGCACGTGCCTGTATATGTGTGTGTGTGTGTGTGTGTGTGTGTGTACAGTAGCGCGCTCAGTTACAGCTAAGTCCCTCTTCTCACCTTTAGGTGTGAAGTTATCAAACCGGTTTCGGATGGGGGAATTGGCACAATTGAGTGGTTTAATACTATTTAACAAGACCGAGACATCTCTGCCTAAAATGTATTTCTCCAGCAAAACATAGAATAAATAGAAATAAAATGTTTAATATTAATAATATTGATCTTAGCTGGATGGCCTAATTCTCAAAACCGTTTAAGAAAGACTTAACACACTATAACTAGAATATTTACAAAACTGAAATGTTGTCTTATGAATAATAAAAAACAACTCATATATATATATATATAGGCAGAGATGTCTACTTTTGTTAATTGTTTTTAAAACCCCTAATTCTACGAATTCCCCCATCAGCGAAATCATGAATGAAAGGTGAGAAGAGGCATTATAATACAGTGGGGGTTCTGTGGGTCTCCAAACTCAGATGGCTACGTGTCAGCCGATAACTGCTCCTTTGATCTTCTGGTTACAGCGGGGCGCCGACTGCTGATGAGCGTATAGTAGCCTGTACAAGCCAAGCTCTTCCCCAAAAAATAATGTGAATGTCTGTAACAATCACTAACCATTAAAATGTTACTTTTTTGTAATTAAACACGAATATATATATTATATTTTCTTTACACATAATATTTTCATTATATATACACGGGCATCGCTAGGCCATTTTTAGGGGGGCTTTAGCCCATCGTCCCCTTTATATTTATTTAAAGTATTTTTCATATTTTTTATGTCTGCCAGTTTCCAACAAAAAGCATCAGTATTGTCAAAGAATTAACAGATAAATATTTAATATTATTGGCCCCCACACAGTTTATTCCATTGTCCAGCCTCATAGGTATGTTGTTTATATTGCTAATCAATGTAAGTTTAAAGTTATATGCTGTTTTCTGGTTACATTTTTCTGATTGTACCTGTACATAGAAAAAAGTTTATACGGTAAACAGACATTCATATATATATATATATATATATATATATATATATATATATATATATATATACTGTATATATACGTGCTTAATTAAATTCTTAAATCATCGTGTTCACCCATGCACTGAAAAAAAGAACTTGTAAGATTTACTTGATAAAATCCTCTTAACAATTTGCACACATAGATTTTAAGTAAATTTTATTGCTCCAATATTAAGTAAAACTCACCCGTAATTGTCAGGTAAAATCTACTTAATTAAATTATCAAAGAAATCAAGTAAAAGTTACATAATTATATTTAATGCACAAATTAGATTTATTTAAAATAATCAAGTAAAGGTAATTCATTCCCAGACACACAGCTATTCATTCAATAGCACACACACGTCGCAGAGATAATGCTCCCTAATGCATGTTACAATGACCAAATATGATAATAAATAAATAAACCACACTCTCAGCTAATAATAAAACAGATTCATTTATTTTTTTTTTTTATAAAAAATAAATTTAATAACAAGCAAACATTTGATTAATTTATACAAAAACGAGATAACAGTAACTTACAAATGAGGTCTCAATTTGAAAATATGTACAAAACATAAACCACAAATAAGTATTAATCATAGAAACAAAATTAAACAGAAACGTTTTGTACTTTATGATTTTTAAATATGACCGTTAGATACGTTGGTCAGGAAACTCCTGAAGTCAGATGCAGACACACTTTCAGTCACAAACTGCTGTGAAAAAATACAGAGATAGATATTCAATTAAAATTCATGATACTTAATTTAGCAAATGAACAATATTTATACTTTGTTCCTCTCGCTTCACAACTCATGAGAACAGACCGAAACCAGAACCGAATCGGAGATTAAGGAAAAAGTGAGAAGCAAGAATCATGTGTGGAAAGATTAAGCATGCAAGGTCACAGGATGACTCTACTTCTTTTTCTTGTCTGCAATGCGATTTAGACAAATTAGAGCTGCTGTCAATACTGTATGAACATATGTACAGGTTCTTTACAGTTGAAATTTAACTTGTAACTTATTAATAAAATTCGGATTAAGAAAAAAACGTTTATTGCTAGCGCTCTTTCACCATTTAATGCTTTAACACACGACTCAGTTTGTTCAGAAATGGCATCTCACTGGCGAGCATTTGTCTGAACACGCCATTTTCACGAGGGGTGGGGGTAAGAAACACATCTCGGTTTATTAATCCGCGCGCTCGGTTCGTTATTATTTTATTTATTTATTTACCACAGGACCCCTGGGGGGCTCCGTAGGTTCAGGTTTTTACACGAAAACGGTGTTTTGTGAATATCCACACTATTAAAAACTGAAATATTGCTAATTGTACGTCCTGAGATTAAGATGAACATTAATTGGGAGTCATGAAAGCGAGAATCACATCCAAAACAGAAAGGTAAGCTTACCTCGAACACGACAAACTCCAGCTCCAGCCACGTCGTGTAGTACCTCCGTGATGATCCACAACCGACTGATCCACAGCGCAGGCACAGCGTCTCCTAACACGCATGCGCGGTTTAATTTGGACACATTTTCGGCTTCAGTAGACACACAATACTTCAGACTGAAACACGACTGCCCCCTACTTGTAATGAAGGGCATGTTAATTAGCATCCGATTTCTTATGTCCTGCACATATTGCTCAACTTTACTAGGCTGGTTTTCCTCATCAGGTTTTGCTGAGACATATAACTGTGTGTCGTCAGCATAACAATGAAAACTAATACCATGCTTACGGATTATGTTGCCCAGAGGTAAAGGGAAAAAAACAGTGGGCCTAAAACTGAACCCTGCGGAAAGCATAGCTGCTCCGCTACTATCTTTTCCAGAATCTTAGAGATAAAGGGGAGGCTTGATATTGGCCTGTAATTGGACAGCTGACAGGGGTCGAGGCCAGGTTTCTTAATTATTGGTTTGATAACTGCTAATTTAAAAGATTTTGGAACATAACCAATGCTGAGTGAGGAATTAATTATTCTCAACAACGGATCTGTTATTGCTGGTACTATCTGTTTAAGAAAATGTGTCGGTATAGGATCTAACATACAGGTTGATGAATTCGCAGAAGAGATGAATGAAATTAGTTCATTCTCTTCAAGGGGAGTAAAGTATTCTAGGTTCCGATCTGACATGGCTAGGTTAACATCTGCATCAATTACATTGTTCGGTTTCAAAGCCTCAATTTTATGCCTGATATTTAGAATTTTATTATTAAAAAAGTTCATGAAGTCCTCACTATTGCATGATGTTGTTGTGGAGATTTCTGTAGTGGTCTAATTTCTGGTTAATTTGGCTACGATATTAAATAAAAATCTATGATTATTTTTATTTTCTTCTATAGCACTCTATAGGTCTCTATATAGTGTTGACGTGTGCAAGTTGTGTGGTGCACCTGGGCGGTGATGGCTTTTTGTTAGTCTTAATCCAAAGAACACACAGATTGTGCAGTGCGCCCCGGGGGCAATGGTGGAGACTGCTTGGGCACGTCATCATTGCTTGCAGCTATATTAGTATGAATTGCAGTTAAAATACAGCCAGTGATGCATGGCGTCCAATATAGTGGACATGGGATTAATTGCAAATTTATCCATACACAAAATAAATGTTTGAAAATTTTAACAGGTATATTAATCCTTAGATGTTACTTGATGCTAGCATATTTTTTTTATCCGGAAGGGGTATCCTGCTATAGAAGGATTTACAAGATATTCCTGGCATGTTCTGCATTTCTGACTTCTGGTGGCCATCTTGGATTTGGGTTAGAAAAAATGCACTTACCATGACTGGCCAATAGGTGGCAGTGTGTGGGATGATGCACAAGCATCCACTGTCGCAGCCTTTGTGTTCAAGGCAGAAATAAAGAGTTTTTCATTCTATTACTCAAATGTGACTTTTTTGTGTTTTATGGAAATTCAGACCATGAATCCACATATGTGGACATCAATTTTCTCTAAAAGTACATCATATCAAATGATGATACTTAGGTTTTATTCTAATTAGGTTCCAATAAGCCCAAATAGCAAAGAGAAATAAAAAAAAATGCATGTAAAAAAACAGTACATTCGAGTGAAGGCTAGCCCATCTGGTCTGATCCCACAGAACATCAGTGTGCTTAAAGTTTTTTTTACATTGTATTTTTCTCTGTTGATAAGGAGAAAAGCCAATTGTCTTTTGTCACTCTTTTTGAACATGGTTGGCTCTTTATTGTGTACCTAGTTTTGCTATTTTATAATGTTGATTGTAGTGTGATTTAAGTAGGTCTGAAGTATTTTGTTCTCAGGTAATTAAACAAAATAAGTTTCAGGCTCCCTAAATGTGTGACTTGTGGGCAGGGCTTAGCCAAATACTGTATATTGAAGATGTATCCACTAGGTAAAAAGTATGATCTGCAAGAGTTCATCACAAACCTAGATAGAAAGTGCAAGTAGATCTAACACACATTCTTACTTAGCAAGGAATTGCCAGTTTGTCTCAACCCTATTATAGACCATGTCCTCATTCCTTACTAGAATGTAAAGATGTGCCTTTAACCATTCTTTGTTGTTAATTCTCACAGACACTTTCTCTCACACAGCATAGGTATATATCCCAGAAACCTTATTTACCCTCCATTATGGTCTTACTCTCAAGCACTTGTGGTAGGTGGACTCTGGAACAGCTACTGTAGTCCGCTATGAAGAAAGCAGATTTTATCCAGCCCTAACTCATCAGCTCCCTGACCTGCACTCAATCTACAGCAATTGGTGCTTGACCAAGGCCAGGAAGATTATGAAGGACCTCAGCCACCCCAGCTATGGACTGTTCTCTCTGTTGAGGTCAGGAAAGCGATTCCGCTCCCTGAAGACCAACACAGAGAGACTGAGGAGGAGCTTCTTTACGGTCTCTTAATCAGTACACCACACAGTACTGATCCATTTGCACATCCACACACATGATTTTGCACTCACTGTGGACATTCTGGACATTCACTTACACTAGCGGCCACTGCACAACACATTCGTGAACATTAGTTAAATTGCCCAATTACCCCTATCACAAGTCACTTTAAATATGTCACTTTCAAGCATATTTGCACATCCCCTGGATGTTCTGTTACCCGGATGCACAAGTCACTTTAAACACTTTAAATATGTGGCATTTCCGTTTATATTCAATTTATGTTCAACTTCATTCCCACAAAAGTCCAAAAATTCTATATCTCTGTATTGTACAGCTGTTTCTTATTTTTTATATTTTTCATATATGTTTCTTATATTGTATATTTTGTCCTGTACAGTACAGCTGTCTCTTATTTTTCTATATTTTTCTTATATTGTATAAAGTATTTTGTACTGTACAGTGTTATTTTATTTAACTTTTATATTATATTTTATTCTTTCTTAGTCAAATTTACCTTCTGTTTTCCTTTTCATATTTATTTTCTATTCATAGTCTCTATTTTAAGGTCACGGGCAGTTGTCCAAGCATTTCACTGCATATCGTACTGTGTATGACTGTATGTGACAAATAAAATTTTAACATGATTTGAGTTTGAACTGCCCACTACGCTTTTGCTTTTTTGAGACCTGGATATCTACGCAGAGCTCTACACCGCTGCCCTAGATAGCCACACCAGCTGCTCTATCCTCTTTCTTCCTGTACCCTATCATTCCTCCCAGACCCAGACTCCATTATAAATAGCCACTGATACTTCACTTCTCTCTTTCCTCATTCATAGGCTTCCTATGCCCTTTGTCTAATAAACGAGGAGAGCTTTCTTGTCCTGCTCCTTGGCTATCTAATTTTTTCTAAATTCTCATGCAAAGTGACTTTAGCTAAAACTGCCTGCTAAAGCTACTGCACATTATCTTCTCTTCATTACCTCAACTCAATTTCATTTTCTCTCCTCGCTCCTAGGTGGTGGAATGAACGTTCTTTAGATGTCTGCATAGCTGAGTCACTGGCTATCTTTAAGTGATCATTAAAGACCTATCTGTTTCTTAAATATGTGCATTAAACACCCCCCCCCCCCCCTCCCCCATTTTGTGGAACAGTAGTTGCAGCAAGTAGTTGCTGAAAAATGTGGATGCTGGTTAGAATAATATATAGAAGTTTTCGGAACAAACAGGTCATTGCAGCCCGTTATGTTTGGGGCTGAATAGCCACAGACTGGACAGGGTGCACATGATAACTGCTATCCACTGCTAAAAGCTCCTACAATGGGCATATGAGCATCAGAATTTGACCATGGAGCAAAAAAATATGGTGGCAACGTTTGAGGAATCACAATTTCTTTTTTTACATTGTATGGATGGCGGCGGCTGGGCGTCTCCTGGGATAGGCTCCAGGTCCCCCGCGACCCTGAACACAGGATTAAGCGGTATAGAAAATGAATGAATGAATGTATGGATGGCTGTGTGCATGGCTTCTGTGAGGAATAGGTGACACAGGGCACTATGAGAAGAAAACAAGCTGTGGAGACAGAGGGATTCTCCTGGCAATGTTTTGCTGGGAAACCTTGGGTCTGGCATTCATGTAGATGTTATTTTGACACTTACCATCTACCTAACCATTGTTTACCTAAACAACTAATGCCAGGAGACTCTTTCTGCCACAATGCAAAAATTGTTCAGAAATTGTTTAAAAAGCATCAGAGTTTTATGAAGTCGTTGCCTTATTTTGCACAGCGTCTGAAGGTCAGGATCCTATCCCAGAGCTTTGGTGTCCAATGCTTTGGTGTCCATGGATGTGGGTGTCTTGGCTTTGTGTGTAATTGTAAGAATTGATGCTAATTTAAAGCCGAAGGGTAGTCATACTGTACCATATATTGTTTTGCATTTTGTAAAAATAAACAATTTAAATGTTTATTTTTGAAAGCATTCATACTTTTATCATTTCGTTACTTAAAACATTTGCACAGTTCTCTGGCTTTATTATATCTGTATATATGCTGATCAGCCATAATATTATGACCACCTGCCTAATATTGAGTATAGTTTTCTAACATCTTTCTATTAGAACCAGCATTAACCTTTTTTTTTTAACATTTGGAACTACAGTAGCTCTTTTATTGGCTCACACTTAATGGGCCAGCCTTCGCTCTCCACATGCATCAGTGAGCCTTGGCCGCTAATGACCCTGTCACTGGTTCACTGGATTTCCTTTATTGGACCACTTTTAGTAGGTCCTTACAAATGAAGACAAGGTTTGAAGTTGCTCTGATCCAGTCATTTAGTCATTACTAGTTGGTCTGGTTTGTCCCTGAAGCTGATGTTTTTGAAGGAGAAAAACGAGCCCATTATGAGGATTTAAGCAACACTGACAAGGGCTAAATTGTGATGGCTAGACGACAGGGACAGAGCAATTCCTGCAGACTGCAACTCTTGTGGGATGCAGTGGGAAAGGCATAACAAAAGTGATCCAAGGAATTAAAAACAGCTAACCGGTCACAGGGTCATGAACGGCAAGACTCATGCACGTGGAGAGGAACAACTAATATAAAAGGTTAATATACAAATATACTACACATTCAAATTACATACGTACATGTGTGTGTGTGTGTGTGTGTGTGCGCGCATGCATGTTTAAATCATTTAAGACTTGTACAATATTTAGATTTTAGTTTAAACAATCTGAACAATCTATAACAAAAAATATATGCAGTAAAAATGTAAGTAAGCCTTATAACAGAACTAATGACACCAATTCAGATAACAGATGAAATCTACGTTACAGAAGGACCTCGTACATCTGAATATATAACATCTTGAGGCTGTTCTTTCTTTGTTCTTCCTCTTTTGGTTTTTCTTTCACTGAAATTTAATGCAGCGTAATTCAGCTCCGCGTTGTCACAGTCCTGTAGGAATAAATATGAGATTATTAGAATATAAAATTATTACACTATAGACTGAATCTTTTAAAGCAGTCATTACATATGCTATATATTTACCTGATTGAGGGTTTTCTTCATCATAGAACCTTTAAGTCTCACTATAAAAAAGAGAATGACATTTAAAAAAATATATTTAATCACAGTGCATCTCTATATATGAAACATACTTTTCATCAACATTCACATTTTAATTCTGATGTCTAGGAATTAATTTTCTCTAACCAGTTTTCTGAAAATAGTGCACCTGCTTAATTCAGGTTTATAGCAAATGAAATAGTTCTAGTAGGTAATTATTTCTATGGTAATAATTATATCTCAGTATATTTCAGTGGAAAAAATAATCCAGATTAACAATTTAATAATATAATAACTTCAGTAATTGTCATAATATAGACTTACCCATATGTCTTTCTTTACGGGTTACGACAAACATTAATGCAAAGATCACGATGACACACACTCCCAAAGCTACAGTGAGGCAGATCACTATAGGATCCACAGATCTCTCTGTCACACGGAAAATATCATATTAATACTGCTTAAAAACAAAATTATATTAGTATTAACTGTACAATTTTACAACTAATCACATAATTCACACACTAATTACACAATATGCACTATTTTAAAATTGGGATGCAAATAAATAAAAACAATTTAAATTGTTGCAGATATAGAAATCTTAATTCCCAGACTTCACACAATTATTCCACAGTTACACCACAATTACACCAATTTGCTAAAGCAATATTTTTTTTCAGGTCTTTTAAAGTGGGTGAGAGTAATGAACTGAGCTGTGTAAACAAAATAATATAAAAATTCGCAATTAGACATCCTTATCACAGAACTTAATGAATGGCCTGATACAAGTACATAATATATACAGTAAATCATATTCCTTACCCAGTTGTACTCGTGTCCCGTTTCCCAAAATGATCTTCCCACACACGGTCACAGCGCAGTAGTAAGTCCCAGTATCATTGAGGCTGAGGATGTTCTTGGAGAAGTTGTACACACAGGTGTGTTTAGAAGAGGCGCTCTCACACTGATGGCTGCTGTTGTGATGAGTGTAAATGATTTGAGGATGGGATTGTGGTGGAGCAGCTCTGAACCAGAGCACTTGGAGTTCTGCTGTTCTGCTCTCAGAGAGAACCGAGCACTGCAGAGTCACTGATGCTCCTGCAGGAACCGAGTCCAACACACTGCTCTGGAACACGGAGACTTTTACATCTTCATCACCTGTTTAGTGTAATATAGAGAGAGTACAGTAAGAGCTACCTAACTTATTTTCAATGCCAGATGATTATTATGCATTGGATGGACAGATGAATGGAATATGCACCTTAAAACAGAATAATATATGTTTACAAAAAATAATGAGCTAATTAAAAATTTTAAACTAGCCATGCATATAAAATTCTCACCCGTCACTGCTAAAAACGTTCCATTTCCAAAGTGTGTTAAATAATCTCTAAATCCACAGTAATACATGGCTTCATCTGATGGATCCACATTAGAGATTTGTAAATGGCAGCTCTTAGTTTCTTTTTTGATGTTGAATTTTGGTGGCTTAAACTCCTCTACATATTTGGGTTCACCTAAAACTGTAACCATTACACAAGGCTTGTGTCCAACTTTTTGCTTGTACCAAATGATGGCATCAGTGTTCTGCTTTCCCAGTTGAAAGCAGTGCAGAGTCACATTATCACCAACAGCAGCAGTAATCACGGGGTTCGGCTGATTTACTCCCTTTGTCTGTGTAGAGTCTACTGTTAGAAGTAAAAGCAGAAAACTTAAACAAATACCCCCTTAAATTGTTCCTCCTTTAATACATATAGACGTAAAGTACATATATTTCAGGGTGATAATAACATATTGTATTTCTTTAAACAAGTGTTTTTTAAAAGCATGTTTTTTTGAAGCAAGAAATTATGACTTACATTTTCAAACAGTTAATGTTTCATCCTCATCCTTATTACAGCCATTTATATGTTATTAGTAAACTACAAATCCATTCACACTTACCAACTTTATCACAAAACATTGAAATAATCCACATCAGTGTGAGCATCTTCAGTCTGATGTGTGTGTGCAGCATGCGTCCTCTTACTACACTGTCAGATGGTCAAACTGGCCACATCCCACTTTGTGCACAAGGGTTCTGACATGAAACCACAGGATTTTCCATACACGAACTAGACAAGAAAGATTACATCACTAGATAACTGACTGTGGCCCCTCATTACACTTTACTAAACCTTGCAAAAAAAAAAAATTTACGGAAACTTTTTAACAACAACAAAAATAAAACTAAAACCAAGAAAATGAGGTGCAAATCGACTTTTAGAAAAGAATTTGTCTCAAGTTATTTAATAAATTAACATCTGACCTGTTTTTATCTAAAATTGCTAAATTGAAAGTTGTGGCTATACAGTGGGGCAAAAAAGTATTTAGTCAGCCACCAATTGTGCAAGTTCTCCCACTTAAAAAGATGAGAGAGGACTTTAATTTTCATCATAGGTATACCTCAACTATGAGAGATAAAATAAGAAAATCTAGACAGAAGAACAGAAAAAAAAATAAGAAAATCCAAAAACAGTTCAGATGTTACAGTTAATTTATTACATTTATTTTAACAACTTGAGACACAAATTCTTTTACAAAAGTCGATTTGCAACTAATTTTTTTGGTTTTATTTTTATTTTTGTTGTTGTTAAAAAGTTTCAGTTAATTTTTTAAGCAAGGTTTAGTAAAGTCTAATGAGTAGGGCCTTCTAAAATTAAAAATAAAACAGA
>CM060113.1:4381466-4396466 GCA_030522415.1 Channallabes apus | reverse complement strand
TCTCCACACTGACTTAAAAATTTATATTTTTCTTTAATTATTTTTTTCTGCAATGCTAATGCGTATCGTGGTAAGTTCATATCAGGTGGTACATAGCGATTTCTATCCCTAGTCTATAATAAAATTATCATTTTTTCCCTTTATTTTTTGTTTTTGTTGCACATCATTAAACTATCACTGATTTTCTTGATGCATTTGGGATCCATTAATAATCCCAATAATTACACACATAATTTTTACGAAATCAAATTATGCAGAAATATAGTGTTAAACGCTCAGCTGGGAATTTTTTTTATTTTAAATATAAACACAAACAAAAAAAAATCTCAAACCTTCTGAAATAGAAATATCTCATTTTGCTGTTAAACTTTCATATGGAAACTAAAATTATGCCACTGTAAAGTTCTAAGCAGTTTACCTTGCTTATCCAATAAAGGTGGATTTTGACAAAAGGTGGATTTTGTACTGTACAATAAGCTAAGAAACATGATAACAACCTACAACATGCAACTAGAATTAAGAAATAGCTCAGTGAGTACCGTAGCTAGTCATAGCTGTGCCATTATTATCTATGCCTTTATTATAGCCGTATACTGTGTGTGTGAGTTTTAACACATTTTAATGAAGATAAATATACTAACCTTAAAATGCAAGCTGGCAACAAAGTACTAACAAAAACAACAACAACAACAACAACAAATACACTGCCTGTGTGTGGCAACTAGTGACTCTTCAGATCTTAAACTACATATTTGAGTTTTCGAATATGTTTGATAGAAAGTTAACATCAGTTGTACAATATGTAAATTTTACTGCTACCAGAATATGCAGATGACCTCACAAAAACGTTAAACCAGATAATCCATTGATTATTGTTTTGTCATAGAAACGACCAAAAACACACAGAAAAACATTATCCTGCTATTTGCCTATGCAACCAAGCTTAACATTTTATTTGTATAGTTGTATAGTTGTATGTATCATGGTCTCAGAGTCCTTCAGGTTCCTATTGGCAAACTCCAGGCGCCTGTCATGAGGAGTTTCATTGACGAGTGGTTTCCATCTGGCCACTCACCATGAAGGTCTGGGCTGCGTTTCCCAAAAGCATCGTAAGCCTAAGTAGTTCGTAAAAATGATCGTACGAATGATCTCAATATTACGGTCTGTTTCCCAAAACCATCGTAACTTACAGTAAGTAGCACTTGAAAATCTTCGTAGATCTACGAGTGCTGTGGAGTAATCGTACAGCCTTAAGTGCATCGTAAGGAGACAGAATAATGAGGCCACCTGCTGGACAACCGGCAAATTGCACCTAAAATTTACTTCTCTTCAAAGTAATTTTTCATTTTATTTGTACGTATATTTTTATTCATTTCTATTTTCTACTCATTGCACAATTCAATATAGAAATAAAAATGAATAAAGAAAGAAAATAAAAATGACATAATAAATGTCATATATATATATATATATATATATATATATATATATATATATTTTTTTTTTTTTTTTTTTTTTCATATATAAATTTGAAAAGATTTCAAACAAATATTTTTTTAAATAAGGATGTAAAAAAAGTGAAGCGCTCTGAATACTTTCCGGATCCACTGTTTCTCTAGAGTGCTATGAGTTTTGAACTATGCAGTTAACTATAACAAGTGGTACTCACACTATGAAACGTCCACATGTAGTTACAGACAATATAGGCACTCTTGGCACACCTCTCCATCAGTCATATTAGTGGATCATAACTAACCATTGTATATGTAGAAGATGGACCACGATTACCATAAACATTTGGATCATAAAACGGAACGAGATCATGATCAAAATCTACACTACACCCAAGGAAAAGCTCATCATCAGGTTTCAGAGGCAATCCTCGATCTAGAAATCAAGAACCAAACATCCAGAGAAGAAATCAGAAGTGATCAGAGAAATTTACTAGAGAAATTCTACAAAATTTGCCAGCGGTTAGAAAAGAAAGCCAACGACAGCGTTGTTTTTCCTCCAGACCTCTGATCCTCACTCTGATTTGGAGTCGGCATGCGTTACAGCAGATGCGTCAGGGAAAATGGACGAAGATTATAACCGACCCCGTGTTCAGTTCAGGCAGCGGCAATTTTTTCACCTCACATCACCGAAATTGCTGTTGGTCACTAGTGGGCGTACCTGATTTCAAGTACTGCTGGTTGCCATGGTTTCCATGATTTTAGAAGGTTTTTCTGACACACAGTGCAGCACTTCTGAAAGGTTTTATTTTTCCCCTTCTTAGTTTGATTCACTTTTTTTTTTTATTCATATAAATGATTAATTATGTAAAATATCCTATTCACACAACCGTATGCTTAATTAAGTGTTTCTTTGAATATACATGGTTTATGTGACTTAAAATAAATTAGGTTTTAACATTAAAATGTAATTTCATCTTTTTCTATTTTAATTACAGTATGATGAACCTTCGAGAATCTTACAGCAGTTTATTGTAAATAACGTATCTTACAAATCAGTACATGATGTTATGTATATTCAATTGATTATGCACTTTAGGTGATGAGTTGAAAGTTGAAGTTTGGAGATTGATCAGACTAGTTGTTGTCCACATTGTTTCGCTTTTCATTTGCCTATAAAGTTTAAATCTGTTGCATCACTGTCCCGCTGTGACCAGGTTTCACTCAGAGCATACAAAGGAGATTAAATAAACATACAGTACAAGATATAATGTAAGGACACACATACAGTATACATACTGTTAGAGCTACTGTAATCATCAGGCAAAATGATTATTGTTTTTTTACCGACAACATCATGTCCCAAAAATCATTATTATGCCTCTTAAAATAGAGCAATTTAACAATGATTACAGATATTATACAAGAAAATGTGTTTTTATCCATTTAGGATTACTGTATGCGTAATGTTTTTCCCATGCGCCTGAATTCGAACCCAGAACAGTACAATTTTAAGATCATAGATCAGAGATCAGTATGGCTTGTTTTTGTTTTTTTTGACCTAGTACGATAGAGTCCAAAAAGTGTCAGAACCCATTACTTAGTGATATAACAGCTAGTAAATAGTGTATACAGAATTGTGCAGCTTCTGTAGTCACAGTTGTTTAAAACACAAATTGTATCAAATTGTGAACTTGTAGATTAATAGTGTGTAGTTTGTAGATCATTTTGAGTCTTAGGTTTGTATGATGTCATAATAATCCACAGTAGCTCGTACCATTCTGTAGATACTTTGTAGCCACTTAAAGGGTGATTGAAGGCATGTGAGACACTCAAGATCTGAAGAACAGTAACAGGAAATGTCACTAGCCGACCACTAACAGAGAAAACCCAGACCCCCATGAGGTTTTACTTCTGTCTAGTACAAAGTGCTCACACTGCATCATATTGCATTATATACTGTTATACGTTGTTCAAATCTTTAACTCATAATTCAAGGCTGTAACTATGGAAACGAAGCATATTAGAGAGAAGCCTGTGAATGGTGGTTGCACTACTGTTAGAACTGCTGTTATAGAAAATTAACACCTTGTCGGACTCGAGGCTTAAACAGTGCTACAGGGTAAAACGAATATACAGAAAGGCTAAGATGTTTGTGGTTAGCAGAATGATTTGAAATCTTCGATTCCCCATCAAGTTTTCTGTTCTGAAAGAATTTGAATGTAATATCTATAAACATTTTTGCATTATAAGAACTTTAAAACGAAAGATTTGTTCCTTTCCGGAGTCGTTCCACAAATTCCTGATGAAACATCACAGCTTGACCTTGACAAAACCTCTTAAATATTTAATAAGTCTTCTAATAATGATCTCTGTCGGCTGGGGGAAAGGGGCATTTAGTGATTTTTGTTACTTGATTTTTGACGATCTTTATAAACACAACTCACGTTCAGTGTATGTTTACACGATTGCGGGTCAGTTTTCAGTATTTCAATCCAACTGTGTGTGTGTGTGTGTGTGTGTGTGTGTGTGTGTGTGCGCAGTATTTGGTTAGTCATACAGTTCACTGTCTGTGTGTGTGTGTGTGTGTGTGTGTGTGTGTGTGTGTGTGTGTGTGTGTGTTTGGTGATCCATGTATCAAAACACGACAGCTGCTGCTTGACAGTACAATCTGTAAAAAAGTGAGGCAACATGAAATGAAAAATGGAAAGGAAGTGCGTGTGTGTGTGTGTCTGTGTGTGTGTGTGTGTGTGTTTGTGCATGTGTGTGTGAGTGTGCACAGAGGAAATCGAGTCTGTGTATGGCCCTTTCATGCATCAAAACTAGCCGTAATTTGGAATGATTATTTCTATCATTTGTTACTGGATTATGACATGTATCGTCGTGTGTGTTTGTGTGTGTGTGTGTGTGTGTGTGTGTGTGATTGATTGCTCCAGTGTATCATTTCATAATAAATGCTGCACAGCTTTATTCATAACATATCCTGCTGCTTTTCAAATGAAGTTCCTTTATTGCAGGAAATGATGCCATGTTTGGATTTAGGCAAATTTCATGAAAAACAAATCAAATCAAACAAAAAAATCAATTGCCACAAACATAAAGGTTATAGTTTAAAGTTTTATATTGTTATTTCAGAACAACAATTCGTAAACTTTGTTAGTGTCCGGCTATAATTATGACATCACTGGTCATTCATTATGCGTCTCCAGAATGCCTTTGAATTCTGAATTCTGATTGGTTGGCTGCCAACCCAGTCTCCTGTATAGCTTCAAACATTTACCTTATAATTTAATACCTGGACTATATAAATATGAAGTTCACACATCTATTTTGGTTCATATAAACGTTTACTGGTTATTTTTTTATTTGCCGGTTCTAAATTATTCATTGTAAAACATTTCATTTGAAGTGAAGCTGCCATGAACATCAAATCAAAATTATTACAGATTTTCTTATAAAACAAATGAAACTAAACAAAATGTACAATTGTTTTTTTTTTCTCAAAATTCAACCTAATTCCAGCTTTTTGTCACATTTTAGAAAGATTTCTATGGATGAAATATGAGTTGTTGTTATTAACATTTGGGGTCAAAGAAAAAGTTACACAGTTAATTTATTGCTGAATAGTTTTTTTTTTTTAAAGAAATGTAAATTAATATGTATAATTATAATTAAACTAGTACCTTGCAGTACATACACACTACAGACATGTAAAGGTCCCTTAAGGGACCCAGAAACCCTTTATTTTCAAACCCTAACCCTAACTCTAACCTAAACCATTCAATTACCAGTTGTTTAAGATGGTCTGACTTTATGATAGAGTTTAGGTATTATCAAAATATTGACCAGTGATTTGTAGTTTGAAACACACCTTTTCCCAGTTAATATATGATGAGGTTGACTGCATGCAAAAAAATGAGACAGTAAAATCCATTTTGGCAGTTTTAGAGAAACAAATGATTTCCTTCCTTCTTTCTGTCCGTCTGTCCTTTGCAATATGTTGCCAAAACTTTACACTGCTGTGCAAAACTCTTGAGTCCCCAATTTCTTCATATTTTTCTTCCAAATAGCCAGAATTTCTTTTCATTTTTGGCTCTCATTTTCAGATGATCAGGCCAGTGGTCAGTGTACTCGTGATGCTGAATGCTGAGTGCTTGGAACAGACGAGAGGGGGGATGAGATTGCTGTTGAACAGTTTTTCAGCACGTCTCAGTAAAACATTTGGTTCAATCTTTTTTATTTAATGTCCATAATTTAATTTAATTTAATTTAAATCAAGTGGTTGTGTTTAAAGTAATTCAAGTGTGCGATTTAATGGCAGTAATGGTTTAAAATAGATCCTTTGAACAGTTGATGTATCAGAGATGTATATCTGCTAATTATGCTCTGTAAATCCTTCATAACAGCTCTAATCTGAGGTGCTGTTTGTTAATTGGTGATTTCTAAGGCTGGTAATATCAAACTCATGCTTTGATTATGATTTTATATTC
This sequence comes from Channallabes apus, assembly GCA_030522415.1. NCBI lineage: Eukaryota > Metazoa > Chordata > Actinopteri > Siluriformes > Clariidae > Channallabes > Channallabes apus. The sequence goes on along the minus strand of CM060113.1, from coordinate 4,390,525 downwards.
AGTCACTGGTGGAAAAGTAAATTTTTATTAAACTTTTTTTTTTTTGAAAATCATTTAAAAAATCATTAAAAACAATACTAGCAGTGCAGTTTACCCTTCAACCCTAACTCTAAATCAGCTTCCGCCTAACAGTTTTAGTTTCACTACAATAGTTGATAATAGTTGGTAAGTCCATGACTGCTGGGGAAACTGCAACAACTGTACCTGGCTGTAAACATATTTTTCTTGGCCTCAGCATTCTCTTAAATTCCATTAAATTCATTTAGTTCATTTATGGCTGCTTTTGTTTTGCATTTTATTTTATTCATCACATGACAGATCAATAAAAGGTTCAAGTTCTTATTGTATGAGTTGTATTTTGTAATTTAACATGCTCATTCACCATTGCATTTTGCAAGTACATTTAAAGGCTCTAAAAGAAGGCTATTGATCAGTTTTCAAATAAAAAGTTTTGTTCTAGATAACCTTGTGTGCCTCAAGAAAATACTTGAAAAACAAAAAATATTTTTTTGAGTTTTGTTTAAAGGGTGGGTTAAGATAATTAAGAACTGTAGTAAATGTTACCATTTAAAACCCTTTTGTTAAGATACTTCCAGAGGATATTTAAGCCTTCCTCTAAAGGTTCTCCAAATAACATCCACATGAACTGAAATCAAAGTGAATGGAGGATTTCTTGCACAGAAAATAATCAATATGACATTTTATTTAATCAAAATTTCAGTTTCCCAGTTTGCCTTCTTCATGAAACATGACTGGAGTGAATTGGTCTGCAGTACAAACACATCTCTGTCTTTATATTTTTTTTCCATTTCTCTCACAGAATGTAACAAGTAAACAGGTGCATTTCTATCTTGATTCCAGCATTTTCTCATTTTCTTTCTTCTCTCCCTCCCTTACTGCTTGCCTTCATCTCTAGGGAGAGAGCGAGAGCTGTCACCAAGATCTTAACCATTTTCCTGCATTTTGGATTTGATAATAAATCAGACGCCTTTGACTCAGATTCAAAGCTACGATAAGGAACGTGGAACGCGTGACGTGACGCCTCTGAAACTGCATTATAGAAAAAGAAGATGCTAAATAAATAAAGACATGAAGCTAAGCTCATGGTGTGTGTGTGTGTGTGCATGTGTTAATAAATCAAATGATAAAAAACAGCACCTCAAATACAAGCTGATAATCATGATGGCGTGACCCATATGGCTGTGGATTCTCTTTATTTGAAGATTGCATTAGAAATTCCTTCTTCTAAAAGTGTGAAAGCTTAAGCTTGTATTACAAATAGAAGCTAAAAACCTTGGTTTGTGAAAGAATTTCTAAACACTATCAGTACAAAGCTGTAAAGACTTTTTTTGCATCATATTCTTTCACATTATCACAAAGGTCTTTTTGTTCATAGCTTTTCATTTCTTACCAGTCGGACATTATGGGGGTGTAAACCTTTGCAATGCGCACAATAAGGCTGAGCCTACTGTATGTGCTTTACCTAATTTTTTTAAATAATATTATGTACTTTTATAATACTATATATTTTTTTCTTCTCAACATTTCAGCTTGTATCTACAAGCCTAATCTGATGATGAAGGCAGGTTGGACAGCACTCTCCAGCTTTAATCCAATACAGGAAACCCCAAACTGCCTTCCTCCTGTACCTCATTCATGCGCCAGGGTCGAATTTCAATAACCAAGCAGCTTGAACTCAAACTTTAAAGGGGCTTCATCATTATGAGAGGGCTTCCCATGGTGCCTTTTCAAAAGGAACGCCAAACGACTCCAAAACGGAGCACTTCAGATGCATCCCGAATGATGGCACCCCACACTCCTCAAAAAAAAAAAAAAAGAAAAGAAAAAAGGATGCTACATGAACTCATACAGTGTGTTAAAGCTTATTTTTAGTGTAAATATGTTTTTGCATGATATGCAACTTCCAGTCTAACTTTAGCGAGGTAACTTACAAAGGGAGTTCAAGTCAAACCGGGACTTTTCTTGAAATTTGAAATTTCTTTGAAATGCAGACCTAAAAAGTTATTGACATTTACAGAACACTTTAAGCACAGAACGGTGATGAGACTCTTTAGGATTAACGTCAGGGTTAGTAAAAGGGTAAGGTTAGCCTCAGTAAAACATTAGAATGGTGCAGGGGTCTACTGTAATGTCCGTGAATGATGATTCAAGCCAAGGTGGCTCAGAGCTGAACCTTCAGCGAGTGGGACGTCTGATCCTTAAAACTCAATGGATAACTTATGGCCATCTTGCAGAAGAAAGAGTCACATCTGTCTGTAGGAACTGTACACACAATTCTTCACCAACACCACATGCAAAATACAGAAATTTGACTGGTAGTTACTGCCACATCCCACATACAGTCCTTATAACAGACTGTGCAAAAATGTGTATATGGTTATACTGATGGCCTCCTTGCACTTTTACAAGTGTCCACTAGGGGGCTTGTTGTTTTTTGGTGAAATAAATAAATAAATAAATAAATAAATAAATACACATATATCCTAAAAAACACTGTTTCAGGCAGCAGAGACAAATTGAAAAACAGAAGTTTTGTAACAGAGATATAGGCTGTATCACGAATCAATACATCATCAGTTTCTCATTTTAAACTTGTCCCCGGGTCCATTTCCAGTTTTGCTCTTCTAGGTTAATAACCGACATGGTGAAGATCTTTTCATAAGCCCAGATGGAGTTGGGTGGAAAAAAACGGAGGAATGTCTGCTAGTTGTGGGGCAGGGACGAGGGAAGGTCTCAGAAAACCTATTTATAACCCCGTCTGTAAAACAAATGTAGGGAGGCAGAACCTTCCCAGTGCCAACTGTTTAAAAAAACAAAACACAAGAGGAGGTGAAGCATTAGCCTTTTTCAGAAAGTAGGCCAAAAGAAAATGGGCTAGACGAGAAGCTGGAGAGGACCGAGGACAAGAGTGAGGACAGTGTATAATGCAAATAGCTGGAGTAGAACATGAGCTAATTCCAGTTGCTACCAGAAAGGGTAACAAAAGCAAATATTAGCATGCATGATTTAAGTTCTACTACTTATCAGCCTTTATACATTTTAAACATTTACCACTATGAATAAGTACTCTGAATCTACTTATCTAAGTGTCTTACATGTCTAGACAGCAGCCTCTATAATTACTTGTAATATATCCAGTTCTAATACCATGTATACAACTCTGTAATGCAAGAGGATATAATGTAATATTATGATATACTTAAGCAATGCTGTTGTGCTGGATATAATGGCTGTAATGCAGTCGTAGACACGAGGGCTCAATCTGAGTACTGAAGAGATCACAGCCATGCTGATATCCAGCACATGCAGCATCATCTCAAGTGTAATATTTGCTTTTATATAGCACATATTATTATATTGCTCTGCCAAAACATCTTTTCACAATTGGGGGAACTGACTAACCAAGTTTTTCGACTGACAGTTAATTAATTAACAGGGGTGAAAGTAGTTTCATATGTTAACCGGTGTTATGTAGCCAAATGATGATGAATAAACAATGGAGGTGGTGGACAGTCCCGTGAATCTGGGTGATTCTGAATGATTTCTGTTGTATTTTTAAGTAGACCGTGTGTTGGTTGAGATGACATAACATTGTCAGATGTGTGTTCTTTGCTTAAAATGCTTCTGTTACTGGTTTTCTGGGTTTTGGCAGGCAGCTGCTCTCTCCTCAATACAGACCGATTTTCACCCAAGCTGTGAGCAATAGTTAGTGTAATTAGTGACTATTAGAACACCTGTCCCAGTACTGTTACCATCCATAGTCCATAAAGTGCAGTGTGCAAAAGAATGTCTTTTAGTCCTGTGTGATGTACTATTTCTACAAATACTGTACAGTAGGTACTGGACAGGTATTCAACAGGTATTTTTTTGTTGTTGACATGAATAGAAATAAAGTATAGAGGTGGAGACTGTAAGAAAGATGGACAAATCATTAGCATCAAAGTTCTGGATAAACTTGTTTGATGTAACTAAGGTCAAGGAACTCTCTGCGTGAGAATTTATTAGTGATTACAGGGTATGCAGGTAATAATTAACTGCAAACAACACCATTGATGAAGCTGTCTCCAATGTCAACAGGTCTAGACCTTCTTGCTACTAATCAGCATGCCTGATATAAACTATATAAACAAAGTATGTGGACATCTGATCATCACATAAAGCCAGTGAATGGAAATGTTACCTAAATTAAAGGTAAAACTTAGGTAGATTTTTTTTGCCTAAAAATCTACCTAAAAAAAAAAAAAAAACCTATGACAGATAATTTGCCTTTGCTAAGACCTTTACAGTACCTTCTTTGAATTCATACCTAAATCTAAAATCTTCATGTGCTGGTTACAATAAAACTCACAAAATAACTCATTCTCTATGCCATTTGTGCAGGTTTTCAGGAAGACTGGAGCTAATGCCAAGGCTAGGTTGAGTACACTCTAGACAGGGTGCCAATCCATTTATAGATTGTGCCCATGGAAAATTTAAGTACCCAGAGGAATCCCAGCAAGCATAGGGAAAATATGCAAACTCCATGCGTAGAGACCCGAGGCAGGACTCAAACCCTCAACTCTAGAGGTGGTTACAATCATAATTCATACAAATATTCAACTGTACTGTAGGTTCTTAAGATATAACACAAACAAGCACCTCAGATGGATGGACAGATGTAAAGATACAAATGTATTGCCATTGCATCACACACATGATTGGTATAGGAAACTCTAGGAAACTAAAACTAAAATCTAGAAGTTAATCATCAACCAGTCTGCTAATTATCAAGTCTGTTAAATACTTGTGGTTTAGATAACCCTTATCTGTCATCCTGCCATAATCCTAACTGCTCATACCTAACTCGAGCTGAGGGCACATGGGTATGGAAAAGTGAAGTGATCTGTAATGGTTGTCTCACTGAGGCCATTTAGAGAGAGCTCCATCTGTTGAGCTGAGCTCTTCTGAGATCCCAAAACACACCCTGACATCAGGTGTTTTGTCCTCAGACAGATTGGCCGGTAGAAGAAGAACTGTGATGGATGGGAGAGTTTTAAAACAAAAATGGCGAGGAATGAAAAAATTATTGCAAAAAAAAAAAAAAATCAGCTAATTCCAGGGTGATATTGCAAGCACACATTCTTGATATCTTCCAAGCTGCAAGTCTATAAAATGAATTCACCTTTTGTGTCACCTTTCTCCTCAGCCCACTGTCCTTTCCTTCCTGTGGGACTCTGGGCCAATAAGTCCTGCGACCTTGCATTGCCTTCTATCAGAAACTACTAATTAGCCCAGAGGGGGACAGCGTACAGCGTCAGGGTTCTGTCTGCGCTATTGATTATGTTGATTATAGCGGGAGAGACAGCCTCTCCTGGTGATGGGAACAAATCAAGTTTTCCGTGATTGATTTTTAATGAGGTTAATGTTCGTCTTGTGGCCACAGTCTCAATTACAAAGGCTGAATCATTTCACCAGAATCTCGTTCTGTTGTATGTGGAGTTAAACTACAAATATAGCATACTGTGCTATTTATTTACTTCTAACAAACTTGTATCAAGTAGTTACAAACTTGAGAAAATCACGACATACTGTTTGGAAGTCTCAGAGAGATGACTGCGAAACAAGAATGCTAATTCGAACAACTACTGTAGCATGCTTAGCCTAATCGGCATGCTAGTTGTTCAACTAGAAGGTTAGTGTAATCGGTACATTTGTCACTAAATGTTTAAAAGCAAACAGGTTTGGTTTGGCTCAAACAACTTTTAATTAAGTTAAAACAAATATTCCACTGTTTATATTTCTAGCTAACAACTTTTTTTTAATATTGGGTCTCACAAGCTGCTCATTTACTAATTAATATTAGTATTACTTATGAATATTATCATATATTATTATTATTATTATTATTATTATTATTATTATTATTATTATTATTAATAAATTCAATCAGCAAAAGAGTTGGTACTAACTAACTAATTACCTACGTTACCCAGAATGCTGTTTGACTACCATCTCTATTTAATACACTAATCCACCATCAATGCTATTGTGATAGTCCTCTCATAAGCTCATATATAATTGAAATGAGACTTGCAAATAAACTCATCACATCTGCATTGTAGTGTACAGTTGCAGTGAATTCTGTGACTTTAACACCAACCATTTGCTCCAACAACTTCAAAATCTATTGAGTATTGGATTTCCCATTAAACTTATTTTGAAAGTCTCTGGAAAATGAGCAGTAAGGACAAACAAAACAAAAATTTATTTGAGTAACTTTTTAAACAATTGACATTGTCCAAGAGCAAATATAGAGGAATAATTCAGAATATACATTTTGAAAACATAAATACTTTTAGCTCCATCAGTTTGTCCCTAATGAGCAAGCTGGAGGCAATGTTGGCGAAGAAAAGCTCACTGAAGCAAGGAAGAAACCTTGAGAGAAACAGATAATACGACCATAAATTAATAAATCGCCTCTGTAACTTTGTCCTATCGGGTCAAAAGTTTAATTATATATCAGCAAGTGCTTTTATGTTAACATAAATTTTATTTTGTTAATGTTACCAGCTATTCACTGATAGAGACTTGGTTATAAACCCATTGATGGTATTTTCAGTCCTGAAACTAATTCAAACTAAGTCAAACAATTGCAATCATAAACCATCACAGAAGAGCCTTCCTATTAAAGCTTAACATAACTGTTGATGCGGTAAGGGAAAACTAAAGTAAACATAAATTCCACCGAATGCCTGGTTGTAGAGCTTACTGTGGATGGGGGGCGGGGGGGGGGGGGTGCCAACTCATCTCAGGGCAATTTGGAAACACCAATCAACCGACTGTACAATGCATATATTTGGACTGTCAGAGGAATCCAGAGAACCTGGAAGAAATACCCCAAATATGGTGAAAACTCCAGCACACAGCACTCGAACCCAAAAATATTAGAAGTATACATACACTGATTAGCCGCAACACTAACACCACCACTAGGTGAACTGAATAACAGTGATTAGCAATTATATACCAGTAAACTTGTAACAGGATCATAGACACCCAAGGCTGTCTGGTCCGATCCTACAGAAAAGCCAACGTAGCACAAAATTGCTGAGTGGCAGACCTAGATTCAGCGCCTCTTACGATCTGCCAGCTCCTTGGTTGACCACGAAGATGATGACACAATGTACGTTCAGCACCTTGGTCAGCTCCGCTCGTCGCACAGCAGGGGTGGGGCACCCTGACTCACCGCAAGCCGGGATGTTATCAGTGCACTGTAAAAGGCCTGTCAAATGTCAATCCAGTATGTAGCATGTTCTGGGTGCGTGACTCACATTGCTCACGCTGCCCTGGAGACTCCTCAACATTGTAAAAACCGCTGAGAAGTGGCCGTCACCCAAGCTCGCCATGTGGCTTCTCACTTCAGCCTCAACCAACCCAGCTCATCGACCTGCCTCTACTGACCGCTGCTAGTCTCACAGCCTCTGGAACTGCACGCTCTGCACCTGTTCTCAAATCCTCACCCCTCTCCCATCTCTCCCACTGTACGATTCCCCGTGCCTGTCCTGCTCAAAGCTTTACAGATTTCCATGCTGGAAAGCCCCAGAACACCAAGTGCACCACAATGTACCGCATACAGTATTAGCAAGCAATGAGTTTAATGTTGTTGATCCGGCCTCCGAATTCCTCAGATCCCAATCCGACCAAGCATCCACAGCTAGTGTTCCAGTGCCAGACACCACAGTACTCCCACAGAGATCTTGTGGAGTCATGCAACATGGGGCCAGAACTACAGTGCACAACACTAGGGTCGATGTTTGAGGTTTTAATGTTTTGGATGATTGGAGTACTGTACAAACAGTATGATAAGATTCACGATAAAATCAGGGGTAGTAGCATATACAAGCATTACTATAAAAACATTGTGCAAATATTTTCCCATTTTCCAAACTAGGACATTGTGTCAAAATATGTTGTTCAAAGTCTATAGGGCTGTACAGTATCACGCTCTGAAATGCATCTTACTTAGTCATGACAGGGCCATGTAATAAATCTGTTCATTTCAGTTGCATTTAGCAGCAACGTTCTATCAAGCCGAGGCACTGTCCTGGAAATGACAGTCCCATCATATGAAAGCAAAGCACTCAAATTGACCATTTATGGAAATTTCAAGTGGCTACACAAAGTGTGTGAAATCTCAGCGGTTCTAAGGTCAGGGGTTATCTGACTTCACAGATATCTGGCTTGGCTGCTTCATGCTTTGAAAATCTTTCCTGACTGACTGCTAACCTCAGGCGATAATTTCTCTGACAAATAACATTATCAAAATATCTACTGGCAAATCCAAAAGCCTGAGATCAGACCAGCATAGAAATTGCTTTAGTTTATCAGTTATTAAAATTGGAATTCTTCAGAATGAATTCTTCAGGAAATATGTCTAAAATATGTGTTTTTCACTAAAAGTAGTGAAAAGACTGATAGGAAAAACATTTATAATTCCTTAAAATAAGATCCAACATAAGAATTTTACGTTTATTTCTAGTTAAACACTTGATTTATTGGCAAATAATTTTGCTTCTTTAAAAAAATTTATTCTTAACAAATAATCAAAAAATAGCTTGCAATCATAGTAAAATTTAACAAGAAATAAACTTAATAATCTTATAATTATTTTGTTGGAAACTCAATTTAAGGAATTGGAGTAAGGAAACAGTAGGTTTGTGTAATGACGCGAGTGTCTTTCGAGGGGCAGAACCAGGCAAAAATACTCTGAACTGTTCAGAACAGGCAGATACGTAGGCTGCTACCCTGCATAGTTCTGAACAGGCAGATGCACGGTCACGCAGCACCTGGCAATGTGTCTATTTAAGGGCCCTGATACCTGCGCATGTCGTGCAATCATTTAAGTAGCACCGGTAAAGGCATCAGGGCCAAAGATAGGACAAAGTATGCTTTGAAGAGACGAAGACAAGGAAAAAGACCAAGTCACAGTCTTCCTTAGAAGACCCCATTAGATTAAGCATGCCATCTCAGTTTACGTTAAATGTGCTAAGCACACAAGG
>CM060113.1:4311466-4376466 GCA_030522415.1 Channallabes apus | reverse complement strand
GACCCTGACTCACTCTACCTCGGTTGTGATCTTAGTGCGATGCCGGCTTCTCCGGGTTTGGAGTTTAATGAGCAGGAGTGTAAAAGTGCAGCTTTCTCTCCCCAGCAACACACTTTATTAGGCTGTAAAGCTTCGTTGCGGTGTGTTCACACACTCTCTCGCTATTACGGCTTGTAAACACAGCAAGCTGGTGAAAGCCAGTGTGTGTGCGTGTGTGTGTGTGTGTTTTCACTCTCGGAATGATGGTTATGAGGCTTTTAGCTGTGAATAGCGCGGCTCCGTGCTGAGTACTCATCTGTTCTCTAAGTGCTTTCGCTCACAGAAAGACAAAGACGCTTCAGAGCTAGCCAGTTTCTACTCATTCTCAGTGGCAATTAGCGTCTGCTCTTTTCATAGAAGCCATTTGTGTGTTATGCAGCAATTTCGAACAAAAAATATTAAAAGAGGAGGAGGTTGGTGGGATGCTAAGTTATAAATGCAGCATTCTGTTCGGGAACACTGGAAGAGCAGAACAACACGTTTAACACCGTTTGCGCTTAGCGTATGTGTTTAGAGCTACGAAACCACCCTGAACATGTTTGGAAAGTTTTGCACCGTGGAAGTCTGCTGGTAAAGGTGGTCCTCGTTAAACTGTCCGATTTGGTCGTTTAAAGGAGAGCTAATTGGGGAAAGTGTCCCGTACAGTACTAATGCACTTGATTTAATAGCCTACCCTTACAGTAGATGTGCTACAGTACGTGAACATGTTTAATGACTGATATAAACTATTGATGCACCTGTTTATCAGCCAATAAATCACCTTCGTGACTGGCATCAGCCCATCAGGAAATAATCAGACATTCACTGATGCCAGAGACCGATGTTTATTTGTTGTGTTTCGTCAATACGCAGCTGCAGTTTCATGAAAGATTCAATAGGTGGTGCTAAACCACGTCTTAGGAAAATATCAATTACTGTATATGAAGTTTGTTAGACATTTCAAGTGAAACCTACCATCACATTGAGCCACGTTCCTGTTGGGGGAACGCAGTAAGAGCTTGTACAGCTGTAGAAACCAGGAAGGAATGTGGTACTGTCTCCGTTGGAGCTGCCACACATGTCCGAAAATATCGTGGTGAGGCCATGGTCAATGCAAGACGCAGGAAGAACTTAATGAGGACATAGTAAAAGACTTTATGACACCTCGTAAGGACTTTACTGGAGTACTACAAGCATGGTGCAGATGGGAAAGACTGGATGGTGTTCTGAGTCCTTCTGAGTTCTGAGTCCATTGGGAAGTCATTGCCTTGTTGCTCTGTCAGTGGAGTTCGCACAACACCATCTTCAGGTTTGAGCTATTACCATGGTACAGTAGGTCCATATTGTAGAAGATCGCATTAAGTCCATATTACGTTCTTCCAGTGTTTACCATGTTTATGGTAATCAAGGTGTTTATGTCTCGTTCTGAGAATTTAGTACAAATACTGGATCCACTACTTTGTGTGTGTCAAAGTATTCACACCAGCTAACGGGTTAAACGAGAGTGGTGCGATCTGATCAGACATAGTAATAGCTGGGTTCAATCTCAAACGTTTGGACACACCTTCTAACTCCATGGTTGTTATTTCTTTCTACACTGTAAAAACAATAATGAAGGTGTTTATCCAAAATACTGTATACAATAATCTCCTTTGAACGGTTGATATTGAGATGTTTATCTGCTACTTCTGCTCTGTGAAGCTTCATAACGGCTCTAATCTGAGGTTCTGGTTGTTAATTAGTGATTTCTGAGGCTGGTGACTCGAAATGAACGTCTCCTCTGCAGCAGAGTTCAGTTTTGGTCTTGATTTCCTGGGAAGGTCTTCATGAGAGACAGTTTCATCCTGGAGCTTGATGGGTTTCACAAACACACTCGACACGATGCTGTTTCTGCAAGAACAGTTCCAGAACAGCTGACCTTCATGTTTTAAAATAAAAACTGATTACTGTTGTTGTTGTTGTTACTTAATTAATTTTTTTAAGTTAATGCTTACATTTAATTACATTTAATTAAAATTTCACAAAAAAGTTTTTTTTTTTTGTTGAGTTACATAAGTACTGAAATCTCATTTTCTTGAGATGTGTAGCTAAAAAGCCTGTGTAAACAGTTATTTTTCACAGGACGAATCTTATTATGTTTTATGTTGAATATTTCTTTGTTTTTCTGGCACAAGGGGAGAATAAATAACAACAAATCACACAAAACCCATAATTTGTTGCATTCGTTGTTTTAAACATCGTTATCGCTCCGTTATAGCATTTGGCGCGTTCTAGCATTTTTAGTTTTTTCATAACTAAAAATGGGAAAATTTTTAGTTATGAATTAGAAACAATGGCATGACCAAAACAAGACCATCATACTTTTTATCTCTCCCTTTACCTCCACTCTCTCTTAATAATCACACAGTAATTATTTTAATTTACATTTTTTCTCATTCGTGATTAATATTCCTTCCATATAAAACTTTTTTTTTAATGCATAGCAGGAAGCACAACAGTTTTAAACAGACAAAGCACCAGGTGAGGCTAATTAAAGGCCATGGCAACCCAGGAATGAGAAGAGAAAACACTGATTATATGAAGCACCGGTGGGAAATGTGACAGCTGCACGGAGTATAAGAGTGAAAACAGGGACAGGATCAGAGTGATGATATGATGGAGATATGAAAAGACTGATAGAGCAGAAGTGAGAGTGAAACAGAGAGAGAGAGAGAGAGAGAGAGAGAGAGAGAGAGAGTCAGACAGAGATACAAGATAGTGATCAGTAACATCTAATTGCTATAATACTGTAGATCTCTCCTTTAACTCGCATGACATTTTCTCCAAACCACAGTCACACACTCCACCAAAGAAACGGAAGTTACACTAGAAATACTGTAGGTAGTAATGAGTGATAAAGGTAGTAAAGCCTGACCAAGATGTACTGTAGACACTTCATCCTGGTCAAGAATGTAGAGGATGCAGAGGAATACCAGGTGCGAGGCAGGAATACATCTGGTTGGAATTCTAGTCTTTTACAGGACATCATCAACATCTAAGGACACTTTACCACTCATTTACTCTCACGCACTCATTCTCAATACCGCTTACAGGGTCGCAGAAGGTCTGGAGCCTATCGCAGGGGACTTGGGGCACTAGGTAGGGTATCAATACATTACAGGGCAAGAGCACTCGCACACTATGGGCAGTTTGGAAATGTGAATTAGTTTATTAGTCTTTGAACTGTACAGTAGGAGAAAACCAGAATACCTGGAGGAAAACACCAAGCACAGTGAGAACATGCAAACTCCATACATAAACCCAAAGGCAGGACCACAGTGCTACCCATTACATCACCTGCTACCCATTACATCACCTGCTACCCATTACATCACCTGCTACCTGGTACACCACCTACATGGTTATTTATACATTCAGATATGAAGAAAAAGAAACAACCACTAATATCTAAAATAACTTTCCTATCAAAAATGATAAGAGAAGAATAGAAGTAAGCCCAGGATAAAAAAACAAAACAAAAAGCTATTCTCTACCTAACATGCCAACCTGGAACATAATCTATAGTTGGTTAGTTTTGTGCTAAAGTTCGGGCTAAAATGAATCTTTTAAAATATGAGCTGCTGATCAATGTGCTTGACTTTTCAGTTTTATGAAACTAACGCTAATAGCATGCAACATTATTCTCATTTTATTTAATTAAAAAGATTTCAAATGGATTTTCAGATTTTCTTAATAGTTTATCGTTCAACATTTCACTATAATGGCAGCACATTCAATCTTCAATCTGGAACAAACTGCACTAGTTTGTTAAGCCTGATGATTTATACTAGATCCAATGCATTAGAGAGTCGTCTGAACATGTGCTTTAATGAAAGCGATGAGATCCGAGTCAAACTTGACCTTTTGTGCAAAGCAATTAACATCAGTGTGTCAATATTACAAATTTGCTTTCAGTTAAATTCACTGAGAAAAAAAAATGATACAGGTATCTACTTATTTAAGTGAAGAGCAGAATTTCCATTCAAGTAAACTATGCAAAAAAAATGAGTAATGGTTAAAAAAATATATGTGTATGTTTATATTAAACTCATTAAATAGAATTATTTTATGTACAAACTTTAATAAATTAGACATAATGTTATGTAAAAGCTCCACAGTGTAGAGACCTACAGTACAGTATACAGTACATGGTGCAGACATACCAGTAAACTGGTGACAATATCATGAGCACACAATACACACCCATGCTGGTTCAATGCCACAGAAAAGCCAATTCAGCACAAATCGCAGAAAAAAAATGTCAATACTGGCCACAATAGAAAGGGAACCAGAGCTCCACTGCACACCGTGTCCGGGTCCCATCAGGCAAAGAGCCCAAGGCCACCGACCCGCCTTCCGAATTTCCCGATCCAACATCTATGGGATACACCGGACAAACAAGCACAATCCAAAGTGGCACCACCCCGTGACCCACAGCACCCGAAGGAGGCACTGCAAATTTTCTGGAACAGCACAATTCCAGAGATCTTATGGAGTCGTGCCCCAAAGAACCTGAGCTGCCCAGATGGCACAAAGGAAACCTACGGCATACTAGGCTTAATGTTTTGTGTTGTAATGTTATGGCTGATCGGTATATATTAAATATTGAACAATTACTTAATTTATTTTAAACATTTCAAGATATTACAACTCTCTGTTTATTTCCCATGTGGCTCCCAACACATGGAATTTGAATGTAACTAGATGATAGTTTGGCAGTGCAGAAATCCACCAAATCCTTGAGCCACCATTTTATGATCCTGGATTAGCATTTCTCTAGTTCACTGCAAAAAGAAGAAGAAGAAAAAAAAAAACCCAGCTCTTTGACTTGTCCCCAGAGTTAAACTTGTGCTAGAAATCTGTGAGTCAAAACTGGCGATCGTGATAAAGTTCACTGACATGTAAATAAAGTTAGTTTTACACTTTAAGAACAGTGTTACTGAGCCACAATACAGTGTAATCGTGTTCCTGTGCCTCCTGGCTGAGTTAACACTTCCACATTTCTTCACAAGGGTAAGCATAAAACACGGCGGGTCAATAAGCTATTGATCAGATATTGACCGTCTTTCCTCGCAGTGAAAAAGACAGATGTCTTCTCCTGGGACGCTTGTATTCTGCCCGTCCCACTCACTTTCTCCCACTCATGTTCCACCCCTTAAACCGCTCGGCTGGGACCTCGTTTCCTGAGGCCCAGCAGGACAGGAAGAAAAGGAGGCAGATAGAGGGAGGAGAACCTGTAAAAGGTATTGATTTTTTTTCTGAACAGACGAAGGAATTGCACAGGAAAGGAGGACCAAAGCAAAGTATCTGTCATTGTAGGGGTTGGACACGTTATGACCAAATGATCATGGTATGATGATCAAAGGCACAAAAGTGTTTTTTTAGCCTTATGCTTACTTTTTATTTTTTTTATTATATGGGAATAAAAATAAATAAATGAATGAATAAATATATATTTTTTTAATTATGCAAACAAAATTAGAAAATAACCAAAAAGAGTTTACAATTTAAAATAATAATTTCCTTTAACATGTAAATTTAAAAGTTAAATCAATTTAAAATTAAGCACAGGATATATTTTATTTTTTTTATTTACAATATTATATTTATAATATATACATATAATATATACATATTTTTCTCTTCATTTTAAAATCTTTAAAAAATAAAGTAAAAATAATTAAATTTTTTACCTTACATTTAATTTAATGGCCATAAAATTCTTGAACATTTCTTGAATATATTATTTTAATTTTTGCATACAAAAAAAAAATTCTAAAAATTAAAACTTATATAATAAAATAAATATAAAATACAAACCTTTAAAAATATCTTAAATATATACATTATATTTACAATATTAAATTTTCAGTTTATAATATATGATTAAATATACAATTAATTATAATTCTTTATTTAAAAACAATGCCATTATTTATTTTTAAAAATCCTCTAAAAAAAAATCTTCTTGCAAATATGCTTCAGTTGCTTGCTAAAATATTCCAGAGAAGACCTTCTCAGAAAATCATAGCATGACAAAATCTATAATGATGTTATTATTAATATATCGTTATATCAGCCATCCCTGTATCACTTTTTTCTGTAAAACTTCAAAGCCAAAATGAGAGAAGAGAGAAAGCACTCTTGAACGTGAGCACTGATACGCTTGCTTTAGGCCCAGATATCTCTCCCATGTCTCATGCTCTGCTTGGACCTGATGTAAAGAGCGTTCCGCACTATATATCCTCATTCCTCGCACATCCCGCCCTCCTTCCTTCCTTCCTCGCGACCATTAGTTATCGCAATCTCGAATTTGTTACTGAGATGATTAAAATGCAGCCATGATTAAAATTCAGCTGGGGAGCTTTTTTTCTCCGTCGCTTTGCAATTTCCCAAACCATTGCACCGAAAAACAACTAAATTATATTTCCTTTTTTTTCCCCCCCATCAAATTAAAGCACTCATTGCAACCCATAAGGAGGGAAATTATTGTTTCCCTGGAAAGAGAGAGAGAAAAAAAACCCTAAAAAGCAGTAAATTGCCATCAACACAAGCGAGGACTGATTTCGCCACTCTTTCAGTGCATGCTATCAGTTTTACGCCACTTTATGGAATTAGTTATAGAAGAGTTTGTGGACTTTGAAAAGAGGAACAAGAAAGAGTGAAATAGTGGAGGAGGGGAAGAGAGATTTGATGAAAAATTGTAATCCGCTCCTATTGTATCTCACACGTCTCTTCCACACCTGTGTCTCTCCATCATGGTTGATCTCTCTCTCTCTCTCTCTCTCTTTATTTCTCTCTCTCTGTCTGTGCTGTCTGTCTTCATCTCTCACTCACTCTCATCTCTTATCATCTGCTGCTCATTTTATCATAATCTAAGAAATAAAATGTGCCATTAATGAGAAAAAAAGCATGAACCATGTTCCTATAAAAGACTTCATAATTATAACAGTTGGGTTCATTTTGATTGTAACATTCGAGTTGATTAGGTGATGAGAAAGATTACGGCGAGCAGCGGCCGTATGTCCACACACACACACACCGACACACACCGACACACACCTCTCTGCGACGTGTAATTATGAGATTTTTTACCTTTTAATTTTGCCCACTCCGATAGCGCCGCCGCCGTCCTGATTCTAATTATCCGCTCGCTGACTTTTAGATTAAGCATCACACAGAAGACACCCGCTGTGAATAAGAGACAGGAAATAATGTATTTATGACCCAGCGCTAATTCTATGGTTAAGTGTAAGTGTTAAATAAATGACCTCAAGACAAAGTTGCAAAGTCCAACCTCAACACGACAGAACGTCCGAACACAACAGCTTCCCACACACTGCTTGTGTATCTCATGTCTCTTGAGTGCTGTAGTGTTTAACATCTCTATTCAACATGCTGGCAAGAATATTACCATAATCATAACCCAGTAAAACAAAATTCAACATGGCGTTCCCAAACACAGCCAAACCTGTACTTTTCATAGCAATAATGTGAAGGTTGAAAATGTTGTTATTTTTTTTTGCATGTTTGAGTGTCATGTTCACTCCAGTCCCTGTACCTGACGAGTGTTTTTTGTTTGTTAAGCCACACAGTGATCATTATACATCATTCAAGCATAAAAACATCTAACTTAAGTTCTGACCCAGTGAGAAACAGGTGCAGATGATGACAGATGATCAGGTGGTGATTTGTATACTGATGATCCTGAATGCTGAGTGATTAGAACAGACGAGAAGGGAAATGAGGTTGCTGCTGACATTGGTACATTTAAAAAAAAAAAAACTATTTACTCCCATTTTTAACTTAATCTAGATCACTTCATTTCATTTCAAATGGATAAATGAGAAATGGGTTTGCTCAGGACTTTTGCTCAGTACTGTACAGTATGTTCATATACAGTATTAGCAGATCCCATTAATGAACTTCTGTAGCTTGCATTCAATCATATTCACTCTTACTACCTTGACCAAGGTTCGAGTCCTAGTTGGGGAACTGACAAAAACAATAGCATCATCAGTTTAGAAATAACCATAAACATTGCTTGATCATAAAAGTTGTATTTACAACACTGTGTTTGGAATCACACATGCTGAAACGTTGTTCTTACCAAACTTTTAAAAACACCTGAATACTAACAGTGTTCCAGCATTCATGACATGGCCAGTTTAACATTGCCACAACATTCGACAGAGTGTTATGGTTACACTGGTTACCCTCTTCATTAAAAGGGTAATTAACCAGAACAACATTCTTACTAGCACTGTCGCCTTGCACCTCCAGGGTCTGGGTTCGATTCCCCGGCCAGGCTCGGTTCCCGTCTCTGTGTGCATGGAGTTTGCATGTTCTCCCCGTGCTTGGTGGGTTTCCTCCGGGTACTCCGGTTTCCTCCCCCAGTCCAAAGATATGCAGGTTAGGCTAATTGGCGTTCCCAAATTGCCCGTAGTGTGTGATTGGGTGTGTGAGTGTGTGTATGTGTGTGTGCCCTGCGATGGATTGGCACCCTGTCCAGGGTGTACCCCGCCTAGTGCCCGAAGTCCCCTGGGATAGGCTCCAGGTCCCCCGCGACCCTGAACACAGGATTAAGCGGTATAGAAAATGAATGAATGAATGAACATTCTTACTTCAACTGTCTGTTTTTTAGCGATTCTTTGCTCACTGGAGCCTCAGATTTCTCTTCTTGGCTGACTTTTCTGTTCATGATGGTTGTTTAAGGTTATTTCAGTTCCTCTGGTTGTCGTTTCATCTCTCGCCAGTCGAAGTTCTCTTTTCTCAGCCACAGAACCGGATTTTTTTTATTGCTGGTGTTTCGGGTGGGGTGGGGGGGGGGGGGGTGGGTTGTACCATTTTGTTTAATGTTTTGAGACTATTTATGTTTTTAGCGGATTCTGAAGAATGAAAAACGTACACCAGCTTATGTGATACCATGAAGCTGAAATCAGATTTCTTTTTTTTTCCCACCCCATTACAAAATACTAATGTGAATATTCAACACTTGAATGTGTATCTGAATGACTGTATGCTGTCCTGACACATGATTGGCTTCATGACCAAATGTATTAATGTTGCACTGCTTTTCTTAATGTTTCGTACAATAAGGTCGTACAAATGGGAATAAACGCAATGACTACCGTTGGCCTCTAGTTGTCCCTATTAGCCTCCACAGTCGGAAAACAGAGATTCCTCGACGTCTTCGTTAAGTCTCTTAATACCTTTACATGTAAAGGCATTTGACAGATGTCCTTATCCAGAGCAACATACATTTTTATCTCTTTATACATCTGAGCAGTTTAAGGATAAAGGCCTTCCTCAAGAGCCCAACGATGATAACATGGTGGTGCTGGGGTTTGAACCTGGGACCTTCTGATCATCAGCCCAACACCTTAACCACTGATCTACCCCTGATGCACAATGTATGATGATAAAGCCAGGAAACCTGTCAATAAAACACTCCTACTGTATAGACTGCTTGTATAAACGTTGTGTGTCTACGTTGCCTAATTACTGTTTCTCTAATGCTAAAAAGTTTCTCCATTTTCCCTTAAGATTAAATTCAGTTTCAATCAACTAAAATAATTTCTAACATTTTTTCCATTTGCTTAACCCTAAGCATGTGCGTACAGTAGTTGTGTCTGCGTACTTTATTTATATTTTCCCCGTCACATCACCAGGTGCCAGAAGGAATTCTAATTAAAGTTCTCGAAGTTAGATTATTTCCGTTCACACTCGGCGCGAGAGTCTCCCCGGACACACACTCTTTAAAAAAGTGTCAGAGTGAATAAGTATGCGTGCGCATCAATCTGCGTTGAGATGTGGCCCACGGAGACAAGAGTGGGATCAGCGCGAGAGCCTTCATCTCTCAAGAACATACACACACACACACACACATGCACATGTCCCTGTTAATTCCCCTTGAGCACCAGCTGCTCCTGTACATCTCTAGAGGAAGGCCATCCTCCTGCTGGAGTGCGGCGTGTAGGAGTTTTTACCATCCGTCCTCGGGAACCTTGAAATAATTCATACCGTACGCCCACCATACAAACACACACACACGCACACACACACACACAGATATAGATAAACGTATATATGGCTGCATCGGTTTCTATAGATCATTATCCTTGCTTTTATTAGAGTCTCGTATTGAGCTTGTGTCAGTTCTCTCCAGACAGTTCACTCCATCTGCACTGCACTGAGGATTCAGGGCGTGTGTGTGAGACTCTATCCTCTCTCTGCTGGAGACCTGGCTCGGCTCTGACCCCCTGCTGCACTCTGAGCTGTGCTTAAACGCTGCTAATTGTTCTCCGGGGAGAGCATCCATTGTCATCGTGTGAAACCAGAGCGTATACCCGGCGGCCCTGGAGCCCACTGCTGCCTCTCGCTGAGGGATTGAAATAAAATTCATTGAGGAAGTTAACTAAGGCACTCAAGCTAAGATCGGGGAGCTTATTCAAGCCTGTAGAAATAATAATAACACCCTGGGGCTTACCTGGGACATTCCTCACTCTTGTAGCTACAGACTGTACTTCACTGTCGTCACTGGATAATCTACAAAGCACTTACTGACAACATGCTTTAAGACAAATAATTAGAGTGTAATTTTCACACCATCTCTTTTCAGTTTAGATTCACTTGGTGTGTTTACATCTGCAGTGTCGGCCAATTATATGGATACACCTTAATAAAATGGGGATGGTTAGTGATATTAACTTCCTGTTTGGGGGGAAAACTTTTCAAGATGGGTGGCGACCATGGTGGCCATTTTGAAGTCGGCCATTTTGGATCCAACTTTTGTTTTTGCAATAGGAAGAGGGTCATGTGACACATCAAACTTATTGGGAATTTCACAAGAAAAACAATGGTGTGCTTGGTTTTAACGTAACGTTATTCTAAAAATGTCTGCCTGTCTATCTGAATGTCTGTATGTCTCTGCAGACGGATTTTGTCGCAGCATCACGCAAAATATGGCGGACAGGATTTAATGTAACTTTGCCAGTGCTTAGGTGTTTGCCTGAATTTACACCTGCAGCATAAATTAAATCTAAATGTTGAGTAAAAGTGATGTTATGTTCAGTTATGTGCTGGATTTAATAATCTACTTTAAAATAATCTACTAATGCGCTACTGCCTCAATGTAAACAAACACCTGCACCAATAGATATTAATTAGAAAAGATAAAGTGAATATTTTGACTGGGATTAGTTGATATTTTCACTTTGTCTGAAATAACAGCGCTGAAGTGGTATAAGTGAATTTTAACACGCTGGAGTCGTTTTAAGACAAAACTTCATCTTTATCTGATCTACTTTTTCCATTTCTCATCTGTGATTCTTTCTCCGATTACCGAACAGGGAGTGTATTTGTCTGAGCACCAAAGAAGGACAACTTAGTGTAAACAAGGCGTCAGATACTCAACCTTACAGAATGTCATTTCTGTCTATTAATAAGTTAGACAGAGAGTTCTGCTGTACACAAACACACACGTACACGTATGTGGACTTCAACCTCTAATAATAATAATAATAATAATAATAATAATAATAATATCACTGATTACAGTAAAGATCAGTAGACTATTTTTAGATTTAACCTTTTAAATGTTTCTACGAACTCTTTTACTCTTTTGTAAACCCTTTTGTACTTACGCTACTGGACAATAAAATTCCATTAATAATAGGAATGAAATTGCGTTATACAAACTATTTGACCTGACCCAGCCGGATCAGAATGAGAGGGGGGTGTAAACATATCATAATCTGTTCAGTAGATTAATATTAGACATGTGAACACTTGATCCGCTGGTAAATGTATTCTTTCCCCACGCGGGGTAACATAAGATGACATGAGTTTCCGAGAAGGAAATTTTGCTTCCATGCCGGCTCAATAAAATCCATGAGAACAAACAACTCTCTCATCTGTGTTTACTCTCATCCACTGGGTCTCTGGCTGAGGAAGGAGCTCTGAGATGAGACTACATTATCGCAACCAATCATAACACTGGAAAAGCTGGGAAGCCTGACCAAACCACAAAGTTGGAGAAGAATACATCTTTTTCTATTTCTTCTTTTGTTACATTTTAGATTAAACACTTCACAGCAAGCAGAACCAGTTTGTGCACGAAAACAAATGGGATTAAATTCTTTTTAATCATTTAATCGTCGACGTAAAAGGTGTATGATGGAAATTAACCAGAATGATTTCAATCGTAATGAAGAAATATAGCTACTGCTGTATGTGGTACTTCTTGCTGTAAAGAGGGTCTAGAGTTCGAGCCCCCCTGCTCCTGGGTCACCACTGTTGAGTCCTTGGACAAGACTCTTAATCCTCCGACACTTACAATCCAGCCACTGCAGGCGGTGCCGGTCCAAAGTCTGGTTAGTAGGAAATTGTAGGATTGTGACAGAATGGGTGTGTCTGGAGTGACAGGGTAAGATTTCATCTTGTGATATAAATGATCTGATATGGAGACCTGCAGGATAAAAGGGACAACAAGAAAATGTAGCTACTGATGACCAGACCAGAGATGATATTTGTAATAATTCGTCCTCGCTGTAATCCATTTGAATTCAGGTTCATGGTTTGTATGCCAAATTCATAAAAGCCCTATTCAGACTAGATAAATGTTAGACAAGCTTACAAGTCAGATCTTACCAGTGTGTCTATATAATTTATTCTATATGTGCGTCTATAGAGCATTTCTGTATATTGAAAGAAATCTCCATCATGTATCTACTACAGAAATAACCTCAAGGATAGAGAGTATATAAACTACCAGGTTATTATATAGTTCAGTAAACTTCAAGTCTTTTTTTTTGTCTTCATTTTTATATAATCCAAAAAAAATGCTGAAGGCATCCACCATATGAAATCATCTCCTTTAAACAGTTGATGTTGAGATGGTTGTGTGTGTGTGTGTGTGCAGCTTGAGCTCTTATTGAATGTATCCTCTGCCTCTGCCTCATAGTGTTTGATGGATTTTGTGACTCTGAGCTTGAACAAACTGCACATTCAAAGTCCAAAGCATGAATTTTCCACATAGACTGAACTTCATGTGTAAAAGGAATGAAGAATTCTTTACTTACTTGCATAAAGTCTTGAGACGTCCTCAGTCTTGTTCTACAATGTGTATGAAAGAAAATAATAAATAAATAAATAAATAAACAAATCGGAAATACAAGGTATGGATTGGCACCCAGGGTGTACCCCGCCTAGTGCCCAGAGTCTCCTGGGATAGGCTCCAGGTCCCCGTGACCCTGAACACAGGATTAAGCGGTATAGAAAATGAATGAATGAATGAATATATATATATATATATATATATATATATATATATATATACAGTGGTGTGAAAAACTATTTGCCCCCTTCCTGATTTCTTATTCTTTTGCATGTTTGTCACACTTAAATGTTTCTGCTCATCAAAAACCGTTAACTATTAGTCAAAGATAACATAATTGAACACAAAATGCAGTTTTTAAATGAAGGTTTACGTTATTAAGGGAGAAAAAAAACTCCAAATCTACATGGCCCTGTGTGAAAAAGTGATTGCCCCCCTTGTTAAAAAATAACTTAACTGTGGTTTATCACACCTGAGTTCAATTTCTGTAGTCACCCCCAGGCCTGATTACTGCCACACCTGTTTCAATCAAGAAATCACTTAAAAAGGAGCTACCTGACACAGAGAAGTAGACCAAAAGCACCTCAAAAGCTAGACATCATGCCAAGATCCAAAGAAATTCAGGAACAAATGAGAACAAAAGTAATTGAGATCTATCAGTCTGGTAAAGGTTATAAAGCCATTTCTAAAGCTTTGGGACTCCAGCGAACCACAGTGAGAGCCATTATCCACAAATGGCAAAAACATGGAACAGTGGTGAACCTTCCCAGGAGTGACCGGCCGACCAAAATTACCCCAAGAGCGCAGAGACGACTCATCCGAGAGGCCACAAAAGACCCCAGGACAACATCTAAAGAACTGCAGGCCTCACTTGCCTCAATTAAGGTCAGTGTTCACGACTCCACCATAAGAAAGAGACTGGGCAAAAACGGCCTGCATGGCAGATTTCCAAGGCGCAAACCACTTTTAAGCAAAAAGAACATTGCTATATGAATGAATAGTCAGAAAATTCTATTATTTCAGGATTGAACTGTTTATTGAACCATTGTGAGAGTTAAAAAAATTTTTTTTTTAATATCACCTGTTATATAACTTGTGTTGTTTTTTTTTGTATCACATTTGAAACACCAGGCGTTTCAGGTGAATCTAATTTTTGTGTGCCTTAAAAACCTTACACACACAAACATGTTTTACAGCATTTAACAACTTTTTACAACATGTTTAGTCCTTTACACCGTGTGTAAAGTATATTTGGCAACTTGTTTAAGTTTCATGAAATGCCAAAAAACAATTTCTGTCTTTGTTTAGACAAAGGTTGACTTTGCATTTCTCACAGTAGACATGTGAGAAGTGACTTCCCGGGCAGTGCTTGCACCTCTGTCTTGTTTTCCATGTTGGTAAATGGTCAATGCCATCTTTTCTCACATCAGGGGGTACAGCAGCAGCTCGTCTTTTGCGTGGGGGTGCTTTCTCTGCTTCTGGGGAGGACAGTGGTCTGCCACATCGGATCTTGCCTTTTCCTGCGCTTATGAGAGAAGTCCCAACCGAAGCTTGAAATCTTCCCAATGGCATTGGTTTCTTCCTAGGTTCCAGTTCTTTCTGGTCTCTCTTGTAAAGATTCCATGCATTTATGACTGCCACAGTGACAGTGTGCCACCAAATGTACAGATACCATCTTCGGGATCTAAAGGAAAACTTGTAAAGAACAGACAACATGTCAAGAAGATCAACACCACCCATAAATTTGTTGTATGTCTCCACAATAGCAGGTCTTGGCACCATTATGTACTTTTTGGATTTTCGATCCCACCGTTTCACATTTGTCACTGGGTCAACTCCAACAAATGAAGAGAGCAGATTCACAGCCTTGTTGTCACACCATCTCACAATGACAGTGTTTTTCTCATTCACTCTGAAATCCCATGACCCTCTTCCTTTTTTCTTTAAATCATTTTCTTCCATCATACTGCAGTTCTTCACCCTGTTCATTCGAACTGTCCCCAAATAGTACAGTCCTCGTTCTTTCAGGTGATCCACCAGAGGTACTGATGTAAAATAGTTGTCAGCAAAAACCTTGTGATTTTGTCCTGCTGGAAGGGTCGAAGTCAATTTCAGGACAACATCTCCAGAAACACCAACATCTGACTTCTCCTTATCTGGATTTTCCGCACCTTGGCAGACAGCAAAATCATAAAGGAACCCAGTTTGTCCAGCACGTGCCCACATCTTGAACCCCCATTTGTGAGGTTTTGATGGCATGTAAACACGAAGGTTAGACTTGCCTTTGAAAGGCACCATTACTTCATCCACTGCATGAAATTCTTCAGGAGGAATGAGAAGAAACTGTTGTCGAAGTTTTTCTAACCATGGTCTGATTTTCCAAAGTTTGTCTTTCTTCTGGTCATCAGACACACTGAGGTTGTCTTGAAAATGAATGAGTGTCAGCAATTTCAGGAATCGTTCTCGAGACATCACATCACATACTGTGGGGTACTTCGTCTCCATTTCCCAATAGGCTCTTACATTGGGCATCTGTACCAACCCCATGTGCATGTACATGCCAAGAACCTGTTCAATTTCTTTGGGTGTTGTGTTGACTGATGTTCCCAGTTTCTGTACACTGTACAAGTTAGTTTGCTGTGCAATTTCCTGAATCATTTCATCAGTAACAAATTGCTTGAAATAAATGTATGGTGTCCATTCTGATCTTTCTATACAGACATTATCAATATGTCTATCAAAATCAACATTTGGACTTTCAAATGGCACTTTTCTCCATCTGTATGCTTTCTTTTTTACTTTGTCTTTTGCTGACTGCTTTGTTTTGCTCTGTTTTGATGTTACTGGTATGTCTGTTTCATCTACAGGTTCATCTTCTTCATCACTATCACTATGTGATCCCTCTGTAGCTGCCATTCCCTTAGGAGTCCATTCCTCATCACTAACATCGTCATCTTCCTCCCCAAACTGTTCAATTTCACTTGAATTTCCATCATTTATCATATTTAGGACATCTTCTACACTGTACTTTTTTGCCATCTAAATAATCAAATCATACAAACAATATATTGTTATATTTACAAATTATATATTGACTATTTACAACTGACAAATATACAATTCTGCTCAAAATAAGTAATATAATATATTTAGTGCAGCTTGAATTACTGTGCATATAAAACAAACTTGATGCACTCATGCCACAATAATTGAAAACAATTGATGTACTGACCCATGAAATACATTTATATACCCATAGTATCATATTTGATTCACACTTTTTCACCATGGTTTTTCTATAAAATATTTTATGAAAAATTAAGGTATTATGAGCTGTGTCACCTTAGTAAAGGCTTATTTTGAAACATAATTAAAAAAAATTTATTTCACTTACTGTAACTGTTCCAAAATTAAGGAATCTTATCACTTGTAAATTGCTCTAACTGCCACCTAGCATGCAGCCATGTTGGATTCTGGGGGAAAAAGTGGCCTTTGCCACCTGTAGTGCATAGATCATCCTCCAGGGGTGATAAGACATCTTTAGGACATCTTCTACACTGTACTTTTTTGCCATCTAAATAATCAAATCATACAAACAATATATTGTTATATTTACAAATTATATATTGACTATTTACAACTGACAAATATACAATTCTGCTCAAAAAATATACATGTATAGGATTGTATACAACAGGTTTTTGAGGAAAATGGTAATCCTGTTACTGAGGTACAGGCCTTAGAAATATATGTATCCAATATAATACATATGGCGTTATAGGGTTAAGGCTCGTCTCAATTTTGCTAAAAAACATCTCAATGATTGGCAAGACTTTTGGGAAAATACCTTGTGGACCGACGAGACAAAAGTTGAACTTTTTGGAAGGTGCGTGTCCCGTTACATCTGGCGTAAAAGTAACACAGCATTTCAGAAAAAGAACATCATACCAACAGTAAAATATGGTGGTGGTAGTGTGATGGTCTGGGGTTGTTTTGCTGCTTCAGGACCTGGAAGGCTTGCTGTGATAGATGGAACCATGAATTCTACTGTCTACCAAAAAATCCTGAAGGAGAATGTCTGTCCATCTGTTCGTCAACTCAAGCTGAAGCGATCTTGGGTGCTGCAGCAGGACAATGACCCAAAACACACCAGCAAATCCACCTCTGAATGGCTGAAGAAACACAAAATGAAGACTTTGGAGTGGCCTAGTCAAAGTCCTGACCTTAAAAAGGCGGTTCATGCTAGAAAATCCTCAAATAAAGCTGAATTACAACAATTCTGCAAGATGAGTGGGCCAAAATTCCTCCAGAGCGCTGTAAAACACTCGTTGCAAGTTATCGCAAACGCTTGATTGCAGTTATTGCTGCTAAGGGTGGCCCAACCAGTTATTAGGTTCAGGGGACAATTACTTTTTCACACAGGACCGTTGGATTTTTTTTCTCTCTAAATAATAAAACCCCATTTAAAAAAAACTCATTTAAAAACTGCATTTTGTGTTTACTTGTGTTATGTTTGACTAATAGTTAAATGTGTTTGATGATCAGAAACATTTTGTGTGACAAACATGCAAAAGAATAAGAAATCAGGAGGGGGGCAAATAGTTTTTCACACCATATATATATATATATATATATATATATATATATATATATATATATATATATATATATATACACTACCGTTTTAGAACACTTGCAAATTTCTTTGTTTTTGTTTAGTGATTTATTTTCTACATTCTACAACAATACTGTGGATTTCAAAACTATAAAATAACACATATGTAATTACGTAACAAGAAGAAAAACACCAGTTAGTTGTTATTGTAAGACACAGAGGTCGGCCTTTCTGTAATAGTTCCTGCAAGAACAGTATTGTGTCAAGTGCATTTGCAAAGTCTCTCATGAAGGCCGTCCCAGGAGGACGAGACCAAAACCTCCCTCTGCTGCAGACGAGAAGTTCATTTAGAGTTATCAGCCTGAAAAATGACCAATTAACAGCAGCTCAGATTAGAGGCGTTATGAAGTCTTTACACAGCAGAAGTAGCAGAAACATCTCAATATCAACTGTTCAAAGGAGATTCATGCAGTTTTTTCGACGCCTTCAGCAAAACTTTACAATGTAGAAAGAAAGAAAAATCAGGAACCATCATGAAGTTAGAAAGTGTTCTAAAACTTTTGAACGGTAGTGTATATATATAAATTATTATTATTATTATTATTTTTTACACTGCATAAACGGGCTGGACTTCTTTTTCTTCAACAACGACAAAAAAAAGAGAAAAAAATTAATCAAAACCCAGTATTTGTTGGCTGTGTTTAAAATACTGGAAACGAAACATTGCTGACATTTACAAGGGCTTCTCTGGCTTCTCCCGCTTGGGCAATCACTGCATCAAAGACATGACTTGTTCTGTACAGTATGTAGTATGCGAGGCACTCCGTTTCTGCAATTTACAGCTCCTTTAAATAAGGCTTATGCATGCTGTCTCTGTGTATCCATGGAGCATAAGAACATGCATAAGGTAGAAGTAGCATCGCTTTTTTTATTACTACCTAAGAATTTCTTTCATTGAGTGCTTTATACTTTAGGCTCTTTCTATATATGGGAAAATTTCTAACAACTGCCTGCCAGACTGGACTTTAAGTCAAAGGTGCTAATAATGTAATATGTGTAATAATACTCTATCATTAAGCCCAGTATTGTGTAGGCTGTTATTTGTGCAGCAGCTCTGGACCCTCACAGCAGGACTTGACCTCTTGGGGTGTGCTTTGTTGTCTGGCACTGGGATGTTAGTAGCCTATGCTTACGGTGCGTGGGTTTAAGGTTGGGTCCTCCATGGATTGGATTGGTGCGGAAGCACACACACTCACACATTTTGGGAATGGCAATTAGCCTAATATGCAGGTCTTTGGACTGTGGGAGGAAATCAGAGTACCCGGAGAAAACCCACCAAGTACAGGAAGAACCTGCAAACTCCATGCACACAGAAACAGGAATCGAACCTGGAACCTGAAGGTGCAAGATGCTAACTATTACATCACCTGGAGGTGCAAGATGCTAACCATTACATCATCGTGCCGCCTTACAGTATATGCGTTAAAGATACATATTTTTATACGCATAAAATGGTCTGACACATTCCATACATGTAAAATGTAGAGAAAATACTATGTATTGAAATAATTGAACACAGACAAGGATGATCTTGTATACACGGCCATCTATGGTAAATACTAAGAAATATTAATGAGTATGCAAATGCAACGGTCACATGACAAGGAGTCAAAACAAACAATATGTCGGAAACCAGAAGAAGTGCAGATTCTGTTAAAATCTTTTTTTGTTTTGAAGAAAATTCAGATCACGTGATCTCTCGGAAGGGAGGTTGGACCTAATTAGCATACGTTAAGTACAGACTGCACAAAACAACTTTCAAAAGAAAAAAATTCATAGCTAGATGGGCAAGGCCAAGACAATAACATTATGACATTATTCTTCTTATTTATTGTATACTTGTATAATCTAAATTAATATTTAAGCTAAATTAAAAAAAAGTGTATTTCTGTCCAAAATAAAACTGGACTTGGTTTTAAAATGACGATTCTCATGATGGACATCAGTTTATGGATCCCAGTAAAATATTTTGCTGGTTAGTTTTCATTCCTCGTTCAAATCATGTTCAGAATTATTCAGTTCAATTATATTCCATTACAGCTTTAATGAGTGATATAAAAAAAAGCAAACCAAACAGAGCCCTGAATTCTCAGTGGTGCAGGTCATGTAAAGCAGCACCGTATGTTGACTACTCTCCAGACACCTAAACATGTCAGCTAGCATAAGTTCAGGTGGAGCTGTCATGGCACGTTACCACATCCAGAATGTAGTCATGTGTAAAGTGGATGTGTCACCTTGAGTGTGCTACAGGTTTGATGCTGATTGCCTGCGACTGGCATCAGCACTCCATTCCAGTCCCATCTGCTTCTGAAGCCTGCCGACACTTTCTAAATCGATAAGACTGGCTAACGGCAAAGACACACACTCACGTTCTTACTCGCACACACACATACACAATCCCAGACACCAGCTTGCAAGACGGTGCCAGAACACCACATAGACCTCTGTCTCCTGGGCTGCCTGTGGATGTGCTATGGGTGAGGTTGGAAATCACATGTCAGCTATGTTAGGCAGGTTCATAAGGTGTTTATGAGGTTGGTCGAGGTCACAGCCTGAGATCCAGTTATTGATGAAAGAAAGAGAGGGTGAAGAGAGAAGAAGATTAGTCATGTCGGTGATGTGGTATTAGATTAAGGAAGTCAAGAAGGGAAATCTATCATGGGATTTAGAGAAAGCAAGATGATTCTGGAGTGAAACACCACACCTGTAGAAGAGGTGTAGAAATCAGGATTGCCTGGGTATTTGAATGGAAGTTCTTCTCATTCAATGGCATTTTTTTTTACATAGACATTGACAAAAAGAAGGTGTTGTTTTAGAGCATGTTCTGTGATCGAAACTGCAAACTAAAGAACCATTGCAATGGTTCTTCTGGGATTCTTTGAATACTTATGGTTAAGGTTTTTTTTATGGAAAAGCCTTCATTATCAGGTTCTGTCATGGACTCAGAATGAAGAACCATTTAGATGCTTAATAGGAGCTTTTTTGAGAACACATTTTGTTTTGAGAAGACAATCTGATTATTGTTT
This sequence comes from Channallabes apus, assembly GCA_030522415.1. NCBI lineage: Eukaryota > Metazoa > Chordata > Actinopteri > Siluriformes > Clariidae > Channallabes > Channallabes apus. The sequence goes on along the minus strand of CM060113.1, from coordinate 4,355,591 downwards.
GCAGGAACTCTAAGTCTGCAAGATTTTCTTTGAATAGTTAAGCCTTGTAAATTTTCTGCATTGATTCCTTTCTTATTTGGGCCCCTTACTAAATGAGAAAACTTTCAGTGCGTTTGGAGGAACAGAACAGAATGATCTCAGGACGTTTGAAGAAGCCTCATAGCGCTTAATGAAACATTTGTTTGTTTGTTTTTTCAGGGACGATGTGTCCTAAGAGTAAACATCCTTATAAAAAGGTTTTCACCAAAAGGGTTTTCCAAACCTCCTTTCAAATTGTATAACTTCTAAGTTTCCTAAACGGGTTCTTCTTGAAAAAAATCATGCAAGAGATGGCCTCTGGTTTTTGTGGTTCTTCGAGAGGAAGGGATGCGCTCTGTTTTCTGGTTCCCTCAGTGGAGCAAATGGAAGAATATATGCCCTGTCTTTTCTGGTTTGCCCAGAAGAACAAACAAAAGAATGCATGCCATGTGCTTGCTGATTTCCCCCAGGGAAAATAAAATGAAAGAAGGGATGTCTTGTCTTTTCTGGTTTCCTGAGAGGAACAAATAGAAGAAGGGATGCCTTTTTGTTTTCTGGTTCACCAAGGGGGAAAATGTATGAAGGGATGCCCTGTCTTTCATGGTTCCATCAGAGAAACAAACAGAAGAAATGATGACCCCAGTTTTTTTCTGGTTCCCCCAAGAGGAACAAATGAAAGAATGGATGCCCTGTGTTTTCTGTTTGCCCCAAAGGAGAAAAAAGAGTGGGAGATGCCCTGTGTTTTCTGGTTCCCTCAAAGGAACAAAATAAAGAAGGCATGTCCTCTGTGTTCTAGATACCACAGAGGAACAAACTCCAAGAAAAGTCCACACTTTATATTCATGTGCTGTCCTGCTAAATTATGGTTCTTTCAATTAGCTTCCGTTGGCAAATCAGATGCCACACACGTATCTTTTATATTTTACTGAGATCAAGAACACTTCCGGCTGCCTTACCACTTCCCAGCATGTGCGCTCATCAGTATCAGATTGACTTTGGAAATTGACATCAAGCATGTCAGTGTGAAGGCAATAACAAACATGCTAGGAATCGCCTTGTGTTGTTCCAGCTCAGATCTGAGTATTTCCCAAATGAAGAAAGGCAGACATATTGTTGCAACAGCAGCTAATTAGAGGAAGAATTCACTGCACTCCTTTTAGTGTAGAAATCACACAGGAGATTTGCTCTACAAACAGCATCCAGCAGAAGAGCGGATGTAGTCACACTTGTTTGGGAAAGGAGTTCCACATCACTCTGGAGAATTAATAACACGTTTCCTTAATGGTAAAAGCTCAACCTTAATGATACACACGAGGAACGTTTGAAGAAAACAAACCTTTGTGCACACGTGCGGAGGTTCACGGTGGATACACGGTGCATTGCTTATGAGAAAGTGTGTAGCTTGGCATGTTCAGTAACCTATCACTTGATAATTAATTAGCACACAGCATACCGGGATGATGAGTTTTAAGCAACTTGTTTGTATCAAAAGCATTGTTGTGTACTGAATGGTTGGTAATGAGGTGTTTCACCTCCTGCAGTCACGAGATTGTTCTCTAGCCAGTGCGTCATTAAGCTTAGCTTCTTATTTTTTTTTCAATAACAGAGCAGATGTTACGGGCTAATTAAGCAGAAGCACACTTGTAAGATATTCACAGTGAACCATGGGAAGAGCTTACAAATTGCACGTCTAACAGAGGAGGGGGTTCGGATAGCTAAATTGCAGATTTGTGGACACTTCCTAACCAGACATCCATCTGGCTCAAGCCTTGAATGCTCTCAGATCAGCTTGTGCTGAAGCAAGGACTGTTAACAGGAGGGATGGTCAGGAATGTGCTACAGGAACATGCTAATATACGTTACCAAACAATTCTAAAAGGTCTAAATGGTCTTTCTATGAGAGTAGTAAGCACAATAAATAACTCTAAGGCATTTATTACATGAACCTCTATACCGACTATCCTGTGTAGGTGTAGGGCTGATCCCAGGTAACTTATGGCGCTTTTCCACTGCATAGTACGGCACGACACGGTTCAGTTCTACTCACTTTTGGGGGGTTTTCCACTGGGAACAGTACATGGGACCTGGTCCTTTTTTTAGTACCACCTCAGCCGAGGTTCCAAGCGCGCCGAACCGTTACCAAGACGTGACGTGAAAACTCTGCTGGTCACTGATTGGCCGGAGAAAATCGTCATTACTGCGTCACTGAACTTGCGACACGAGACACAACAGAACCGCTATATTTAGAACAGCCAGAGAAGGATCGGACGCACCTTTTTGTATTAACCAAAATTTTTCTTTGGCTGCCATCAGCCTCTTTTGAAACAAACTCCTTCGTCTCGCTGTTAAAAACATCCACATGCTGAGAATGAAGAACACCATGCCATCGATATGCTCCATTGTTGTGTGTTTGTTTGTGTCGCGTTTATGATGATGTCACGGCAGTAGAGGCGCCGCAACTAAAACGACACGTGAATAATCCCGCCCACTCTAAAGCATTACTAAACTGCAGTGGAAGCGCAAACCGAGCCAAACTGAGCCACAAATTGGGGTACAGCATTACTGAAGTCTAATCTAATCATTCACAACATCCAATTTGAAAATTCCAATGCATTCTGATATATATTTCAAGGGTGTGTAAAGAAAACTCCAGAGGACCAGAAGATGACCAGAGGATGGATTCACACCATCTACCCTAAAGGTGTGAGGTGACAGTACAATATACAAAAACAAGTATTATTTTATTTAAGATATACAGGACTGCATGAAAGGATGGCATGGTGGCTTAATGCTTAGCACTGTCGTCTTGCACCTCCAGGTTCTGAGTTTGATTCCTCCCGCAGGTCTGAGTGCATGCAGTTTCCATGTTCTCCTCAAGTTTGGTGGGATTCCTCTGGGTACTCTTCTGGGATTTTTTTTCCACAATCCAAGGACATGCAGAATAGGTTAATTGGCATTCCTAAATTTCCCATAGTGTGTGAATATGTGTGTGTGTGTTTGTGTGTGCTCTGGGATAGATTGGCACCCCATCCAGGCGTACCCTGCCTTGTGGCCTAGGTCTCCCGTGATAGGCTTCAGGCCCGCTGCAGTATAGATGGTGAGATACATATAGATGAATACATCAAATCAGCTGATGTTTACAGAAGACTTCAAGCATGGTATGTTGATAGGACTCTTAGCCGCTGGAAAATATTTGAATGGTGTAAATGTTTTAAAGAAAGACGTACATCCGTGAAAGATGATCCTGGCCGAGGTGGCTCGGAGCCCTCTGCTATCGTTCCCATCATCATTCAATGAGTTCAGTTAAACACCCCATACCTGAAAATCGACAAACAACTTGTCACCAACCTGCAGAAGAGACCATTTGTCTGTAAGAACTGTACACACAAACATTCAACAACACCACTTGCACATTACTGGCATTATTACCACACCTCCGTACAGTCCTGACCTTACTCCAAGCCATTTCCACTAGTTTGAGCTGTTAAAGGAGTTCCTGGGAGGCCAACGTTTCAGATGTGAAGCAGGCAGTTTGATCATGGCTCCGGCGTACTGAGAAAACGTTCTACCTTGATGGTGTCCAAGCACTAGTGAAAAACTGGAGTGCATTAAGTGCATTAATGTAGCTAATTGTTATCTTGTTCTTCACAATCAAAAGTCCCAGTTTGACTTGAATAGCTGTTGTAGAATGTGTATTATTCGTTACATAATGTCCCTACCAATACTCTGTCACTGCACTATATATAATATTACTGCATTATTAATAGTTACCTTAATAATACTGGCTGAAAACCTCTTTTCACACTTGGCACATTTGTAATAATGCATGTGCTTGTATATGTTTTATTTTATTATCTGGCTGAGCCTACTGCAGCACAATCATTTCAACCGTCATTCAATATGCTATTTTTTTTATATCTTTATACATCACTGGTTTTTGGTTACATGTTTCATATTTATGTGTTCTGTTTCAAAGAATGGGGGGGAAAATGAAAAACTTAGACGTGCCTAGAGATTTCATGTAGGAGGTTTGGAATTTAGGAGAAAAACACAACAGAACACATTCAGTACAAATTCTGAACAAATTCAGTACAAGTTCCAGATGTCCTAAACAAAAACAGACACAGACACGTACAGGGGTCTAACTCTACTGTGACACGTGGCTCACGGCAATTCTCTCTTTTTAACTTTGTGAACTCTGGGAAAATAAGTAAAACCTGATCATAATGTCAATCTGATAGAGAAAGCGAGTAGAATGCGGAATGTCGAGATGAGATCGGGTCTCGAGGAGTCGTAAGGCGATAATAAAAAATATGCCTTCTTTTCTGTCAGAGTTCTTTGTTTATCGCCTTCGGCCTTCTTCCTAAACCTTTCTGTCAACCCAACGCACACACACAATCCGGCACACACGTACATACACACAGTATGTCAGTATGCATCTCTTTCATCATTCATTTTCCACAGTTGTGCGGGAAGCTCCTGGCTGATTAGCTAAATATGCCTGCATTATAAATCATGCTGTGATAGTGAGGTCTTCTCCTCTCCATCTTTCCATCATTAGCCCTCCAGGAGATTTCTATAACCACACACATACACACACTTATACACTCACACATCATTTTAATCAAATGTAGATGCTAATCTAGATGTTGTGTCTGATGACCCTTCACAATCCTTTGTTTAAATTGATGCATTTGCTTTATTTTCTCATTTCGCAAATATCATGAGGCAAACATCTTCCATTCCCTCAAATCCTGTACTGCTATTTTGAAATTTAAATAGCACTCTATAAGGAATCTTCAGAACAGTTGATAAAGCCTTGTGAGGATGATAATAATGACACCAAGTCAAAACCACTACTATAAGATTGTCTTGTTGTACCAACCGTTTGCTTATTGCTGTGCGATTTGAGTCAATTAGTGTATAACATCCAGGTGTAATCAAAAATTAAACATAGTCGTCTAATGTCATAGTTGAATGCACTTGGGCCTCCAAGACTTTGAGAATTATAATCTAAGAGCAGTCTTCAATAATTCACTAAATGACTATGGATAAGTAGGCTTTTATAATGATTTGGGACAAGGGTATGGAGACACAGAGTCTCTGTAGACTCTATGGTGATGGAAGTGTTTTATGAAATAGGGAACCTCTGTAGGTTGAAAGGAGATAGGAAGCTGGAAATGGACAGTGTGTCTCTGTAGACCGGCGGAGTATTATGAGCTTTAAAGGGGATTGTCAGCTGGAAAGAGATAGGAAACTTTGTCTATTATCAGGGGATTCGGGTTGGAAGGAGATAGGGAACCCCCAGAGACTAGCAGGAGATTGCAGCTTAAAAACAAAAAGGAGTTGTCTGTGGGCTGAAGGAGTTCAGGACCTGGAAGACATTAAGGACATTGTGTAGATTAAAAGGAAAGGGAAGTTGGAATGGATAAGGAAACCTTGTTCACCTGAAAAAAGGTATGTTGGAATAGGCTCGGAAGCCTTTAAGATTAATGAACTATGCTAAAGGACATCCCCTCTGTACTCTACAATATTAAATGAAGGTGGCAGTCTTCACTCAGTTCCTCTAGAGCGAAATGTTATATGCATATGATATACAATAGACTTGCAGGGAATAGGAAAATCCATTAGGTTAGTAACCTCTGTAGACTGAACGGGCATGGAGATCTGGAAGGGCATCCGTAGTTATAAGAATAGGCACCATAAAGGGCATTTTCACATTAGGCATGATTGATTTGTACTGTGTGCAGGAACAAATATACCTCCCTCCCCACTTCCATTCACATTATGTTTGCTCAGGCACACTTATGTATTCACACTGATAAAGCAGATGGCTGTATACTGTATATACTTGGTTTGTTGTTAGCCATCAGGCTGTGCCTTTAATATTGATATTTGGGGGGGAAAATGTCAAGAGTAATGCTCTTGCGTGTCTTCATTCTTTATCAGCAATGGCTGTGTAGGTCAGAGGATGAGATTGAATTAAGACAGAACAACTGAGACAGACAGCACTGGTGACGTCTCGTCTAAACATTCTCAGGCACGATTGGCTCCATATCTCAAATCTTCTTGAGACTCGGGCATGAAGCCAAGTGTTCTCTGAAGCGATCGTAGTGTAAAACTATAGATACTACTGAGTATGTACTACTAGAATACTAAGGTACCAAAGATACTGTAGGGACTGGTGACCTAGAAGGACATAGTGAGTCTTGATAGAAAGTGATAGAAGCTCAGGTTATCAACCATTTGTAGGCAGCAAGGGGATAATGGGTTAAATGAAGATAGTGGTATAGTGGGACACTTGGTAGGTGATAGGGAGAAGAAAAAGACCAAGTATAATTTATTTTTACTAAAAACTGAGAAATCGGAAGAGAAAATGTTCCTGGACTGGAATTGAGGTAAAGGCATGGCCTAAGTTTCATGAACCTTTTGAGACTAGGTGTTTTTCGATGAGTGGAAAATGGATCCTCTGTAAACTGGATAAAGGACACTGGAGTTGTACAGGGATAAAGGATAATCAGTCTCTGTAGAATAGACCTGGATATAAAACCTCTGATGACTGGTGATAATAAGGGCCTGGAAAGAGATGTGAAGGAGGTAAGCAGCTAATGACAGTGACCATTTGTTGACTCCTAGTAGTTAAGACAATGAAAAAAGGTTGGTATATACACAAGGAAGAGGATCAGGAATTGGGTGGAGATAGCAAAACTCTATCCATCTATCCAGTGACAGAAACTTCAAAGCACTTTTTGTAAGTCTCTCTGGATAAGAGCGTCTGCCAAATACCTAAATGTAAATGTAATATTGAGCCTTTATAGACTAGAATGAGATGGGAAGCTAGTGATAATGACTATCTGTAGAATGCTAAGTGACAAGGAGATCAGAAAAGATGGGTGGGTTCAGTGGATAGTGAAATACTTCTAGACTGGATGGGGAAATGAATTTGGAAAAGTACAAGGAGCTTTATAAATTGAAAGGTTTGAAAAAGACACATACGTATCTCGGGGTAAAATGGAAGGAAAATGTTAGATTGATGACTATTCGGGTCTACTGAGTCCACCTACTTATCACCCACTTGTCACCTCACATTCTACAGTCATTATCATTACTATGTTCTAGGCTTTATTGGCTCATTATCTTCTCCCAGGGTGCCACAGCGACTTAATGGTTAGAACTGTTGCTTAGCACTTCTAGGGTTGGGGCAACACCAGGGACAGCCATGAATATGGATGTGGTGATGGTGAAATGTAAATGAAAAATGCTAACGGAGGCAGCTTAGTGGTCAGCATTGTTGCCTCACACCTTTGCACTTGGGAATTGGATTTTTTCAATCTGTGTGTGGAATTTTTCAATCTGTGTGTGGAATTTGCAAGCTTTCTCCATGCTTTGTGTGTCTCCCACAATCCTCCAGTTTCCTCTCGCAGTCCAAAGACATGCATTGTAGGCAGGTTGGCCATAGTGTATGAATGGGTGTGTGAGCTTGTTTGGGGGTTGAAACCTCATCCAGAGCTTACCCTGCCTTGTGCACCAAGTTCCTGCCAAACCATACCCAGGAAACGATGTACTGTATAGATAATAGACAGACGTACTTCCAGGTCTCTGTAACCTTCCAGCTATGGTGAGCTAATTATAATAATCATCTGGTGAAAAAGTTACGCTTTGTAGACCTGGAAGTAAATGATGAGATTCTGTAGACTGAAGGGGGAGTACCAAGCGTCTGTAAACCGAAAGTGTATAACAAGTCTCGGAATGTGACCATGCACCTCTGTAGACCGAAAAGAATGGGAAACAAAATGATGATAATGAGCCTCTGTAGACTGACTGGGTGGAAAAGGATTTCAAGCCAGTGTCGACTGAAGGGGACTAAGGAGACCAGAGGGGATAAAGACCTCCTTTAGGTTCAAAAGAGACTGCTAGAAATGAACAGGGAATCCATAAACTGGTAGGGAATGTGAAGATTAAAGGAGCTTTGTTTGTTATTTGTTTTGTTTTTTAATATTTTGAATCCTTTCAAACTTATTCATATTGATACAATTACGTTAGATCCAAAAGATCGTAGCAAGACGGGAGTCTACGAATAAGGACTTCATCTGGGATCATGATTAAAATAGATGGCATATTTATGACAGGCATTCTGCTAATAAATTACATTTTAGCTTTAAATAATTTTACAAGCAGGCAACATATTTACAATAAATCTACAGTAAATTGTTTTTTCCCAAACATGACAATGTTTTATTCTTTCCTTTCATTTTTGGACATCAAGCTTATTCTTTTAAAGTATAAAAACAGACCAGAACTGATTTATAAGAGAAAGACTGATGGAGAGACTAAAAGAGGAAGCCATAAAAACAAATACAATACAGTGTAATAAAATGATCTGAGACGGGATTGAGAAGTAAAGACGAGACGAGTGAAAATAGAAAGGATCGTACAGGAAAGAAGGTGGCAGACAGACAACGTGCAGAAATAAGGCAGGGGTGAAGGATATAGATATCATAAAGAGACAGATAGATGGAAAGGGAAGGTAGCGAGGAAGCCTTTGTATGCAGCACCAGGCCTACCAGCTGCTCTTTTGGCCTCGCTCAGAAACCCGATCTGTTTGTGCTGCTTTCTATCTGCTTTCTTTATACTGTTAATCTCCTGCTTGCTCGTCAGCTATGAGGCATAATGCTTTTACCTGGAGGCTTTGGAATGGCGTGATACACACCACATGGTGGAGCTAAATAATGACGACAATACAGTGGATATTGATACCGATATTCATATGAAAAAAAGAAAAAAGACAAAAAGAAAGAAACATTAGCGTATTCATTTGCATCTGTGATTCAAGGTCAGGTCTCATGACTTCATATGAAAATGAAGAATGCTAAGTTTTTAAGATATTCGATGAAAATCAGCGTCGTCTAATCGACTTGTTTGTCTAATTCTAAAGAAATAATGATGTAATATGAGAGGGAGGAATGATATATAAAGTAGCACCAGAAGGCAAAGGGGCAGAGAAAGATGGACATATGGAGAGAATGATGGATGATCGAGGCAAAGGAGCAGAAACCGAGCTTCGCTATGTAGCACATGAAAGTAGGCCAGGTTAGGAGCGTGTCCTCTGATGATAGTGTGCGGGTGTGTATCCGTGTGGGTGTGTGATTCGGGATCCAGGTCTGAGCGGGGTCTGCGAGGCCATATGGCAAATCATTCAGTCTGGGAGCAGAAGCGAGGTCACTCTCTTGGTCATCTGGAGCGGCGATCCTAGGAGAGAGGCTGTACGGTACTAACACAACCCTTGCATGTCGGAGACCGTCTGTTGAAAGTAGCTACACACACACAAACACTACATGCAGTATACTATATATAAAATATACTGTATATAAGTACTTGCTTTCGAGGCATTTCTGTTTATTATTTATGAGCTCTGCAGAAGGAAACAAAAAAAGCTCGAGAGAACGAAAATAAATTAAATAACCAAGAAAAGAGTAAAACAATGTTCTAATTTTTCTATTATTCTTCATTTGAAATCTATGCCCTCCAAACTTCAGGAATATAACCGTACCCTTATTTTTTATTGCAATAAAAGAACTCTAGATTTAACTGAATTATACTGAGAAACAGAGGTAGAGAGTGAGAGAAAGGGAAAAAAGAAAGACTGGAGGTTGGCCGCATTGCTCTTACATCTGCTAGGCTATTGTCTGTGGGGTGAAAGGTCATCGGGAGGAAGGTTAGCATGTATTCTGTGTGTGCGTATGTTAGGGGTCCCGTGAGGCGCGTATGAGGGTCAGTATTTCATTCAGGAAAACAAACATCACAGACAAGAGAAGCATCTCTTCCCTCCAAGACAAGTGGGACGGCGGGTCAGCTGTGAGCCACATATTTGGACACACACACTTGTTCAGTCACTGAAACTTTCTCGGTAACTGAGACTCGCTTATCTTTTCCTATCTTGGTAAAGCACAGTTGATCTCGCTCTTTTTTTTGTTTGCCAAGCACCTCACACCGAGATGCACATGGTTTATATTCTCACACCTATTTATTTTTTGTACCAGGACGAACACTACAGAGCTTTTTCTCACAGTTTCCAGATCATTTCCGAAAAGAAAATGTAATGAAATATAGACGGAATCTTATTTTCTTTATTGAACACAATGAAAAGGTGCTGAGAGAGACTGTCTCGAAAAAACAAACAAAAACAAACATCAGACATGTAGTACTTGGAAAATTAAGGATGAAATTATGAAATTACCTTTAAAAATTATCATTGTCACAAAGCAGCCTAAAAAAATTAGGGAAATTAGTTCAAAATGTTTAAGGAAATGTGTGAAATAAGGAAAATCAATGATCAGATTGAGAACTCATCCTCATCTGGATGCTATCCGTAGCAGGGGTTGATCTGCACTCATTCTGTGTGTTTAGGAGGCTGAAAACAGGAAACAGAAACAGAACATTCATAACACTAACAGTTCACCAAATTTCACACACTCAAAAACCAGAACAAACTGGTTAATGTAGATAAATAAATGAATTAAAAACATTGTAATATTATTAAACATTATTATGGACATTGTCATGTGACAGTATAAAACTAACATGTTCCATGACCTTGTCCTTGATCTTTAGAATCGTGCTGATGGTTAGATAATCATGTTAAAAGAACGAGCCCCCAAGTGTCCTACGAGTGTGTTACGCCGCCCCCACTGGAGCAAGCAGTTTGAAAAGATCCGGTCGGCTGGCATCACGTTCAGTTCAGTTCAGTTCAGGCTGGCAACAGTTCAGAGGAAACACGTGATAGTCTTTTGCCCTTCCTGACTGGTAGTAGTAGTAGCCTTAATGTGGGAGCCCCCTAGTGACACGGAGGAATTGGATACAACTAAATCATTCTTAGTAGCAGCAGCAGCTTCATCCTCGCTGCTTTTATGCTTGTTTCTGGAGACATGTGAAAGCATGCTCATACTGTATGTGCAAAAGTTTATAACTCGGATATCTGTATGTAGGGGATTTACTGTATTTATTGTTCTGGCCAGTCCACACAAACACACACACACACAAAGAGAAGTAGAAATCCATAGTGTGTTTGTAACTCCAAAGATTACATTATGAGGAGTGCGCATGTATGTGTTGGAGGAAGTGATAAATTTAGCTTGTACAGTAATATAGTAAAGTTTGCACAGATGTGCGTATAGATTGGCAGAGGAAAACCCGCTGTTTCACTGTGAGTAACTGAAAATAAAACGCTAATGAAATACAGTCCTCGGTGCAACAGCTGGAAAAACCCGGTGTCGCTTAATAGACAGAAAGAAACAGTGGATGCTGGACTGTTTACATTTCTGCCATTCTTTTTGCTCTCACTCACTGAGGACATACAAACAAATGGAGAGAGAGAGAGAGAGAGAGAGAGAGAGAGAGAGAGAGAGAGATTCCAGTCAATGCATAACAGAACAATGAAGTAATTTTCTTGACATATCTTGTTAGAAAGCTGGCGTCAGAGCTCAGGGTCAGCCATGATACAGCACTCCTGGGGTAAACAGGGTTAGGGGTCTTGTTTAAGGGCATCTTGGCTGTGCTGGGTCTTGAACCACTAACTTTATCCTTGGTGACTCCTAACTGTTATGCCACAGCTGGATACTAATACTCTAATGAAAACCTTCTCTTTCATCCCTCCATTAAAGAGATTTGTTTTATTTCTACAGTGAGTTTTGCTGCTCCGCACACCGAACGTGAAGAACAATGGAATGCACCTGGAATGCGAGTACAATGTACAATAAAAGTAATTGGGGCCAAATTTCAAAGTGCAAGTTCAGCTGAGACTCATATGAAGCTTCTGGAGTCCCACTGAGCTAAATCAAGATGTTATCTATCAAAGTTATGGTGTCTTTAGTACAAATTCAACTCTTTTCCTTTCCCCAGAACTAGCCATATGGCTAACTGGAATGTATCTCAACTAAACTTTAGAATGCGAATTGAGAATTTGGCTCCAGTTTCTTAAAATGCACTTCTGTTGCAAGTGACAAACATCATGGTGTGCAAAGCAGGAAAATGAATAACAATACCTAGTGTAATGTATTTGGCAGCATGGTGGCTAAGTGATTAGCACTTAGCACTCAATTCCCACCTCGGGGTCTGTGTGCACGGAGTCTGCATGTCCTCATTGTACTTACTCCGGGTACTCTGGTTTCCTCCCATACTCCAAAGACATGCAGATCATGCTAATTGGCTTTATCAAAATTGCCCATAGTGGGTAAATACCTATGTGAATGTTGACGAGAGGTCCTTCAACGGTTGTAAAAATGGGAATAAATACAATGGTCCTTATTGGCCACAAATGGTTACTATTGGGCTCTACAGTCCCTTGTTGGACTTCAGAGGTTCCTAGATGGATGGATGGTAATGTACTTATATGCACCTCAATTTCGATTTAAGGCAAACTTAAAGAAATAATGATCACTTTAATATTCTAATAAGTACCTTGGTGTCTCTGCATCCACATGGAAGAAATCCATAAAAAGAAATATCTTAAATATCATACACTGCTGAGAAATTTATGATCTCTGTCTAATGATATGTTGCATGTTCACGATCTGAAGTTCAAACTGTGTAAAACTGTTGGAGTGCAAAGTGAGTATAATTGTCTCTCACAGTAGTCAATCTGAAACACCCATCTGATCAGGTGGAAAAGGAACGTTTTGCAGCTTTTAGCTGTAATTACATTACATTTAGGGACATGCTGTACGTTTCTTGATTCTACCTGCTTTAAAAAGAAAAACAAGAAAAAGAAACCTACAGTGCAGTTGAACCCTTGCTTCTGATTGGCCGGAAAACAAAGTGAAATAGAGGAAATAAGATTAGCCAATAAATCAGGACCAGATTAATATTAGAGTGTCACCGATACTGATAAGGAAGTTTCAATTCACAGAGCTTTAAAAACATTGTTTAGCCTTTTTTATATACAGTGGCTTGCAAAAGTGTTCGGTCCCCTTGAATTTTCCACATTTTGTCACATTACAGCCACAAACATGAATCAATTTCATTGGAATTCCACGTGAAAGACCAATACAAAGTGGTGTACACGTGAGAAGTGGAACGAAAATCATACATGATTCCAAACATTTTTTTTTTTTTACAAATAAATGACTGCAAAGTGGGCTGAATGCTTTTGCAAGCCACTGTATGTTAACTTGGATTTGATTAATAAAACGTTTCTTGAACATGATCAGCATTCCTCAGTGGAGATATACAGTATGAAGTGTGTTCGGGTCAAACTGGGTACACAGTACAGTAATGAGACTTTTAGCTGCAGTAAAACATTTGAATGATGCTAACGATATAAAGAATAACTTGTAACTTGAAATGTGCACACAATCATTCACCAACACTTACACATTACAGGAACTCAACTGGGAGTTATTCCCCCGTACAGTCCTGACCTCGCTCCAAGACATTTCCATATCTTTGAGACATTAAAGGTGTTCCTGGGAGGCCAGCGTTAACACTAATGAAACACTGGCATAAGTGCATTAGTGTATCAGGGAATTATATAGAGAGAGTTTTTTGCTCTGTTCTGTTAGTTCTGTTCTGTTAAAAGGTTCTGTTATTCTGCACAATCAAACGTCCCGGTTTGACTTGAACACTTTTTAGTAAAAATTGACTAATGATGAATGACTAAAAATGTAATAATAATAATAATTATAATAAATTAGTATGGCGGCGCGGTGGCGTAGTGGTTAGCACTGTCGCCTTGCACCTCCAGGGTCTGGGTTCGATTCCCCGGCCAGGCTCGATTCCCATCTCTGTGTGCATGGAGTTTGCATGTTCTCCCCGTTCTTGGTGGGTTTCCTCCGGGTACTCCGGTTTCCTCCCACAGTCCAAAGATATGCAGGTTAGGCTAATTGGTGTTCCTAAATTGCCCGTAGTGTGTGATTGGGTGTGTGTGTATGTGTGTGTGCCCTGCGATGGATTGGCACCCTGTCCAGGTGTACCCCGCCTAGTGCCCGAAGTCTCCTGGGATAGGCTCCAGGCCCCCCGCGACCCTGAACACAGGATTAAGCGGTATAGAAGATGAATGAATAATAAATGAGTGAATTTGGCTTATGAAACGATATGATGGAATGATACACTGCTGGCATTTATTCTGAAATATTATGATATTATGTCCTTCTTTTCAACATTCCCCAATGTCATTCATTGCATTGTTATGAATTCTGAAGTGGTTGAATGTAAGTGGGCGTAAGTGTAAAGCAAAAAGCAAACTGAGAAGTATAGACTGAGCAGATGAAAAACATGAAAGAGTCAAAACCAAATAGACAGAAAGGATTGTGGAATGACGGGCAAAACCTCACAAAGAAATGCCTTCAATACACTTATGTGTGATGATGTGTAAAACACGAAGCAGGTGTGTTTAGAGTTCAACAGGGTGTGAAGGCTGTAAAACCCGGACTGGATCTGGATCAGGGTGGATAAGCAGTGACTTCTGGATTAGATGTGACAAGAACAAATCTAAAGCTTGGGAGCTTCATTTTTCCCCCACAAAGGGCCAGTTGGAGGGCAGATTTATTCTAATCAACTTGCTAAATCAGGTCATCTTGCTTCCCAATCAGACAGTAAATGTACCTCTTATTCGGCTGGAATGAACCTCTGCAGCCACAGCAGTCAAATCATACAAACTTTCCCATCCAAGAATAATAATTGCGATTATTAAATGTGATTATGATCATTATCCAAGACATGCTATTTTTGAGCTCTTACAGTATGTCAGTTTTTAATTAGTCTTAACTCATTTCAGACAAGCACCTGTTACAGAACTGATGCCAAGATGAGAATTAAATAAGAATCACAGTTAATGACAATTCAGCTGTCATGCAGCAACTGCGGAGGAAATTGTTTTCTGAGAAAGAAAGCTGGGAGGAATGTGTGGGGGAAAATTATGCAGCAAAGCTAATAATATCATTTCTCCTTGAATTGTGGCAGTTCAGGGTCAGATCCACAGTTTGGCATGACTTTTCACCCGAGAGAAAACAGTGCCGGCTCTCTGTGGAGGCAGCCTGAAAGAGCCTTTGTTTGAGAGGCAGGCTCACATCTGGTGGAGAGCGGGCATGGTGGTGTGTATGAGAGAGAGAGAGAGAGAGAGAGAGAGCGTTTCGGGTTGGCACAGACTGCTCACGCCGAGGCCAGCTTGGCGGCACGCCATCCCATAGACTTTAGTGTGAAGTATGAATGAAACTCATCCCTGGAGGTGGAGAGGATCTGGCAACACTTCTGAGCAGCCAAGGGTTAATTGTTGACTCTGAGGGCATATGAAGACAACACACACTCAAAGACACACATACACACTCATACACACACACACAGTACACTACTCTACACACATCAAATTCCACCCTTCAAAAGGAATAGTAGCGCTTGTTATTCTTCAGGGCTTTTTCGGCATTTTGCCTTTTGATTCCGTGGGCTCTTTTGACTTGTGCCAGATTAAAAGCTTAGTGTGAGTTTAAAAAAATCTCAAACTTTGTCTCACTCTTTTAAATGTTCACAGAGGCACACACATTGCTGTAAAGGATTTTGACACAAGTTCTGTCAGTCATCTCTTCAGTGAGCAGGAAGCAGAGATTCAAACCGCACATGCACCCTTGACCTTTACAGTGTCTTACACCAGCACAACGCTGCTCATTTCTCATATCTGACTGGGAGGAAGAAAGTTGTTGCTCAACTTTTTTTTTTTTTTTACATCTACTTCAATATCTTCTACAACAGAAGCTCTGACAATAGTTGTTTTCTGCTAACACATACCAACCTTGGCCAATACTTTAGCTGATTAATGATTCTTCACTTCTCTGACTGTAAAAGTTCTAATCTCAACATTGGATTACCTTCACGCACTTCACTATCTACAGTGTATTAGGGACAGGAACTAGACAGGGGCAACTTTTCAGATAGACTAACATAAGTGTAAGATAGTGACGGGTCGTTCATGAACGATTTGTTCTTTGAACGAATCTTTAACATGACTCAGATTTACATTTAGGCATTTGGCAGACGCTCTTATCCAGAGCGACTTAATTTTTTTTTTAATCTCATTACACATCTGAGCAGTTGAGGGTTAAGGGCCTTGCTCAAGGGTCCCAACAGTGGCAACTTGGTGGTTGTGGGGTTTGAACCTGTGATCTTCCGAACCGTAGTCCATTGCCTTAACCACTGAGCTACCCCTGGCCCCAGATGAATGAGTCGTCTCGGAGAGTGATTTGTTTTTTTTTTATTGGGCGCGCATGCGCAAAGCATCACAAAACCTCCGTATGTTATATACAGGAAACAGTATTGAACGATTCTCAGCAATACGTTTTCAAGTCTCGAGTCATTCGCTCTTTTAACACGTGACTCCCATAGACGCTATGCAGTGCAGTACACAGGAAACAGTATTGAACGATTGTGCTAGTGGGTCTTCGAGTCTCGAGTCGTTCGTTCTTTTGACACGTGACTTCCATAGGCGCTATGCGGTGCAATAGATTCAAAAGAACGAATGACTCAGATTGGCGGTATAAGAGGTGAGCTACTCATTCTGTTATGTCCTTAGTTACATTGTAATATTTTCATAACTGGAACTATAGCCAAAACTATATGTAGTATGTATGTAGTATGTAGACGTGTTGGGGGTATTTTTATTGAAAACGCAACATTTTTATTTATTTCTGATCAAAAGAACGAAATGACTCAAAAGAAGATTTGTTCATTTTGATGAACGAGATTCAAAGATCCGTGTCACTAAAATGATTCGAACTTCCCATCACTAGTGTAAGACACATCCTCTAATATGATGATTTCATATGATTGCTACCAAAGTCAGGCACTTGTCTCAAATCCATCAGAAGGAGGATGGATGAGATGAAAGACACCTCATGGGACAGCTTCAAATACTGTAGGTATGATGTAAATGAAAAATGCTAGTTGAGGCAGCATGGTGGCTTGGTGGTTAGCAGTGGAATTTGCCTGTTCTCCTCATGCTTGGTGGGTTTTCTCTGGGTTTTCCTCCCACAGTCCAAAGGCATGCAGAGTACGCTGATTGATGTTTCCAGTTCGGCCATAGTGTATAATTGGGTGTTTGAATGTGTGTGCCATTCAGGGTGTAGCCCACCTTGGCTCCAGCCCCAACATTCAGTACCGTGATGGTGGTGGTCAAGACTTTTTCACAGTATTGTAGGATAACAGTGTAATTGGTAGATGGATAGATGGAAAAATACTAATAAAAATATCCTTCTTTCCTCAAGCCTCAATGTGTGTTTTATGTGAGCTCATTTCCTAAGCACAACCTAGTAATTTTCTTCAATTGTAGGTCTACCATAGGATGTGCAATGCATAATCTGAAATGGAACAAATCTTATTGTCCAGTCTGTTAGAGAACTTGTTCAAGATTTTATAATGAAATTGTACAGGTTAACATTAAAACATTTTGGAGTTTTTATGAAAACTTGCTTATTAAAAAAAAAAAAAAAAAAAAAAAAAAAAAAATATATATATATATATATATATATATATATATATATATATATATATATATATAAGAATAAGAATATATTTTTAAAACTGTATACAGTATACAGTGGTGTGAAAAACTATTTGCCCCCTTCCTGATTTCTTATTCTTTTGCATGTTTGTCACACTTAAATGTTTCTGCTCATCAAAAACCGTTAATTATTAGTCAAAGATAACATAATTGAACACAAAATGCAGTTTTTAAATGAAGCTTTAGGTTATTAAGGGAGAAAAAAAACTCCAAATCTACATGGCCCTGTGTGAAAAAGTGATTGCCCCCCTTGTTAAAAAATAACTTAACTGTGGTTTATCACACCTGAGTTCAATTTCTGTAGTCACCCCCAGGCCTGATTACTGCCACACCTGTTTCAATCAAGAAACCACTTAAATAGGAGCTACCTGACACAGAGAAGTAGACCAAAAGCACCTCAAAAGCTAGACATCATGTCAAGATCCAAAGAAATTCAGGAACAAATGAGAACAAAAGTAATTGAGATCTATCAGTCTGCTAAAGGTTATAAAGCCATTTCTAAAGCTTTGGGACTCCAGCGAACCACAGTGAGAGCCATTATCCACAAATGGCAAAAACATGGAACAGTGGTGAACCTTCCCAGGAGTGGCCGGCCGACCAAAATTACCCCAAGAGCGCAGAGACGACTCATCCGAGAGGCCACAAAAGACCCCAGGACAACATCTAAAGAACTGCAGGCCTCACTTGCCTCAATTAAGGTCAGTGTTCACGATTCCACCATAAGAAAGAGACGGCCAAAAACGGCCTGCATGGCAGATTTCCAAGGCGCAAACCACTTTTAAGCAAAAAGAACATTAAGGCTCGTCTCAATTTTGCTAAAAGACATCTCAATGATTGCCAAGACTTTTGGGAAAATACCTTGTGGACCGACGAGACAAAAGTTTAACTTTTTGGAAGGTGCGTGTCCCGTTACATCTGGCATAAAAGTAACACAGCATTTCAGAAAAAGAACATCATACCAACAGTAAAATATGGTGGTGGTAGTGTGATGGTCTGGGGTTGTTTTGCTGCTTCAGGACCTGGAAGACTTGCTGTGATAGATGGAACCAGGAATTCTACTGTCTACCAAAAAATCCTGAAGGAGAATGTCCGGCCATCTGTTCGTCAACACAAGCTGAAGCGATCTTGGGTGCTGCAGCAGGACAATGACCCAAAACACACCAGCAAATCCACCTCTGAATGGCTGAAGAAAAACAAAATGAAGACTTTGGAGTGGCCTAGTCAAAGTCCTGACCTGAATCCTATTGAGATGTTGTGGCATGACCTTAAAAAGGCGGTTCATGCTAGAAAACCCTCAAATAAAGCTGAATTACAACAATTCTGCAAAGATGAGTGGGCCAAAATTCCTCCAGAGCGCTGTAAAAGATTCGTTGCAAGTTATCGCAAACGCTTGATTGCAGTTATTGCTGCTAAGGGTGGCCCAACCAGTTATTAGGTTCAGCGGGCAATTACTTTTTCACACAGGGCCATGTAGGTTTGGATTTTTTTTCTCCCTAAATAATAAAACCCCTCATTTAAAAACAGCATTTTGTGTTTACTTCTTTGACTAATAGTTAAATGTGTTTGATGGTCAGAACATTTTGTTTGACAAACATGCAAAAGAATAAGAAATCAGGAGGGGGGCAAATAGTTTTTCACACCACTGTATATTATAGATGTTATGTAATGCTATAATTCGTAGTAGTTGTGGACACTTTCTTGTCTTTAGATGCATACCTGCATGGTCTTTACCAAATCCAGGTCGTCAACTAGTTCAAACAGCTACTTTAATCAACTAGGAATTTTTATTTCTTAACATTTCGACTTGGGGATCACACAAAACAAAGAAACAAACAAGGAAACAAACAAACAAAAAAAACAATATACAATGCAAATCACAGCAGTCTGACTGCTGACCAATGGAGGCGGGTACAACAACCCAGCTGGCACTAGATTTTAACTCCACCATAAAAGATTTCAATACCAGACCGTGATTGTGGATCTCAACGCATCTGGAGTTAGCAAGCACAGCCCAGCTCCATAATTCTTCAAACCCACTCCCTTTAAAGTGACATGTAAGATATACGAGGAGTTTGTAGGAGTGAATTGGAGCACTTCAAGGTGCAGCCAGACTATTCAGCTTCAGGATTATTCAGATTCAGCTCTATTCACTCCAAGCTCACATACTGTATTTCATGGTTAACAGTAATAGGGACCAGGGAAATGAATGGGAGAGATGAAAAGAACATGGTTGAGGCTGGTTGAAGGTGTCCAGCATTGCTGTATAAACCCTGGTGGCTTGCACTGAAATGTATTCTTTATTGTGTAGTTATTTCAAAGTCAGTGCCAAATGATTTTTAATAGAAGAACACTGTTATTTGTATTGGCAGTAAGGCACAAAAGAAGGGAAAGTGTCCAGCAGTGCAAGAATGAGTAGGGTCTTTGAGAATATTCTTAAGGTACACAGTATGTGGTGCTGAGCAGAGAATAAACTACTCATGCCATATACAAAGCTTAGACAAACACCAAGCATTCTGATCATGCTGCACATTTTAGCATTTAGTTCGGCAAATTATATTTATATGATATCTCTTTCAATTTTAAACACAATTTGTCCAGATTCTTTATAAAACCCACGCTTGGGCCCCAGGGGTGCAAGAAGGAAAATGTAGACCCCCTGGCAGATTACTCTCCCTGAAAGATTCCCATTCTTGAAGATTCTCTTGGGACCCCAATTTTGGAATCTATCCCACATGACCATCAGTCTCTTTATGGCACTCCTGCTCCGAAAAAGCTCCTTAAGCTGCAGTAGCTCACAGGACCTATGTGATGCCTATGCAAAACCAGTTAGTTACAAACAAAAACCTTGTCCTGTTGGTGATGGATTTGAAATGGTACAAGAAACTCCACAGCTAGAAACTACTGGACCTGACAAAACACAAGAAACCACACAGTTGGAAACTGCTGGACATGGGCAGACACCAGGAACTGCATCCCTGGAAAATATGGACTTGACCAGGACCTAAAGACCGATGCCTAAAAACTAAAAGACAACTGGAGTACACTGGATTTGAGCAAGCCCAGAAGCCACAAAGCTGGACAACTACTGAACTACAGATGCAAGAAACAGCACAGCTGGAAACCAACTGATAGCCCTTAGCAAGTACTACATAAACAACACATCTAAAATTGACTAGGTTTAGACAAGGGAAGCCAGAATCTTAGCAGTATTAATATGGTTCTGTTTTTTCCAGAAACCACAGATCTGGAAACTACTAGACGTGAGAACATACCAGATACCACATGGCTTTACATGACTGGAGGTACTGTACAAGATCACAGCAGGAAGGTAGGAAGGTACTGTACCTGAGCAGGTCAAATAATTTACATACTTGAAAACTACTGAAGCTAAGCATGTACCAAATACCACACGTCTGGAATCTAGTGGATTGCAAAAGGCAACATGGGATCAGCTGGAGTTGAGCCCTCAGATACCGCACAGCTGGAAAATATTGAACTTGAGCATGTCCAAGAGACGATTAATCAAAAAATGGCTGGACTTGAGAAGATACCAGAACTCCCACAGATGGAAAGTACTAGACCTGAGCGGGTACCACAAACCAGATGGGTGATGGAAATGACTGGAAATGAGAAGCTACCAAAAACTACAAAGCTGGACAGTACTCGACCTGAGCAGGAATTGAGCAAATTCAGGAAACCATACAGTGGGAAACTTCTTGAAAGTTTTCTCATGTTTCACTTTTTCTGTTTGCAAAAGTTCTGAATAAGATCCTCATAAGATCTGTGAGCGCATCGCTCAGTAGTGCATCAATGTATGTATCTTTATTAGAGAAGCTGACACATCCCACTGGGTGTAGATGCATGAGGTGGAAAGAAATTTGATCAAAAGTTGTGTGCTTCGTGAAACCCCGTCTCTGATGGCTAGAAGGCGGAATGAAGTATTATGGAGAGGAGGATGACAAATACTCTTTAACTTAGAGAGGATGGAGGGGGAAAAAAACAGACTGACATCTAATACGTCAGCGAGATTTGAAGACTGATGGTGCGTGCGCTGTAATGGCATTATCAGTCAGGAGGAAGAAAGAGAGACCGAGTAGAAGAGCCATCAAAATAAAGCAGATTAAGGAGTTTCCATGGACTTGCCCATATTAATGTTCGACAAAAGTCGGTAATAAAGAGGAAGCAGAGGCGGGAAGGTGCGCGCCGTCCCGGAGATGAAATATTTACTCAAGTCAACACTGTGTTTGCTTGCCGGCACCGCTGATCGTTGGCCATGTTTTATTCATGCGCCAGTGTTTATGACAGTGAGAGGATGTCACAGTTACAGACATTTCTAAAAAGTAGGCGATCGGCCTTTAGACGCAGACAGCCAATTATCATCACAACAGTTTATCTGGGATGATGAGTGTGGGTTGAAGCCTCGAGAAATGATAGTGAGCACACACAGGGCGAACGAGGTGAAGACATCAAACCCAGCGTGAACTTTCATCTCAACCTCTTTTGATCTCCCCGACCGAAGGTGACGGCGCAACAAATCAACAGCACTCCTGGTATCGCGTGTGACCATGACGCTAATGCCTTGCACCTAATCACCCCCCCCCCCCCCCCCCGTATTTTGCTCACTCATAATGGCGTCTCTATTGATTAAATAAACATGGCTGCGTGATCAATCTGAGTCTTAAGGTGAGCTCCTCTTCTCCATGGCGTCACAGTTTGCTCTCCATCAGGCCGTGTCGAGCCGATTAGCATCGATCCGACCCACCATCCACACCTAACTGCTGAGGGTTTAATATCCTCGCGAACGTATTAGCAGCAGACGATTGCATCTCGCCTAAAATGATTACGCTTCAAATCAAATCTTTTACATGGATATATTCCTGCTTTAATTTTTCAGCTGTCTTTTCCTCTCATTCTTTACACATCCTCTACTCGTCTCATGGCCCGTGGTGGTATTTCGTGAATGATAATGGAATTTACCGAGCTGCAGTGGGATGAAATAGTCATAATGTTCGGTGTGTGTGTGTGTGTGTTCTTGTTAGAGGTGTGCATTTATGGCCTGGTAGGGACCAAATGGATGCACGAGAATAGGAATATCTGACATTTTTGACCTTATGGAGAATTTTTTTCCCAAAGTTTGTGTGTGTGTGTGTGTGTGTGTGTGTGTGTGTGTGTGTGTGTGTGTGCGTGTGCAAAATAGATAAGATTAACTTGAGATAACAAAGGCAGATTCCAAAGATGTGGAACATGAGAGATATCAGAAATCTGTTCACTGAAACATCAAAGAAATAGAAATTGAAATTACATGACATCCTCTCTCTCTCTCTCTCTCTCTCTCTCACACACACACACACACACACATACATCTCTCGCTTCCTGAGGCGTGTGTAAAGCAGATAGTACACGTGTATCTGAATCTGTCAGGGCCCCAGGCCAGGAACTAAGCATGTCCACAGAGAGCTTTTAAAAGCAGCATGACTGAATCCCTCTCTCTCTCTCTCTCTCTCTCTCTCTCTCTCTCTCTCTCTCTCTCTTTCTCCCCAATTTCTTTTTTTTACTCCATCATTTTCTAGCTGTAGTACAAACTTGGAAACTTTGAGTTCCTGATGGTTGACATCTACTGGACATTTCACTGACAGTGTGTGTGTGTGTGTGTGTGTGTGTGTGTGTTTGCTGGACGGGTGACGTTGAGTATTTTCTGCTGAATGAATGTGATAAATCATTGTATGTCAAACTGGCTGTTCAATGCTGGTTTCCTCCTACAGTCCAAAGAGATGCACATTAAAATATTGTGTTTTCAAATTGCCCGCAGTGTGTACCTGCTTGTACCCTTCAATGCACTGGCACCCTGTCCAGGGTGTACCCCGCCTAGAGACCTACTGTAAGTACGCTAGGATAGGCTTCAGGTCTCCTGAAAGCTGAAGTGATAGTTAGAATGAGAATGAGTCCTGTAGGTGATTACAATGAAGAAAAAAAGAAGAAGAAGAAAAAAATGTTGTACTAAGTTGTAGGTAGTTGTACTGATGTACTTTATCAAAACGCTAGTTTGGCTAGAGCTTGTTGTTGAACAACCAGTTTAAATTGTAAGTAATTTGCAGACTGAGAAAATAAATTGCGATTTTTTTTAATTACTTTTTTAAATCTACGTTGAATTCCAAGTTGAAACTTTATTAAACGTTAGTGTCGTTAGCATGTGGATGCGGTTTTCTCATTCTGGTTATTGCAACGGCTCATAAAATCTTCAGACTTTCAAACGCAATTTTGCTGCAACAGAAATAAAAAAATCAAGTGAATCAAATAGGTGTATTTTAAATGAATTAGTGAGAATTTTGTTGCTAGAGCCTCATTACACAAAAACTAGCTTACGGTAGATTCGGGTCTAATGGTTCCAGGTTCTGCACTCAGCATATCCGGCCGAACTGCTAAAAGAGAAAGAATGATGGTGAAGACTTTCTCCTTACAGTGATCAGGTGAAGTTGTGGGTTCTACAGAGGTTTCAGTTACAGTACTTACCCTGTGCATAAGTAGTGACCATTAGCATTAGCAGCCTACAGACCACATTCTGCATTATTCAACAGTACAGAAGAGCATGGGTTCAGGAGTACAGCATGAGGATAGAATTCCCACCCTGAATGTATCTCAGTGCACACATACTACACCCAACCCACACAACACACACACACACACACACACATGAATTACTAAAACAGCTAACTAAAGTTTCAAGAAAAATGAAACATACTCAGTGTAGCGGCACAAAATGAATCGATAAACCGAGGTACATTAGATGACTTGGAGCTAAAGTTGCAAAAAAAGTAATTTATAGCCTCATCAGGAGCATCACGTTTAAATTCATTTATTCCACAATATACACGCCGAGTCTACTGAACCGTTTAATGTTACTACGCTGAAATTGATTATTTTCCTATAATAAAATGCTCCAAAGTGTTTATTCATCTTTACACAACAGTAAACTGCTAATGATGACATTTTTCACATTTTAACCCCCGAACTACAACAAACAAAGTTCGGGAGAAATCAGAGCTGTGAAAACAACCACGCTTTAGAATTTTTTGTCAAAAAATATATCAGTTTGTAATTTATTTGCGGTTATTTATAGACTTCATAGGTGTTCAGTGCTTCTTAATAATGTATCACTAAACAAGAATCTCACAATGTTTAGTGACACGGAGAGGTTTGAGCTGTTATTACAGCAGTGCTCTTAAAAACCTCTCATACCAGGGGTGGAGTAAATCACATACTGTAGTGCACACTAAACTACTAAATAGTACACTCTTATAAATAATAACCAACTGCTACAGTAAATCCCACCCTGTGCACTAAACTACTACATAGTACGCTGTAAACAATAAAAAGGTTTTACAGTTGTAGATGATTACATCATAATCATCAGTATAACGTACGTACACGTTGGAAATATTTATATATTTCTAAACCTGCTGTATAATACTGTGAGATCTTGTGTTATAGAACATTAATCAACAGCCTCCTGACCAATCAGAAGCAAGAACTCTTTGGTTTCGGTGTTTATTTCAGTTTTTTATGTCTCACTTCATAAATCTCCTATATGTCTGGAGGATTGTGGGTACAGTGTTTCAGCTCATGGATTAACTGAATCCACAAACTCTCTCTCTCTCAAACACACACACACACACACACACACACACACACATAGACATCTTGCATCTGTATTTTATTCGCTCCCTGACTCTCCCTGGTAATGGACGTCTCCCATGTTGAGTCCAGCTGAGCTTCAGACTGAATGGATACTGAGCTCATACAAAAAACTAAATTACCCTGTTACACACACATGTGTATATGTGTGCGAGCGAGTGTGTCTTAGCCTCACTGCTGGAGGTTTGCTGGCCCTTAAACGATCTTCCAACCCGTTTCCATAGTTACCACGGTCCGGATCTGTGGCCGTCCGAACGTGATCCAGCTACAGCCAAAGTATTCAGAGCCAGAGCCGTATTATCCTTTCATAAACAGAGAGAGAAGAAGAGAGCGAGAGATAGAAAGAGAGAGAGAGAGAGAGAGATGTCCTTTGCTCTCAGTGGGTTCTGTCTCATTTGGGGATTTTGAAGGATTTGGCACAGTTAAAGCCTGTTTCAAATGCTGTGGTTAGTATGTTTTAATACCACACACACACACACACACACACACACACTCCAGTAATAGTCATTTAGGCTGTTATACGACCGAATGTGGTTTGTGTGTAAAAGTCCATCTGAACCTTGAATAACATTTTCTTGTTGGTTTAAACCAAACCTCGACTTTGTTCCTCCCTCTGTATAAAATGAAATGGGGGCGGAGCTACAGTACATGTAAAGCACCATGTATGATGTCATATACAGTGTATACGATATGATCATTTATAATTTATGATTAGAGGATAACAACAGTACAGATCCAAATCTCTGGTCCAAATGTTAATGTTGAACAGAACGCGGTCGCCATGGTAACGTTATACCACGACAGCTGTTAATATACCAAAATTCCAGCAGCGTCGACTGAACTAACCGGCTAGCTAGGAGGAGTATGCGGGCGCATTTTGAATTTGCATACCCATGAATATTCATGTCTGCTGGCACTTTTAATGAGGGTAAAGGTATAGAAATGTTTTTAGGCCATTTTTAATCATTTTGTTTTATTTGGCATTATTATACTAATGGTTTAGAATTATGCATTCGGTGGAGTGTTACAGAATGTTCACACACAATCTCTCTCTCTTCACAAAGTCTCTTTATTTTTCTCTCTCCTTCTTGGTCTCTCTCTCTCTCTTACGCAATATGTTTTTATTTAAATGCTGGACTGTCTGTCTGTCCGTCTGTCTGTCTGTCTACGACTGGGTTACCTGTTCAAAGAGCACTTTATCACCTTCTATTCATTTATATGGTCTCTTCTTGGTGAGGCTTACAGTAATTATCATGAAGGCTAAAGTGCTTCCTGTCAAATGTTCCCTCCTTTCCCTCTTCCTCTGCTTTTCTCCCTCTCTCTCTCTCTCTCTCCCTGTTCTTAACCGTCCCCTCAAGACTTCTATAAAGAGGTCAAGGATAATGTGCAGCGCCCCTGTTCGCTTACAGTCTGAAACACACGGCACAAAAAAAAAAGCGTTTCATGATTGCAGCTTATGTCGATGTTTTCAGCCAATAATGGCATGTTGAAATCATCACACACACACACACACACACACACACACACTTCAGTTGGATTCGAACAAGGCATTTACCTTTGGGGATGTTTGGACATCAGTCTAGACAATTGCATAGAGAGACATTGCAGAGCTAAAGACAGAGATTTCACTTTCACTCAGATCTTGGACCTAAATCTTGGACTTTGGGCACGTGGTGGGGTACACCCTGGAGTAAACCCTGGACATCTATTACAGGGCACATACAGTGGGGGAAACACGTATTTGATCCGTATTTGATTTGATTTTCTAAGTTTGCTCGCTTACAAAGAAATTAAGAATTTATCATTTTTATCATAGGGTTATGGTACAGGATTGAGACAGAATATCAAGCAAAAATCCATAAAGGCACATGATACAAATGTTATACATTGATTTGCATTTCAATGGGAAATAAGTATTTGATCCTCAAGTGAAACATGACTTAGTACGTGCTGGAGAAACACTTGTTTGCAAGCCCAGAGGTAAGACTTTTCTTGTAGTTGGTTACCAGGTTTGCAACATCTCAGGACGCATTTTGATCCACAGATTTTCCTCTTACTTTTTAATGTTTCTTGCCTGCTGCTTGGCAACTCAAAGTTTCGGCTCTCTCCATACATTTTCTACAGGATTAAGGTCTGAAGACCGGCTAGACCACTCCATGACCTTAATGTGATTCTTCTTGAGCTACTCCTGTGTTGCCTTGGCAGTATGTTTTGGGTCATTGTGATGCTGGAAGATCCATCCACGACCCATCTTCAGGAGGTTCTCAAGTGTTACAATACATGGCTTCATCCATTAACCCCTCAATGCAGGAAAGTCAGTCTGTACCTTTAGCATGAAACCAGCCCTAAAGCATGAGGTTTCCACCTCCGTGCTTGACTGTAGGGACTGTGGTGTTCTTGGGGTCATAGTCAGCTTTTTTTTTCTCCAAAAACAGAGTGTCAAGTTGATGCCAAAGAGCTAAATTTTGGTCTCACTTTACCCCAATCCTTCTGTTCATTGGCAAACTTCATACGCGCCTGTACATGTGCATTCTTGAGTAGAGGGACCTTGCTGCACTGATTTCAATCCTTGGTGGCTTACCATGTTACCAATGTTTTGTTTGGTGACTGTGGTCCCAACTGCCTTGAGATCATTCACAATCTCCTCCCTTGTAGTCCTGCACCGATCCCTCATCTTTCTCATGATTATTCTGACCCCATGAGGTGAAATCTTGCATGGAGCTCCAGACTGAGGGCGATTGATGGTTACATTGTATTGCTTCCATTTGTAAATAATCACTCCAGCGGTTGTTTCCTTCTCACCAAGCTTCTAGCTCATGGTCTTGTAGCCTATTCCAGCCTTGTGCAGGTCTACAGTCTTGTCACTGATTTCCTTTGACACATGTTTGATCTTGCCGATGGTGATAGAATTCTGTGGTCAGGTGACTTTTATACACATAACGCGTTGTTGTTAGGAGCACCTTCTTAAATTAATATGTGAACCACAAGAGCACATAACCAGTCTGTGGGAGCCAGAATTATTGTTGGCTGCTTGGGGATCAAATACGTATTTCCCTCATTGAAATGCAAATTGATTTATAACATTTGTATCGTGAGCTTTTTTCTTGTTTGGATTTTTGCTTGATATTCTGTCTCTATCCTGTACCATAAACCTATGATCAAAATTATAGACCCTGCGTTTCTTTGTAAGCGGGCGAACTTCACACTAATCTGCATGTCTTTAGACTGTGGGAGGCAACCAGAGTATCTGGAGGAAACCCAATAAGCAGAGGAGAACATGCGAACTCCAAAATGCACGGCAGCATTAGTTGTGGATAATAAAAATGACATTATAACTAAATTTAAAAAAAAATGGTAATAATGGGACAAATGAGATAATTCCATAATGTCAAACACATATTTATTCCTTACTTAACTCTCTCACTTTTTTTCCACTCTCTCTCTCTCTCTCTCTGCCTGTTCCCCCTTCGTTTTATTTCGCTGGGTCCCTATACAGTAGGTCTTTTTCCCCTCTGTCTCTAACATTCTATTACTCACCTCTCTCTCTCTCTCTCTCTCTCTCTCTCTCACTCTCTCTCTCTCTCTCTGCCTACATTGTTTCTTTCTCTAGCATTATTTTAGCTTTCTTTTTCTCACCTTTCTCTCTTACTTTCTTGCTCATTATGTCTCCTAGCATTCTCTCGCTCTTTATTTATCTTGCTTTTTCTTTTTCTCCATCTAGCTTTTCCTCTCTTACCCTCCCTCCCTCCCACTTTCTCTTTCTCTCTCACTCTCTCTTAATATATCTTGCTCATTCTCACTCTTTAGCTCTCTCATTTGTTTCCTGTCACACACATACAGTATATAATTGTATATTGCAAATAATAACAATAATAATAATAATAATAATAATAATAAAAAATAAGTAATTAAATTATTAATAAATAATAAAAATTCTCTCACCTCTCCCTGTCTCTCTTCTGCTGACTTTCTGACCCTTTCACCCTCTCCCACTCGTTTTCCCTCTAAGAGACACGATTTATCCGGACGCTGTCCGTGCCAGACGCAGTGGTCAGTCGGAATTATGGATGGTCTCACACTTTGGAGCAACACAATGGTACATACAGTACAACAATATCCTGAGACTGTTATTCCTCCACCTAGACCCAAACCAACACACACACACACACACACACACACACACACACTCCAAAGCAAATGGCAGGGCAGCTGAGCCATTAATGCATACTGAAGTAAATCATTAATAAATAGAAACTCGATATGTATTAAACATGCGGCGTTAGTCCTCCAGCTCTGATATAGAAAGCAGATTTAAAGTGCAGTTTATGAGGCTTTATTGCTTTCTTATCCAATAAAGTCTCTGTTCTCACACTGTGTCGATATTGCTGTGAAATCCAAACAATGAATATCGACGTGTAAAGCCTCAAACAGTACTCGACGCATTGCTAATTTGCAGAGAAGAGGCTGATATCATACACCTTATACAGTAATCCTCTCAATATCACATTCGTTCCTGTTTTATTATAGGTTTTATCCAGGAAGTATCTCGCGCATTATTACCTGCAGTAGCAGCGTCTCACACTCACATGATTTCCATAATAAAATAAATAAATAAAAAATGATTGTGTCAAAAGTGATTTTAGGAGAAGACTTTATTTAGCATGTATACTGTACATTACAGCACATTACTGTAGAATCGCTGGATGTTACGAAGCTGGGATCAGAGTGCAGGTCAGGCAGGATACGACACCCCTGGAGGAGACACAGTAGGGTTAAAGCCTTTACTCAAGGGTCCAACAATGGCATTGACCGACACGATGCTGATCTCGTACACAAGAACATTAACAATTCTGGAACTTTTCGGCATCATTAGCAGCTTACACTGATATCATTTCTACATTTGAGTAGGTGAGTGATAAGGGCCCGGCCCGAGGGTCCAGCAGTCTGACATTGACAGTCCATGGAGCTGAACTCACAACCTTCCAATCAGTAGCTCATTCAACAGCTTAACCTCTGAGCCACCACGAACAAGAAAACACTAAATGGGATCCTCTAGGGGATAAGGAACATCAACCTGAGATAGCAGAAGGGGGCGGGGCATTTCTAGCCAAATTTTACTAATATTGTAAGCAAAAGTTTCTTGCAAAGTTTTTCTTATTTTAAGAAATAAATACCCAAAACAAGCAAATGCGAAAATATCTGCTAATAGAACAAGAAATGTTTGCTTACAATTTTAGCCTTGCACCTCCAGGGTCCAGGTTCGATTCCCATCTCTGGGTTTCACAGTCCAAAGATATGCAGGTTAGGCTAATTGGTGTTCCCAAAATTGCCTGTAGTGCGTGAGTGTGTGTATGTAAGTGTGTGTGCCCTGTGATGGATTGGCACCCTGTCCAGGACTTGGGGCATGAGGCACACTACGTATGAGTGATTAGGGAACATCAATTACCCCAACCTTCTTGTCTTTGGACTGTGGGAAAAAACAGAAGCACCAGGAGGAAACCCACCTCAAAAAAACAGAAGCACCCGGAGGAAACCCACCAAGCACGGGGAGAACATGGACACACAGACCCTAAGGCGGGAATCTGACCCTCGACCTTTTAGGTGCGTGGCCCCAAAGAGCTGCTTATTCTATTAGGGCAGTTTCCCATCAAGGCAACAACTACCTAGAAGAGAGGGCGAAGACTATGACGCGCTTCTTTTCGGTGCTTCTCACGCATCTTTAGGGTAGTGAATAATGCACTCGGACGAAAGCGCTTCCCGCCCTGTATGTTCGCGTGAGCTCGCAGACTCACCCCTGAGACAGCACGGACGATCAGTTCTACAGAATCCAGGCTGTAACATCAATCTTGAGTTGAAATCACGATCTCCGGATGAGAGGGTGAACACGTTGCTGTCGTGTCTCTAGGGAACCCGAGCTGCTTATTATTAAATAACACTCAGACTTAATTTTTTATTATTTTTTTTTGCCTCACAATTTTCTTACTGTTTCTTGATGCACATAAAAAAAAAAAAACAATAAAATTCTCAGCTCTCTGTATGGGCTCCTCTGTAAACACATGCTTCCTGTGAGACATCGTTCTGCCTTTGCATTTTATTCTTTTTTTTGTAGGTGTATTATTACACCCGTGTTAATACATGAGCTTTAAAGGAGGAAAAATGCAGATGTACTTCAAACCTGATGAGTTTTATCATTAAACTAAGGTTTAGATATGAAGAATGTAACTATGAACATTGGCTATGATGAGAGCCGTGGGTTTCAGAGTTGTGTCTGTGGTCGACCAGGGGTTGGTGAAGGATAGCATGGATTCATTAAGGGTTCTTCTAGGGGTTCTTTGTACAGTTCTGGGCTCTGATCTAGAAACTTTAATGATTATAGAGAGTACCTTCAAGAGGTTGCTTAGAGGAAGAGCAAAAGAATATTAGATGATAGTTTTTAAGGTTCATCAAAGCTGCATGGTTTCTGTTTTTATCCTGAGCTCAGGTTCATGTCTTATGGAGATATTGTTCATGTTCTCTTAATGGGTTTCTTCTGGGTTGCTTAATGGGTTTCACATGCTAAGCTAAATCATCCCATCCACCTCGCACCCAGCATTCCTGGGATAGAACTCCAGATCCATGGAACCTTCACTAATTTAAAGTGCTTCCTGAAAACACGTTAGTCTTTGATGGTTGTCAGTCAAAAGTTCAGGGAGAACAAAATCACAAATATTATTATGGACCTTTGAATAATTAGCTGATTATCTAAGTAAAATAAACTTGTCCTAAATGGATGGGTGGAAAAAAAGAAAAAGAAAAAGGTTTGAGAACCCCTTGATTTACAGTTCAAAAGACCTGCATCAGGAGAACGCTGTGACTTTTACAGCCACTGTATACAATGTAGATCTGGGTCAACATGACTCCAAAACAATACAACAGCCCACAAATGAAGTCAGTAAACTAGGGCAGAGTGATTTCACGCAGCTCCCGGACTGTTCAGGATCCTCGTCTAGTTAACACCACACTCATGCTGCCTTTGTTTCAGCCCCAGATATTAAACCAGAGAGGCGGCTCTTGTTGCTCATTGTTCTTCCTGCAGCTCCGTTCTGCCAACACCATCTTTATTTGGCGCAACCTGTTTTCCTTTTGTTTGTCCTTCGTCTTGTATTCTATTCTTCGCCTCTCTTTTTTTGGATAACAAATGGGAAAAAAAAACACACACACACACACACACACACACACACACACACACACACACAAACTGCTGGCACTGTTGTGAGTAATTAAGCTGTGCTTTGTCTTAAGGAAAGGTTCACAACAAGACCAGATCGGCTCTTTTTGTCTCACTTTGTCGACTTCAGCCATTCAGTTCTGGAGAGGACTAAGAAGACTTTCAGTGACCTGGACACACTCCCAATACACACGCACACGCACACACACACATTCCTTATTGGGAAAGGAATCATGGTTTTATTTATGCTAGAATTGTCAAAAAATTCTGTCCATTTCAGAAAAGCAACCATTGGAAGGTGGAAAAGATCCTGATGTCGACACTAATTTTCTGAATAAATTTTTTAACTCATGGATAAAATATTGTAATTTATTTATGTTTTTTTTATTTTATTTTTTGCCTTTTATTCAAAATGTTTTTTTTTAGCACATTTATGAAAATGAGGCTCTGGATAATTAAATGTTCATGCTTCCAAAAAAATATTCCTGTTCCCTAAATAGTTTCACTTCGTATTATGTTTCTTGATGAACATGTTTCTGTCATATTCCTCTAATTAGGGATAGAAATGTACCTGAATATATATATATATATATATATATATATATATATATATATATATATATATATATATATATATTGTGAAATATATAAGTGAAATAAAAGTTTTAAAAATGTAAAGTGATTTTATCTTGTTCTACAATACAAATAAGTTTATAAAAGTTGGGAATAAGTTGGTAATATGTTTCTAAAAAAAATGACACATCAGAAAATACGCTTTTCAAATATACTGTATATGGGACAATGTGACAATACAGAGTGGGCGGAGCCTAAATCATACAGTGTTTGGCCCAAAAAAAAATAAACAAACAAATAAAATTCAATTTGTCACATACACAATCAGGCGGCGCGGTGGTGTAGTGGTTAGCACTGTCGCCTTGCACCTCCAGGGTCTGGGTTCGATTCCCCGGCCAGGCTCGATTCCCGTCTCTGTGTGCATGGAGTTTGCATGTTCTCCCCGTGCTTGGTGGGTTTCCTCCGGGTACTCCGGTTTCCTCCCACAGTCCAAAGATATGCAGGTTAGGCTAATTGGCGTTCCTAAATTGCCCGTAGTGTGTGATTGGGTGTGTGTGTATGTGTGTGTGCCCTGCGATGGATTGGCACCCTGTCCAGGGTGTACCCCGCCTAGTGCCCGAAGTCTCCTGGGATAGGCTCCAGGTCCCCCGCGACCCTGAACACAGGATTAAGCGATATAGAAGATGAATGAACGAATGAATGAACATACACAATCATACACAATATGATATGTAGTAAATTCCTCATATGACAAATTAGGAATTGCTATAGAGAGTACAATTTAACAAAAATTTCAAATGTTTAATAAAAATAAAATAATTTGGCACATAATGTAATCTTTTAAACATGTTTTAGAA
Organism: Channallabes apus; assembly: GCA_030522415.1. Lineage (NCBI taxonomy): Eukaryota > Metazoa > Chordata > Actinopteri > Siluriformes > Clariidae > Channallabes > Channallabes apus. The sequence goes on along the minus strand of CM060113.1, from coordinate 4,321,702 downwards.
TAAAATAGAATTAAAATAGAAATAGATACATTTTAGCACTGTTGCCTTGCACCTCCAGCGGTCCAGGTTCGACCTTGCCTTGGTTAAAATATTACACAAGCACACATACAGTAATGTCCACATTTCAACACCGTTCTGTTTAATTCTGTTTCAGCTCCACTCAGCAAGGAGGTGTGGGATAAAGATTGAAAGTAAAGTTGTATGATACTAACTTCATGTAAACCCAACCATCACACTGGTATGTTCCTGTTGAGCATCCGATTTCAGATTTTCTCCTTTTCCACTAGACTTTGGAGCATGACTCTGGGGGATTCGTGTTTGTTCAGCTACAAGTGCATTAGTGAGATGAATTGTGAAGAGGCTCCAGATCCACTTCATACCAGAGGTTCAATGGGGTTGAGTACAGTCAGGCCTCTGTGTAGGACATTTGAGTTTTTTCCAACTCCAACTTCATGCTTCATGCAAATGTCTGCTTGAGCCTTTTTACTAAGCCTTGTCCACTTTCAAGTTCATGGTAACAGTTTGAGGAAGAACCATATCGAGGTGTGATGGATGGTTGTCTACATACTTTTGGCTGCATAGTCTACTTCCAGTTTAAGATTTTTCTTCCATCACTTTAAATTTAGGAGACAGGCTGGGAACTGTCCCAAATTAGTGTGGCCTAGTTTATATGTTCCTATATTTAAGAATGTGTACCAGTCTGATGCAGTAGCCCAGTCTGTGAAGATGGAGAGAAATCTTTTCTTCTTCTTTTTTTGTTCCATTATAATGTGAAACAATTATTGGTCTTGGGTTATTTGTTAGCTGTGTGATTCAAGTGGAAAAGTAAAAACAATAAAAACAAAGTAAATCCCAATGGACACGTGACTGAGTCCTGAATGTCACATATTAGATGTCAAGGTGCATCTGTAGTTAACACTGTTGCCTCATACCTCCAGGGCTGCTCCACCTTGCATGTCCAACCGCCCCCCCCCTCCCCAACCCTAACCCCCCACCCTAACCCTAACCCCCCCCCTCCCCCGCATGCCTGGTAGGTTTCCTCCAAGTACTCCGGTTTCCTCTGACAATCCAAAGACATGCTTTGTAGGCTGATCGGTGTTGCTTGAATTGCTTGAAGTGTATGAAAGTGTGTTTGTGCCCCTTCCAGGGCACTTGTGAGTTTCCAATGCCGCGCACGAAATGCCTTCCTATGCTATCCACGAAAAAGTGATATAAAAAAAATAAATGGGTATTAGCTGTCTGTGGATTCTGTGACACCGTGTTGGTATTTTGGTTCAAATTTATCATTTTTGCATGTAAGCTCGGGTGCAGTTGCAAGATGCTGAGATGGGAAAAACATTCCAGAACTTTTGACAGGCATATGAATTTTGCATCAAACTTTAAAACAAAATGCATATCCTAAATGCAGCCATTTTCTGAAAAGGAAAGGCATGTACATCGTTCATTGTGTCCATGTGTGTGTGTGCGGGAGAGCAAGAGAGAGAGAGAGAGAAAGCTGTGACACAGTTGTCAGGCAACATGAGAGAGGGTGGCAAAGCTGCTCGCAGCATCGCTAGAGGAGCAGAGAACAACATGTCATTTTGTCTTTTCATTTATTCCATCGCTCTTTCATTTCTCCCCTGTTCTCTTTGCCCCTCCGTGGCTGTTAGCCAGTGATTCTCAGAAACGAAACAGCTGCTGAAAGGCCTGGACACTCGGCATGAGTGGGAGACAGAAAACAAATAATAGCCCAGAGGTAATCATTATCCACGTACACTCTAGCATCATCATCATCATCATCATCATTATCATCATCACTGTCGCCCTCATCACCATCAACATTATCAGAATGACTGTAAAAAAGTTTTTTATTTGACACTTCTGGGGTCTTGCAGGCTTTTAGTAAGGCTGTGCACACTCATGCATGTTCGTTTTTTCCCCCCCTGATTTCTGAAACCAGATTAGAATCTTTGCTAAATTAGAATCAGCCAAGAATGATTCACTTGGAAGGAATTCTGCTGAGGAGTTGCTTTCACTGAAATGAACTTTCTAAATTTGGGAAATGTGGAATCATAAAACCTTAGCTTTTTGTGTGCAGACGATAGAATGATGTTCAGGATACAGACACACTTTGGGTTTCGGTCTAGACTAATGACCTGCTTGAGTTTACTTCATAGACAGACACATCCTGGAGAAATGGAAGACCACTGGAGCAATGAGTTTTGGTGAATTGTAATGTTTGTGCATTCTCTACTCTTTCCATATGCAAAGGTTGTTGACAACGGAACAGAGAGCACCTTGGTGACTCAGGGACTCCACAGTCACTTGACTCTGCAGTCACTTGATTCTTGACTTGTTGCAGTTTTGTATCTTACTTCTCTTGATATTTCAATCATAAAGCATCTGTCTCAAAGTTCACAACTTCCAGTTCTTATGTTGAGGTACTCAAGCCCTTGCTCAACTTCTGACACCTCTAAACCTCTGTCCATCTCCAGATCCTACCCCCAGCCCCTGCAACCATATGGATTCTACCTCAAACCATCCTGAAGTGCACAAGCCCCTGCCGCCATCTGGAACCAACTCCTACCATCCTGAAGTCTACAAGCCTCAGGCAACATCTGGAACTTACTTCAACAATTCTGAAGTCTACATGCCCCTGCCACCATCTGCATCCTACCCCAAACCATCCTGAGGTCTACAAGCCTCTTCCCCCATTTGGAAACTTCTGAACCATTCCAAGATCCACAAAGCCCCTGCCACCATCTGGGTCTACAGGCCCCCGTTCTAATAAAGTAACTTGTAAACATCTAAAGTCTACAATCCCGGTTTCAGAAATGTGTCATGACCGTACCCCTACCATCCTGTTGTTTCCAAACCCCTGCCTCGGTCTAGATCATACACCAAACTTCCGTCTTATCTAAAACTACTTGCTCTACATAAGATCCTACTTTGGTGATGCAAACTTTCCTGTACCCATATAGGTCCTGTTTCAATTTAAATGGCGATATGCTCTTCTTCCATTGGTGGTTCTACTCCTTCCATACTGTTGGCACCTACTCAAATCAAGGTTTTACTCCTGAGACCTGCAAGCACCTTCCCCATTATTTTTTTACTTACTGTAGGCACTTAGGGTGATTTCACTTTTTCTTGGCTCCGGGATTGTATTCGAGAACACTTGATCCCAAAGTCTGGTTCATTTTGATCATTAAAAACACAATTGTTCCACGTTTGGGAATGGTGACTGAGTCCACTGGAAAAGACTGAATTGAATCAGCTATGGAAGTCAATTGTAGCTTGATTGTGTAAAGCTGTGTCAATTGTTAAAAGCACTATACAAATTAAATTTTTATTAAATTCTACCTGAGAACAGAAGTAAATCGCTGTTTGGGCGTGACGTCATCAGTGCCACCTGTCTCCTCCGAAATCTCTGTGTGCATCGACCACGAGCAAAACTCATCCTTGACTTTCACAGCCATTGCAGATACAGTAGGAAGTCACATAAGAGAAAGCCATCCTGAAGGCTTTAAGTTCTGTTCCATTAAAGTTGCGACAAAAGACAGTAGAATGCACCAGCCAATGGATGCCAATGGATGCGACATAAAACCTGTGCAAGGTGTGTGGATTCGATGGACCACTGTGGCGCAACCCTGACAGAGACATCCAAAAGATCAACAGCAATATGATCAGAATTTAATACCTTTTTTTAAAACAACATCTAAAAATATATATTTTAATGATTTTTTAAATAGGAAATTCTTCACATTAACGATGATGCTGCAGGGAAATCATCACTGCAGTATCATTGGAGACCCAGGATAGTGATGATGTTCCGTGCCAAGGAAAATACATGGGACATTGAGAATGCAAATGCATGTAAAGCTTTCGTTAGAGTGTCTTTCAAAGATTTGGCCAAAAATCAAATTTGCAAAATTTCCCACTTAGCCCAAGTGTTTCTAGTCTGCTGCTTGCTTTTTTTAGTTTTACACTGCAGTTATGAGTCTATCTCACCAAAACACAGTCTTAAAAACATCCACCTTTAGGTGCAGCAAAATGGGTGTGGCGTCCAGATCCTTAGGAGCAACACTTTTTGTATAGACGAAAGCCAAACTCAATATAGTGGAAAATTTCATATTTATGCATTGATACTTGCTTAAAACAAGCAACTGCTGACAGAGTCTGGTAATGCCGGCATATACGTAAAACAACAGCGGCGAAACAAATACTGTATGCACCATCGAAGCTGTGCTGCAAGTAGACATAAAGAAAATATCGATGTTTCAAGCTGCATAACTCAAGTCGATGAATTAGAGTCAGACTGGGCAGATCTCCAGACGTACCAAGGAATCCAAAAATAACACGCTGAAACGCACACCTCACTTGCTCCTATGCAAAACATGCTAACACATTGCAGTAAGTGCAAGTTAGCCAATGACAACACACACCCCGTAGCCAACTTTCCCCACACATACATTGTGTATACATAACACACATACACACAGCACAAACCTGGCATTAAACATAACCCTGTCTGCCATACACACCTCGCATTGATCCGTAAATAGAGGTTAACCATGTAGAAATATACATGTAAAAACACACACACACACATATACACACACACACACACACACATACACATACACTACCTACACAGACACCATAGTCTAGAGGTTTGGAACACAGACAGCATTGTGCACAACTCAAATATACAAACGACACTCAACTTAACACTGGCACCACAGATGGTTGCCTCAAACATCAGAGAAAACCCTCTCACACACACACACACACACACACATACACAGGAAAAGTTTTTGAGCATTTTTATTTATAATTGATATAATTTTAAATACTCTAAGTATCCGAGAAACAATTCGTAATAAATCTTTAGTGAATTAAGAATGTTATAAATGTCTGGATATAATTAAATCAGAAAAAAAAAAATCTCTAATAATTGTAATTAGGCACTTAGTTATGTTTTACAGTTAATACTAGCGCTGTCTATTCCGCTTTTAACTACAGGCTTAATGGTTTTATCCTCTGAGCGCTCCTGCCTTTAATAAAGCCCTCATTTGGAGTCGTATTAGGATCTGAGAACGAGCAGTTAATAAGTTCCACAAAGATTTCCCTTTCGTTGTTTAATTATTATTATGTATGGCTTTGTTGGTCTGTCGCAGTAATAAAGATAAAACTGTAATAAAACAAAAACAAAACAAAAAAACTCAACAACAACAACCCTTTTTATTCCCAGTGTAGTTCAATGGAGAACATCCAGACACAGCACTCTGATTTGTTTCCTGATGAATTATGGGAAATGTCAGTCCGTTGATGTTCATCGGTGATGCCAGCTTTTCCTGTGAACCTAGGTGACTCTGGGCCATGTATAGTGATAAAAGTACCAGCAACAGTTGAAATCCAGCTTGTAAGACATTATAATTCCTTTAGTTTCTCTCTAAATTAGTTGCAGCCAATTCCCAGCTACCGAAGACTGTCACACACTTTCTCCAAGACACTTGACGGCAGCCCACCGCATCCCGGCTCCCGAGTGGTGCTATGGAAAAGTGTTCACCCTTTCACAGAGTTCGAATCCCGGGTGATGCTCCAGTTATCTGTAGTCAGGGGTCGAGAGAGCAGATTGTTCAGAATACCTGCACGTTCACATTAATCACAGTGACGACAGCCAATCATGGGATCATGAGATCATGCAAGCGGAAGCAAGGAATAGCACTTTCCTCCGAGTGTGTTGTGTGAGCAGCAATTAAACATTATCATTCCTATTAGCTCCGTAATTGTATGATAGGTTACGGTTAGTGCTGGAGTTAATGCTAATGTCACCATCTTGCCACTTGATGTTTTTGGTTGATCCCCCTTTCATTTTTAAGCCATAGATAGGAAGCAGAGCAGAAGATGCTGTGATTTGCTTTCAGAGTGACAAGAATGGACAGGATTAGAAATGAGTATATTAGAGGGACAGTGCAGGTCAGACAATTTGGGTACAAAGTTTGAGAGGCCGGATTAAGGTACTTTGGACATGTGGAGAGGGGGGATGAGGGGTATATTAGGAAGAGAATCTTAGAGATGGAGATGCCACGCAGAAAGAAAAGAGAAAGAGGAGGTTGATGGATGTGATGAGGGAGGACATGCAGAAGGTTGGAGTGAAAATGGAAGATGTGGAAGACAGAGTTAGATGGAGACAAATGGTCTGATGTGGTGTTCCGTTATGGGAGCAGCAGAACGAAGAAGATACATTTTTAGGAATTCCCGGTTTATCTTCATCTTCACCTCTTTTGAGGGATCTTTGCTACATCATACAAGTTAAATTTTTCCTTTGGAATGTCTCTATACTGTAGGTAGAATGTTGGCTTAGAGGTTAGCACTGTTTCCTCAAACGTGCAGGGTTGAAGGTTCAAACTAAATTTCACTCTGCTTTTATATTCTCGCCATGCTTAGTGGGTTTCCTTCAGATGCTTTTTGATTTCTCATTGTTTGGCTTCCCCAAATTTTCCCCAAATATTCCCCAAGCAGTGTATTCTAAACCTAAATCAATTTACCCCTTACTGCTACAAACAAGCTATATGATGCAAACTAACACCCAATACATTTATATACAATAACATACAATACATTTTGTAATATTTAATCTCCTGAATTTCATGTTGCTCTCACACTTTAACTCCAATGCATCACCCAAATGCACAACTTTAATTGTCTCAGAAGCACCAGCCAGTAAATGAAGACTGAATGCAATCGTCTACCAACAAAGTTTAATTCCTTATGTCTAGCACCCACCCACACACAACAACACAAACAAAACCTAAACATCTGTGTTAAATGATTCAAGGGTTTTAATGCGTATACAGACCATTAGTAAAGGGTTATGGTTAGTTGTGTCAATGAACTTATTCCTCTTGTTTTCTCCTCCCTACTCCATACACATACAGTACATACACCCTCGCAAAATACACACATCCAGGCACACAGTGACAAACTCCATCCCAGGCATGCTTGCTCTAGCATGACGTACCTAAATGAGCTGAGCATATTTGTGATTCAAAGTGGAGTTCAACGTCCCTCTCACGTATAAACAAGGAGAAAAGACAAAAAAGCCTAAGTGTGGTAAAGTGTGGAAATTATGTGTGTGTGTGTGTCTGCGGGTGTGTGTGTGCGCTTGTCTTGTGTCCTGCTCTTGCATTTGATGATGTTCATGATGTAATTGAACATTAGGGCTCAACTGTTAAAACCAATCAAGCTTGAAATGAACAAACAGGAACACTTTGTGTCTCAGTGGATGTTCGAAGACACAGTAGGTATACTTACAGATTGCATTTTTGGACTCACTGGCTTTCCATCTTGTTTTAGATTCCTGGATCTTCTGTGGTCTAATCGAGGAACCAGCTAGTTGTCCGGAGAGGCGATCCCTAGACTGAGTATCAGTTCTGAGCTCCATTTTGGTTTCTGGTTTAAAGTCACTCTACGGTACACTGGGTTTTCCATCTTTAACCTTTTTATCTTCATGGGCAACATCTTTTGGATCTGGAATATGGTTTATGGGCTCCATCCTTTTAGTCTGGACTATGGTTTATGGGCTCCATCCTTAGGATCTGCAACATGGTTTATGGTCTCCATCCTTAGGATTTGCAACATGGTTTAGGGGCTCAATCCTTTGGTCTTACAACATGGTTTATGGGCTCCATTCTTGGGATCTGTAACCTGGTTTGTGGGCTCTATCTTTTGGGTCTGCAATATGGCTTATGGGTTCCATCCTTTGGGTCTGCCACTTGGTTCATGGGATCAGTTATTTGGATCCACAACATGGTTTATGGGCTCCATCCTGTGCATCTGCAACTTTATTTATGCACTCCATCCTTTGTATCAGCAACCTGATTTGTGGTTGCAAACTTTTTCATTTTTACCTTTTTATCAGTTTGGTTTCGCAGCTTTGTTTATGGTCTCCATTCTCTGAATCTGCAACTTGATGTGGATTGAACAATTTTCGGATTGCAGCTTGGTTCATGCTCTTTAACTTTATCCTTGCTTTATACTTGGTTTATACTTGCTTGTCTCCTGATGGGCTTTCTTCTGGCACCAGTCATTAGAACTCCACCTTGGGTTACAGTACCCAATCATTGAAGATTTCACATGGCTCCTATTGGTCAAAATCTCTGTTACCAGGACACAGAATCTTCAGCTTGCCTGTGGTCCATCCAGTGTTTCATTGTACCTTCAGCTAAGCCTATACTTTCTGTATACAGTATATCTAGCCTGGCGTACATTCTGTGAAGCTCTAGATAAAATCACAAACAAGTAAATCTATGGTGTTAATTCCAAATAGTTCTTTGATCTACTTGCTGGTTCTCGTTCTCACACCACCGGGTTTCCAGTCGCTGAATCAACTTATGTTATACCTGATCATTCCAAGCCTTGTAGGCAAAGTATCCCTAATAGATGTATGGGTCAGTGCAAGTAAATGTCAAGAATACTGATATGGAGAATGAGACAGAAGTTCCATATTCCCTGCCTAGGATATTTGGCCAATCAGCATACAGGAAGAGGGAAAGTTGCCATGATGAGATGGTAGTTAGGCAGAATTTCCTACTCACTGAGGTTTGGTTCTTTGAAACAAATGGGCATTCATCATTAATACCATGGGATATGTTGAAGACTGTACGAGAATTTTATTGCATGTGGCTTGTGGTAGCATGAAATGTTTCCAGCATTCATGTGGTCTATATTTGTCTCCCTGGCTTGTTCTTTTTTATTTTGCTTTATTCATATCTATTTTTTTCTGAGTTTTCTTCTCCCTTTTTCCGCTTGCAGCAAACAATCAAATGCAACGTCTTTCCTTTTCACCGTGTTGGAAGCTGCCCGCCTTCAAAGAATCCAGCCTGGGTTTAATCAGCCCACACATTTCCTGGATTAAGATATACATAATTATTCAAGTCATACATATGCATGAGCTGTGTTGGTCGTATGCTGGCTGGAACATCACTGGGCTTTATTAACTATAGAAAGAGAGAAGGACAGGAAAGAAAGAGAGAGGTGAATAGAAAAGCAAGGAAAGGATGAATAGACGTACATTATGGCCAAGGCATTTGGCATTGTTTCTTTTTTTACAGTGCTTTCACAGACAAGTAATTACAGGGAAGAACTATAAGTCTGGGTAAAAGTATACAGAAGAGTCTTCGCATGTTTAGGTTCTTCCACACTGGAGCCCGGGATGAGCTAGTGTAATTTGTGAGTAGAAAAAAAAAAAAAAGAAAAAGATGTTGACAGCAATCTGAAAATGACACCACCACAAAAGTTCAATAAGACAAGAAAAACAAATAAATGCACAAAGTGTTTTCTCCCTCCAGCATGTCTAGTAATGAGAGAGTTATGGAAACACAACATATCTCATATCTCCTGATGATATGAGAATATCATCACAAAGAAACAAAAATACATTTTTCTTCCTTCTTTGTCTCAGGGCATGCATACTTGCAAAATATCCAACTAGCAAGAAAGGAGTTTAATTTAGCTCGCTAACAAGCTAATCAAGCTCATTCTTATGCTAAATCATAATCACAGCTCTTAAAAAAGTAATATCAGTATTATTGTTTCCACTGCAGGAAGCTTTTCAAGGACTTTCAAGAAACTCAAGGAGAATAGTGTGTTAAAAAAAGGAGTTCTAGGAATATTTTTAAAAGATGGAATATTTTTAGAGACCAGTAGACCAGTGATTTTGCTAAAGGGCTAAAAATTTCCAAATAACCCAGAGCCCTATCTTTATAATAATTATAATAATAATAATCATAATAATAATAATAATAATTGCACTTTTCTGTAATGTATGTAGGACAGAAAATGACTTTTTCTTCATCTTCTTCATCTTCTTCATACAGTCTCTAGTCATGTTGGCTTTTTGTCAAAAGCTCAAAAGAAAGGACTGTTAAAGTTTCAGGGACACTTTCATTTCCATGAGTGACACATCAAAAGCATGTTAAAATGAGCTGACTTGCTTGCGGTTAGCAGTGATACAGCCTCGAATGGTAAAATGGTCTTTTCCTGCTTCTCCTTGATGGTTCCTACTGTCGCTTGACTGTCGCTTGATCACATGCCTCAATCACCTATAACCTGAATACACATACCACACAAACACTACACTATTTACCCACAAAGTACCCATTACAGGACACCTCATGACTTGATAAGACTTGATAGAATTCCTCACCTGTTTACGGGGACCTGCATCCCTGTGTTTTGGTTACCTGTAATTAC